>CM038708.1:15441517-15984017 GCA_021613375.1 Megaleporinus macrocephalus | reverse complement strand
ATGAAGCAGCTTTACAGAAGTCTGAAAACAGACAGTTACAACATACATCCCCCAGAGAGCAAGCCAGAGGCAACAGTGGCAAAGAAAAACTCCCTCAGACTGGAGGAAGAAACCTTGGGAGGAACCAGACTCAATTGTTCAATTGTTGCAAATGGTACAATAATTCAAAAATAATATTTCTCACAAATCATCAACATATCTAGAGAATCTAGAGAAATCTCTATATGCAAGGGACAAGGCCCTCAGATAGCACCACCCTAAAAACAGATACTGTTCTGTAGTGGAGTAATTCACATTCATGTGTCTGTGTCTATCACTCCTTGTTTCGTGTGTTTATTGTAGAATTATTGGTGGCATCCAATCGAACAGAGTGCTTATTACTCTAATAGCAATGTATTTGTCCTGTAAATACGAAACACAGGCTTTTTGAGTGAGCCACTCTGCTGTTTGTAGGCTTCTCCATTGACTTGTCTTTCAACCAGCAGCTCATGAGTGTAGCCCACCACCAGAATTTAATTATTTCTGTTTTTACCTCCAGGAATGAAGACTAAGCATGTTGCTGGAGCCTTATTGTTACATAATTAAATTTAATAATTTCTTATCAAATGATTTTCTATTATCGGTCACATGTGACATTACTTTAAGACTGTGTGTTGTACGGTATGAGGCAGTGAATTAAATAAAAAAAAACGTCCTTGTAAGGTCACAGGTCAGATCCCATGAACCAACAGGACATGGCATAAGTGCCCTTGATTAAGGCACTTACGAGCGCCATGGATGGGGCTGCCCACCTCTTTGGGCAAGTCTGCTTACTGCCCCCTAATGTGTGTGTTCACTGGTGACATAGTCCTGGTATCATATAATGAATGTTACTGTATGCAAAATAAGCATCTCAGCCCAGATCAGCACTGGAAATCCTACAGGCAGAGGCCCATGCAGTGTATGAGCATATCTAGAACAATCCCATAAGACCTTGATCCATCAAACAGATTGGATGATATCATGTAGTTCATAGTCTGTATAAACTGTATACGTATCAGAAATGGCGTTAGATCAGAGTGTGGATAGTTAAATTATCCATTAGGTAATGTAAAGCATGATGAAGAATGAAGCTCATTCAGATCGCTAATTAGTAACAGAGCACAGTGGCATGGCGCCATGTGTTTGAAGTCATCTGTTAGCCCGCGATCACCCCTGTAATGATAACATGTAGCTTATGTGGCTCCTGCCATACTTGTTATTTTATCCTTTTCTGGTCTAATTTGATTATCTACTTTACAAACTATGTCACTGTTATGTTTTATTTGTAACTCGTAGATGCAGAGCCTCCATGGATTCGGTGCCCTGGAAATGTTATCGCAGAGACAGATGAGCATCAGGGGTCATCTAACGTCACCCTCAGCGCACCAGTACTGGGAGACAATTCAGGAGATGAGGTCAATTTAGCGCCTTTCCTCTTCTGTTGACATCTTTACTTTTCACTAAAGGATCTCATCATGTTCCCATTGGTTTCTCCCCTAGTACCACATTGTTTGTCTGTAATTTACCAGTTTCTATCATATGTCAGTATTATGCTTTGACATAGGATTTGTTAAGATGCCAACCACTCTTTTTTTTTTGTGTGTGTGTGTGTGTGTGTGTGTGTGTATATGGTGTGGGGTGGCAGTATGAATTCACCTGGAAATGCAACAATATTAGAAATAATAATGATGATAATATTTGAGTAAGAATGTTAATTGTAAAATGTTCTGTGGTCTTCAAATAGTCTTTATATTTAGATATACTTTTAGGTATACAGCAGAATTAAGATAGTATGTCAGAAAAAGTTTGTACACTAAAACATGTTCCTCTATGGCAGCAGTGCTTAATTCCAGATACAGACACATCAAATCCTGATTCTAACTTTTGCCTAAAACCATCTGTAACTGTTGTTGACCCTAAACCAGCTTGAAAAATGTTGGAGAAATTAATCACCGCGAGCACTGATGTGAATAGTTCACCTGTTGAATTGGAAAAACTGTTTCAAGCATGAAATCACTTGAATTATGTTGGATTGTGAATTATGTTGGACTCAAAGTAATTTAAAGTGAAATGACAGTGAGTGTTCCATTCATTCATCAGGTTGTTGTCCAGGTGACACCAATCTTGAATCCAGCACAGCCGTTCCCCATCGGCACAGAGCTCATCACGTACACAGCTACTGACCGTGCTGGAAACAGAGCCAACTGCTCCTTTACTGTCACAGTCATCGGTGAGTCCCTGTTCATTTTAATATAGAACAGTTATCCTATAAATAATGAACTTCTATAATTACAAAACTAACGTATTACTTTCATAGCAATTTCCAAACATCTCATAGTGGATGTTAAATAAAAGCTTATGGTTCAAACTACTTCTCAGCAAAACTCTTTTGTTTTAGGCCTATGTAGTGTATATGCAATGTATGCTGAGACTTAGTTCTCTCATCTAGGCTAAGATCTAACAGAATTCCTTTTTCCTTAGATACGGAACCTCCTTTGATTGACAGGTGCAGGTCTCCACCCACTGTCCAGGCCACAGACACAGAGACGCCGGTCTATTGGGAAGAGCCGAAGTTCTCAGACAATTCAGGTACACGCCCTTAAAGGGAGAGAGAGGGAAATGATGATGGAGAGATACAGATGAGGAGTTTGTGAATAAGAGTAAGCTTTTTTTCACCAAGTCAGCTTTTAAAAAAGTGTCCAGGAAAAAATTAGCTTGTAGAGGAAAAGGCCTGCATTCTGACTCTGGAGGCGTGAGAACCAAACCTATAGCAATCGTGTGGTAGAATCATTGCCATTGAGACAGCAGGAGAAACGCCTTTTCAAGTGTGTCTGGTGTCATGGTCTGGGTTTTTACTGTGCCCTCGGAGAGAGAGAGGGAACTCTCAGAGGATTTTAGAGAGTCTGCTCATAAACTGTTTTCCTAATCCGAGCACATATTAGACGTGGATAGAGAGAATAGGATCACCACAATACAAGTCTGCGCTGAGGTAGTGTGAGTAAATAAAACTTTTGAAATAGGCTTCTTCTCCATAAGATATTTATTTATCTTACCAACAGAGTCCAAAAAAGAGTTTTAATAGGGAACACTTAAATTTGATTCCGTAGTTGTACCAGAATAACAACATCCTCACAGTAAACCATAAAATATGCCATCTGGCCTAATGTGCTCATTACATATTCATTAATGTGAAGAGCCATTCTGTGTATTTAGTTTGCTAGTTTAATCTTTAGTCTATCAAAGCACTGTTCACTGTCCTGGCTGTTAATTTGCCACACAATGGAGTCATCTCTTGAAATTACCTGTACATACCTCTTAAGTTCAGAACTTTGAGTTGCTCAATATTGTACAACCGCTGTGCTTTTGGGGTGTAAACTTCTCATCCTGGGGGCAAAACCACTAAATCAATGAAGGAAAGACCCCCCTGTTCAGAGAGAGAACCTGGGAAATACATAGAGAATGCCCTCTATCATTAATCTCTGCTACATTTAATATAGTACCATTATACGACTACAAGATATCCTTTGTGTTGCATAGCTAGCATAGTTACCATCTCCATGCTATGTGTATATCTACAGTTACAGCTTAAAAGTTAGTCCAGAATTTTCTGTAATGTGTGAAATTTGAAAGTGTTGACATAAGTGTGAGACTTGAGAAGTAACTCTATTGTTATTAGTTGGTAAACACATCTTGCTAGCTAGCCACAAGGTTGCTGTCTGCCATTACCAGGGCAACTCTACCACACTCTGCCTTCGCATTCATAGACACGATGCATTGGTGTCAGCGTTTTTTGCACATCTGCCACTTATGGTAAAAAATCTATTTAGTCTCTGTTCAGAGTGGGCCGGCTAGAACTAAAAAGCTAAGTTAGGGGAATCCCCCAAGAGATCATTATGTAACCATTTGTTCTGATACAAACTAAGTGTTACATTATACAGTACTAAATGGGGCAGAAGTCTAGGAGCTCTAAATGAAGTTTCCTTTTGAAAAATTATGGTATATGAAATATGCTAATGACCCACAAGGATCCCAGCACACATGCAAGCACACATACACACTCACACACACAAACATACAGTTCACCGAAATGGCCTGTTGTGGCTGCTCTGAGGCGTCTGGCCGACGTCACACCAACGTTGAGCTGACGTCAGCTTGTGGAGGTTTTCCGAGCACACACCCTGATTCTGGACTAAATTTAGTTGAGACGAGGAGGGAGCTGCTCTCTCCAGCAGCCGCTGCAGCCAGACGTTTGTCAGACAGTTTGGAATGGACCTGGAACTTCTCTGTGCACTGTGGAAAAGATTGCTTGTGTGTGTGTGTGTGTGTGTGTGTGCGCGCATATGCATGCATTTGGGTCTATATACATGTGAAACTTTAACTTACTCTTTGTAACGGCCCACAGTGCAGCACTCTCATTGCCATGTTATTAACCACCCCAGCACTAGCATTCTCTCTGCTTTGGCACTGAAGCCTGTCATTCTCCAGAGAACACACAGGCTACATTCACGTGTCAGTCTGTCCCATTTATTAAAGTTTCAGGGTTAACCACTTTAAGTCCTGCACATAGCTATAAATGGGGGGTCGTTTGCTGTACAGTAGGCTGTTATTTTAGTCTATAACAGTGTTTTATTCTGTTCTCTCTGAATTATGAGCAATCCCCTGCTGCTTTCTCTGAAATGCACCTAAACTGTTTAAAAACTAGATTTTTTTTAATTTTGTGCCACATTTCCTGATCTAGAGGAACAGTATATTGTCATCAATGTAATTGCATGATGCTGTTCGCACAAACACAAACAGTTCTGATCACAATTCTTTTTTACTTATGAATAAAAATGTGGACTTAAGTTCTAGACTGATCTTTCTTTTTTATCAGCGTACCAACCACAGATGTGTTTTTGTTTGTGAATACCTAGAAAGCATTAGGTCATTATGCAGTTCAGTCATTGAATAAGAATCAAATCTGTTCTTATGAGTCACGCTATAAGCCTCTCCAGTTGGCTTAATAATTTTTTTCCGTTTTAGTTTTTCAGAGCAAGCTATTTCATTTTTGCATAAGTGTCATATACTTGAAACCAGTGCTTATGTGTAGCGTTCTCATTGTCCCAGGAGCCCACTTGAACATCTCCAGCACGCACTCCTCTGGTGATGCCTTTCCTGTTGGAGAGACAACTGTGTACTACACAGCCACAGACCCTTCGGGCAACAACCGGACCTGTGAGCTCATCATCACAGTGCAAGGTAACCAGGCGTGCCACAGCGAAACATCTCTTTTCCTTTATATATGTTGTCAGAATGAACGAAATAAAGAGAATCTCAATGAAATTACGTCAGATCAAATCACAGATGTTTTGATTTTTGTTGCACTGGTCTAAACAGATTTGGTCGTTTTTACTCTGCTCCTAAGTGTTCCTGTGTTTTGGTTTGTTTTTTTCTAAAGCACTACACATATAACACTGATTTGCCTTCACTTGATATATCCAATACAGTTGTGACGTGACTCTCTGCTGTTGTGTTGTTCAGGTTCTACGTGTGAGCAGCCGTACGTGCCGGTGAATGCTAATTTCTCCTGCGTGAAGGAGGAGAGGGGGGTAAACTGCACCCTGATTTGCAGAGAGGGCTACAGCCTTACCCAGAATGCAGTGCACAGCTACTTCTGCCCCAATAATGGCCGCTGGGAGCCGCCACGTTCACCAGACAGACCAGATTGTTCCTGTCAGTGTTTTTGAGTTGTTTGCTGAAGCTTTACAGATGATATTAATGTAGAAAGGACATTTTTAAACGTGGTAATGTGATATCTTTTCCATGTTCCATTTCTAGTGAACAGAATAGCCAACAATGGCTTCAAGCCCTTTGAAATGCTCTTCAAAGCATCCCGCTGTGATGACCCGGACCTGCTGAAGTCCTTCACTGGAGATTTCACCAATGTTCTTGGAGGCTTAGTGAGAGCACACACTTACATAAACATCAAATATAGTGGCGCAAACCAGACGGACGGGCCCCTCATCATCTTTTGTTTTCCTGTTATATCTCCACAATCTTAAAGGTTCCCAATATCTGCAGTGGAGATGATATCAACTGTAAACTGGAAGTGATGTCACAGGGCCAGTGTCTGGAGTACAACTATGACTATCCAAATGGATTCGCCATTGGTAAGAATGCACCGTCGACTTGCTTTTTCAAGACGTACCAAATGTTAAATATCCACTATAAAAAAATTTGGGTGTAAAATTACAGGAATTTGCTGCCAGATGTTTTTATATAGTGTATGTTTGATTTACAGTATTTATACTGTATTATAACACTAATACTTTATTGTACTCAGCAAGTAATTACTCTGTTTGTACAGTTTTCCTGGACCCTGTATTTCTGTACACTCAAAAACGGTTCTTCAAGGGTTCCTCATTTAAGACATGTTTTTATTTAGAACTATGAACACTTAAAATACACTTTGTATGATTAAAGAGTTCTCTGCGTTGTAAAGGCATTCTTCTGAACCCTTTCAAAGAGGTTCTACATAAAACTCTCTACATCACATTCTCCATCTTTTCAATATTCTCTGTTGTTCTGGCCGCCTTTTCACTCCAACCCGTTCCTCCCCCAGGTCCTGGTGGATGGGGCAGTAACTGGGCCTCTCAGAATGGTCAGGATTATGCTTACTTTGACAGTGGATTTTCTCCAGACCACCAGCACACCCCTCTACAGCAGGATGGTGTGTTCTATCATTCGAGAGCCAAACGGCATCGTAAAATCTCTCGACCTACTCGCGACCAGAAGATCCAGATATACTTCAACATCACAGGTAGAAGATACCATCTTTGTCCGCGTTTGCTATTTTATAGGCTTCCTCTACTACATGGGGTGACATGAGTTCTTATACAGGTGATATACTAGTTATACAAATCATGGCCATGGATTAAATCATGAGCATGTACCAGACCTTCATTTTCACTGCAGTGCTCCAGAAATGGAGGTCACACAAGCTTCCATTATGAGTTGGCAAGGTCGTATCTGCAGGCACAGGCACGTGTTTTAGTGTGTGCCATGTCAGTAAAGTACAATTACAGGGAAATAATAAAGCTAAATCTAAAATTAGCAAGTGTAAGAATATACTTTACAAGCCTCTATATGTCCAAATGACACAAAGTGATTGCAGAAGGTAATTAAAACCACGACCCAATATTGTTAGTAATTGTTGAGCACTGCCCTACTGACATTTATATTACGTTTTCTCTTTCCTCTGCATCCTTCTTTTCTGTCATTGTTATTTTTATTCCTATTTATTAACATGTTCTATGCCGCCAAGTATCATAAAGATATCTTCAAAATTGTTTAATGCAGTCATTTCGGCCAGTCTCTCCCAACACTTCTCCTTTCTCCCAGCAAGCATCCCACTGCCCCTGTCGAGGAACGACTCAGTGGAAGTGACCAATCAGAAGCGGCTCCTACGGACCCTAGAGCAGCTGACCAATCGGCTAAAGCGGACGCTGAGCAAACAGCATTTGAACACCTTCCACGTGTCCTCGGAGATGATCGTGGCTGACCCGAAATCACTGGAGAGCAAGAAGGCCTCGCTCTACTGCCGCCCAGGCTCTGTGCTCAAAGGCCGCATGTGTGGTGAGTTTACCTGTGAAGAGTGTTTCCCATACTGCCCTTCACATTCACGTTCAAGGCTTAAACTAATAAAAATACATTTTTATACTAAACACAAACAAAGTAATGTCAGTAAAGTAATAAGACATAAATCATTAGTGCTTAATCTATTTGTCTTTATTACTGTTCCAGTTAAACTATTTAGTCTCAGGTAAGCAGGTAAAAAGTGTTTTGTTAACAAGTAAATAAACAGATTTTTAATTTAAGTAAATGCTGCAAAGTTGTGTAGTTATTTTTAGCTAACTATTTTGTTGAGTTACAATATTAAGTATTTTTAGATGAAGATCCAAATGTGTATGGTATCATTTTCAGACCTTTTTAAATGGATTTATGAAAAGTTAAGTCAACTATATAAAATCAGTGCTGAACTGAAACAAACAGCTTGAGCAGTGAGGGGTTTGTATGAATTCAAGTAAGATAAATCCCCAATGCTTGCCTACAAAGTCAAAAATGGAGTGGCCTAAAGGCAGTGGTGGACAAAAAAAACTGTACAAATCTTACAAGAATATATCGGCGCTGTCCAATGAAAAACAAATAACTCCAAAATTACAGGAGAGACCAAAAACCTGATTTATTTTTAATGTAAGTCAGTGTAACCAGATTTTTTTCCAAGCTGTTTTGGAGCATTTCTATTCGTCCATTCGTCATAAAAAAACAATGTAAACAGCAGCTGTCCTGTTCAAATGACATAGAAAACTATAAACTGACAAAAGATACAGGTTTTTCAATGGACAGCAACAATATACAAAAATAGCATTAATAATTAAATAAAAATAATAATAATTACAAGTTCTTTAGATACTGACCTACTGGATACAGTAAAGCACTTATACTGTATAAGTCACTCTGGATAAAAGTATTAACGGCTGTAATTGGTAATGGAAATGTTCTCCTGTCTGTCCTGTAGTACAGTGTCCAGTGGGGACTCATTTCTCAGTGGAGTACGCTGAGTGTGAGAGCTGTCGGAGAGGCTTCTATCAGGATGCAGAGGGTCAGACGGAGTGTAAGCCGTGCCCAGATGGATTTTCCACTCCTTACCTCCACTCCCGCAGTGTGACTGAGTGCAAAGGTTAGTGCTTCATCAAGTCAGTATTCAGCCAGTCAGCACCTCATTAATCTGCATACCTAACACTTCTATGTTGTTTGTAAATGAATAAATAGATAAACCCTAATCCCTAAGCCCTTCCCACTATCCAGCCGGCTTTTTCTTTTCCTCACTATTTCTCTATTCAAGTAAGAATAATTGTTTACCTTGCAGTGTCCATAAACCTCTCTTCTGGCTCAATATTCAGTTATTAATCTTAAGGCTTATTATTTAGTATCGACTATGAATTATTAAAACTATGTTAGAAATTAGAATACAAGTTTAAAGGGGTTAATAATACTTTACTGTATGTGTGCATGTGTATTTTGTGTGTGTATCTTTGCATGTGTGTGTATGTGTGTGCATGTGTTTCCAGCACAGTGTAAGCCTGGCAGCTCATCATTGAGTGGTTTGGAGACATGTGAGTCCTGTCCATTGGGGGAGTATCAGCCTGGCTTTGGCTCACGCTCCTGCCTGCCTTGCCCCCCCAACACCTCCACCATCAACCGAGGAGCTGTGGACTCCATTGAGTGTGGAGGTGAGCTTTACATTATTTATTCAGTGCAATACCTCTAGTGTACAGACTATCAGTACAGACCACCTGTCCAGTCATGTTTAAGTAGTGATATGGGACTGTAAAGGGGAAAGATGCTCTGAAAACCTTGAGGCAGCTTCTACTGGGGAAGTGGTTTCCAACCCCAGTCCTGAAGTAGCTGTGTACTTTAGTGCTTCCCTGCTCTATCACACCAGATTTGAGTGGAAGTAGATGTGCTCAAACATTTTTATGCCAGCACCCAAAAACCTACTGGTACTGGCGTGAGGGGTGAGGGGGACGTGTCCCACCCAGTAACAGGTAGATTTGTCCTACCCAAAAATTTAACCACAGAAAAAGCGGAAACTTGTTAAAACACTTTTATTTTAAAAGCACGTTTTGCCAGTCTTCGCAATTCACACAATGTGTTTGTTGTTAGTAACTGGCTCTGGCTTCACTGACCCAAGCTCTCGCCACGTTGGAGCGTTGGGTAGTTCACGCCAGCTTTAAATGCAAGCTCAGTGATGAGAGCAATGAAAAGCAGCAATGATAATATATACTGCAATAAAACGGCTTTAGTATGTGTTGTTATGGTAACAGACTAGGAGGGTTTAGGTTAGTTTTCAGTAGTGCAGCATGTAATGTTGCAGGAGGTGCTGTTTGGGACACAGCCTTACTGTCTAACTTTAATGTTAGTCTTGTAGTCAGGAAATCTTAACATACATTGTTTTGTCATTTCATTTCTGCATTATACCACCAAAGAAAAAAAAAATTTTTTAGTTATATATATACACACTACCACTCAAAAGTTTTGTTTAGGATCACTTAATTTTATTTCATGCAATTTTCATGCAATTTTTATGTAATTCACAAACAATATTGTTCATTTCACAATTAATGGAAGTGTATCAGATGATTTTTAAAGAATAAAAATGTTTGTATTAAAGTCTAATTTTGTATAGAGGCTTATTTTGCATATAGTCCTATTATCAGCAATTCTCAGTCCTCTGTCTAAATCTCCTGGTGTAGCCGTCAATCCAAGTTAAGGATGTTATTGAGCTGATTGGTTGTTAGGACACTCTTGCTCAATTGTGATGCACAGCTGAAAAACATTCTACTAATAAGTGAGCATAAAAGGGAGAACAATATTCTAGGTTAGTTTAGTATCTGAAGTATCAGCAGTTGATGGTTTGCTGACCGACTCACAATGACCAGAAAGAAACAACTTTCTTTAGAGACCCGTCAGTTCATTGTTGTGTTAAGAAAGAAGATACTCCATTGAAAACAAGAACATTTCACTGTGATCCCAAGCGGTAGTGTGTATATGTCCAGACATTGCATGTATAATTTAAAAGTTTTCTGACAGGAGTACCATGTAATGTGGAGTCTTATTAGTTTGTAAAGTGATCTTTACTTGGATTTATCTAATAATAAACAGAAGTAGAGATAATGTTGTATTGTGTTTTTGTATTTGTAATTTATTGCACAATTCCACAAATGTTGTTCTACGTCACTATACATACAGTGATTTATTCCCTTCCCTACAGTGGAATCAGCTTATAGATAATATTTTAGGGGATAGGGTGGGCTTTGGGTCATATTAGCAATTGTGCCCCCCCAGTGTCAAACCCTCTCCTATGCCCTTGCCTACTTGTACTCAGGGCGTCCACTGTTGGCTTGCTAGTCCAGTATTGGCCGGCTGCTCACTCACCACCAGTGCTTTAATGGCAAAGAAATGTTTGGTTCAACCTTTCTTTTTCTGGAAACACTCTTTTCTAGTTTGTTAAGCTGCTTCCCTCAAATAATCATCAATGACAGCATAAGATTGTAATAAATTTATTTTCAAGTACCCGCAAGAAATTAGGTTTCATGACTTGAGAAGCTTCAAGAGATTAATTAAGGGCCTTCAGGACTCCTCTGGCTCCCCTGTATTATGCACCTTGTCCACAAGTATAGTTAATGTTTGTTCTATGTTTTTTGGGGGTTTTTTTTAACTTGTCATGTCTGGCAATTTTCGCAATCAGAATGGTAATCCTAATGCACTGATGTACCAAACATATTTGCTTTTACAAGAACAGCCCTATATGTTTCTATAGCCTGCTCTTGTTAGTGTTTGTATTTTTATTTTATTTATTTATTTATTCAGCCAGGCCTGACAATAAAAGAGAGGAAAAACAACTAAATAAACAAACAAATGAAAGAAAAAAGAAAAAAGGAATATATATATATATATATATATATATATATATATATATATATACATACATATACATACACATATATACATACATATACATACATATAGAAAGATACATACATACATACACATATTTACATATCTATAGATATTCATATACATGTACACACCCACACACAATTCTATTATTTGCAGCAGTGTGTATATGTGTTTGTTCTATGTTTTAACACATAAAGTCATCATGATGAGTATTACGTCTATAAGCTTTTAGTCCAGTGAAGTGATTCAGCATGTTATTCAGTTAGCTCTGCTTTTGTGAAGGGAAAAAATACAACCAGCTCATCAGTTTTAAAACCACTGTGTCCATGACGTCCAGCGCTGAGGAACACCATTTGGAAACCACTGTACTGAAATGCAAATCTCCTCGTTTGACAGTGGTGAGCTGCAAACGTTATGTCACCGAAATCAAGAGGGTAGAGACGAAAACTCATAGGAAATTCAGTTTTTAGCTGTTCTAGGACCTTTTTCTGACTTTACTGTTGCTGATGTGGAACAGTGCAACACATTCCTGTTCTCTAATCTCATATTATCTCTCTCTTCCTTTGTGTATCTACCTCATCTCTCTTTTTGCCTCCCCTTGTCTCCATCTCTACTTTCTGTCCTTCGTTTCTGTCTCTGCTTTCTGACTCCCACTTCACTTTTTCCTTTCTCTCTCTCACTTTCTCTTTTTCATTCTTTCCTGTCACCACTTCAGTGCCATGCTCCGCAGGTCATTTCTCGCGTGCTGGACTGGTCCCATGTTATCCGTGTCCCCGAGACTACTACCAGCCTGACGAGGGTCGGTCCTACTGCCTGTCCTGCCCCTTCTACGGAACCACCACAGTCACAGGAGCCAAGAGCATCCAGCAGTGCTCCAGTACGCCTGAGCAGCTTTATTATGCTTAACCAGAGTATATATATATATATATATGTGTGTGTGTGTGTGTGTGTGTGTGTGTGTGTGTGTGTGTATGTGTGTGCTTAATATATTCTGCCAGTGATTTGGGCACAGCAGCTCATGAAGAGCAAATAAAGAAATTAAATAAACAAAACAACGCAGTGATAAAAAAGTATTAAATACATTAAAACTTATTTTAGATCCTTCCAAATAGCCTGTCTTTGCCCTGCTGCAGCTTTGCATGCACTTGGCTCTCTCTCAGCTTCATGAGGAGCTTTTACAGAAGCAATATGTAAGATATATAGTAAAATATGATCTAACATTAACTAAGAGTTAATTAACTAAAACATTAACTAAAAGTTCAACAGAATGTAAACAAAAGACTGTTTTGATGGTCTGTCAAAGACGTCTCTATATAGTTTTGCAAAGGTATCTACATATCCTAACCTCTTGTCAATCATGTTGAAGGTTCTGCTCCCGGTTAGATCATTTAAGGTCAGGTAGCCAATGAAAAGAGGAGTAAACACAATAATGGCTGAAGCTCTTGGTAAGCATTTGGCAGTAAACAACAGAAATAAGTGATATTAATAGAAGCAAAACAAGTGTTAATGTTGGTGTTGCATAACACCACTGAAGACGCTTTGGTTGTGTATGACACCCAGTGGTGATTTGATGCCCCCTAATGTTTCATAATTTGGTTGCGTCATCTTACACATTGTCCTTAAAGACGTTACTGAGACATCATGGACCGCTGAAAACTACTTATTGGAAAAAAAAACTAAAAACAGGGTCTAAGAGTGAGAGCACATTGTTTTCATTATAAAGGTCACTCTCTGGCAGACTGCTCTGGATGCAGGATAGGGCTGCACCCAGTGGAGAGAATTTAATGTATTTGTTTGAAGTAACTGCAGCGTGATCCACTGTGATATCCAGTAGAATAGAAGAGGGTTTGAATTTATTGGACAAAAAGTGGATATTCTGAAGGTGTAGCAGTGTAGCTAATGCCTCAGCCTTTCCTTTTGCTGATCAGAGCTTCATAATTCATCCAGACTTGTATGGCGTGCAGCTTGAAGGTTCAGTAGCATTACTCAAAACTGTCTCTTGCCAAACCGCCTAATTCTTTTAAGCCTCTGCAGAAGAAAGGCTGATAAAGGGGCACTTTCTCCCCAAAAAAGGACCCCTGATGTTGAACTGGAGCAGTGAGCGCATGCCGTGCCTGATAGTGCTCATAAACACATAACAGGAGAAGACTCTCTTTACACACAGGGAAAATGTGCTGCAGGCCGGAAAAGATGATGAGGTTGATGAATGCCTTTGGATAATCTTTTCCAGTTCTAACAGCAGAAAATTTCTTCCCCTCATGCCTTTTTTATGTCCTCACTTTCTGCCTGCGTCTCATTTTCTTTCTTTTTTATCCTTTCTTTCTCTTTCTCCCTCTCTCTGTCTCTGTCTCTCTTAGGTTTTGGCTCTAGTTTCTTGCCTAAAGAGGAGAGTGTAACTACAGCTCCAGAGGTTGTGGTTAGGAAAGACTATCAGGCTAGCAGTCAGGTGAGTGTCAGTTCAGTTTTCTTTTTCAGTTTTTCTTGTTTTTTCTTTTTTTTTTAAACATTAGCATCAAAACGAGCAGTACATTGACATGACGAAAGGTGTTTTGTGCTAATATCACACTCGTGTACATGGACAGAGAGAACTTTTCTTAAAACTGTAAACAACTATAATAACACAACACACCTTTTACTCTACTCTATATTGTCTATCTAGCTATTCTTTTTTTTATCTGTGTCTCTTTAACTCCCTTCCCCGTTCCTGTAGACAGGTGAGCTTGTCTCTATGAATCTTTTTTAATGCAGTGCAGGTGAGCCTGGGCGCTGAGCCTTTCAGATCAAATAAAACTGACCACATTGTCTTCCGTTCAAGTCTGCATGCCAGGCAAGCCTGTAAATCAAGTCTACGACATACAGCGCTAGATTTATGCACAGGCGGAACAGATCAATATGTGCATAGTTAGGTGAACGTTATAGTTATTATCAGTAGTAATAGTATACGGCCGCTACATAACAGTGGCATCCCAAACTCCACCCCCTAATACTCCGTCTAGGAGGATAAATGCAGAAATGGCCCGAAAAACTGATTTGTATTCAGATGGGGTTTGTGTATAGACTTGTAGTTGCCATGATGTGTATACCTCCAAAAACTAAACTCAAAGGCTTCAAAAGTATTTACATTCATTACTCGGGTAGAAGTACAGATACTATGGTGAAAAAATACTTCTGTAGAAGTTAAAGTATCAACTCAAACTTTTTACTTCGGTAAAAGTGTAAATGTACTATTTTTAAACCTACTTCAAGTATAAAAGTAAAAGTAATGTAAGGAAAAAATGCCATTAAGGAAAAAAGCTTAGGCCGCGCCACAGGGGCCTATAGTGCACTAGCCCACCTCCCCAAAAACCCCATTCTTCTAAAAGCTATAATGACTATAATGTTATATTAAAATGTTAATGTTGATAAAATAGGGATGCGCTAGGCTTCCTGTTTCAGCCGCATATACGCCATTGAACATGAATGTATATTTAATACAATATAAATATATTAAAGAAGCATATCTGTGAACTACTGAACATTAACGTGTTTTATGGAGCGGAAGATATGATGACTAGTTGACTATAAATATTGTAATGGTGCACAAAGTCAAACTTCAAAGGGCATGTTATCAATAACCTTTACTGGAATGTAAATGTACATGAATGAAAACAAGCTGAAATGAAATAGGAGTAACGAGACTATTTTAAAATGTAAGAAGTAGAAAGTACAGATAATGGTGTGAAATTGTAAGGAGTAGAAGTAAAACGTCAGCTGAAAAAATAATTATTCCAGTAAAGTATAAATAACCAAAATTTCTACATGAGTAAGGTAACGTAAGTATTTGTACTTCATTACTTGACACATCAGAGCCTACAGAGCTGTATGTGAAGTGAGCGTTGTTTGGCTATATAGCATTAGATTGGCAGAGTGTTCATCATAAATGTTTGTTCAGCCTTAGTTTGTTTTCGATATGTTGTGGTTCAACACTCCCCACTAGTACACGTGTACACACTGCCCGCACATGTTCGTAGATACACAGACACATTAGGCCTTAGAACTAAACCCTGTGGAACACCCCTTTTAACTGGACCAGACTGTGATCTGGATGAACTCATCATTACAAATTGAGGCAGTCAGACAGATGAGATTTAAACCAAGTTAAAGCTGCGTCTGGTAGTGCCAAAAGTTTTTCCATGCTGTCAGGTAGGATTTCCTGGCCAAACAGTGCTGGGTTAGACATAAAAGAGTCTTATTAGTGACGACACAAGCTCATTATAATTTCTGAAGTTGTTTTTTTTTGCTAACATGATAACTGTTGTTAGACCAAACCATGAATCAGGAAATTCTTTCATGATCCTCTTTGTAAAGAGTTACAGTGAGATGCTGACTGTACTGAGGATCATTTTTAAAGAATTTTTAGAAGGATGTAAAAAAGCATTCAGAGTTAACAGTTCAGTTCTTGCCTGGTTTGTCACAATGTGATTATGTCCACTGTTGGTTTGTCCAGTCAGTTCACCCACACATGATCAAGTATTGTGCTACATGCTTATTCAATGAGAACTAGAGTTTAACTTCTGTGCACATTTCAGTCCAGAACATGTTTAAGAAAACAACAACAGCAACAGTGAACTTGCTGCATTGACAGTTGCCAATATCAGGGAAAAACACAAGCATGGTCATTCAGTGGTCAGCACGAGGCTAACCGAATTAAGACTCTTGATGAGAAGCCTTCAGAAACATAGCAGAGAAGCTCCGTCTAGCGGTGGCCTGGACTCAAGCCAAGCACAAGTATAAGAGACAAACAGATGATAAATGTGTCAAGCAATGATAAACTTCCAGATCCAAGTCTATGACAGATTCCTGAATAGGTCGGAGAAGCAGTTGCAGCTCGCTCAACAAAATCCAAATAAATATGCTAACACAGCACACTTCCAGCTCATTATAACAATACATAAAACTATACTTCAACTTGTCTGTGGATATGATGACAGGCAGAAAAGTGTCTGTGTGTGGGGAGGAGGGTGGGTGTAATCGAAGAGAAATACTTTATTTCTTTTATAATTTGCTGAAAACCAACCAATTTCTAGAATCTGTCTTTATTCTAACTTCCATTAGGAGCTGTATGAGTGATTAACAGAATCTTTAGAAGTGGATATTAAACACTAGCCAGATACAGCGCTAGGTTCTCCACCTAAGCTGTAGTCTTATTGCATTCTAATCTTATTTTTTTAACTTTTTAACTATATAAAAAAACTTCAACTTATATTATTATACTTTGTATATTTTGTATATATTTTTATTATTTCTATTTTTGTTGTCTTATCTATTGGTGAATGGAGGAACAGCAAAGTAAGAATTTCATTGTACAGTGTAACTGTCTGTTCTGCAGTGCATATGACAATAAAACTCTTGAATCTTAATTCCAGTCTAATAAAGAGACACATAACAGCATCGCCTGCTGTACTTTTTTCCTAGATGTTCCATGAGTGCGTCCTCCACCCATGTCAGAATCAGGGTACATGTGAAGAGGTGGGAGTTGGATATGTGTGTACCTGTCTGCCAGGTTTCACAGGTAAAATACACTTAATATTCTTGCACTTACAACTGGGTCATCTGCTTCATTTGTTTATAAGCAACACAGTACAGAACTGAATGTCAGCATTGAAGTTAAAGTTTCAACTGCATACTGTTTTGTGTTGTGTTCACTCTTTAGTGCACATGAGCAATGATAACAAGCCTGATCAGAGGCCAAATGCAAGGGTCATGTTTAGGGCCTCATAACTCATTCTCATAATGTGATAACTTGCATATTAACTTCTTGTTGGTTCTAGACTAAAGATTAATATCTGACGTACAGACTTGATAATACAAGTGTTTATGTGCTACATTGTGTTGAGCATAGAAAGTCACATGTGCACAGGGTTCTTGAAAGTGATTTTTAAAATTCTATTTAGTTCTTTTATTTGTGTTGTTTAATCTCCTTTATTTCTTGCCTATTTATCCCCTCCTAGGAGCAAAGTGTGAGAGTGATATTGACGAGTGTGACTCCGCTCCGTGTCAGAACGGTGGCCTGTGCAGAGACGGCATGGGAGGCTTCCAGTGCCAGTGCCAGGCAGGCTTTGTGGGTATGGAGCACACTGCCAACGCAGATTTACAGCAGCAAATATTACCAGAGTTCAACTTCTAGGCCAAAGTCATTTGCTTAACAACTCTGATCTGGCACAGCTGTGTGAAAGTATAAAAGTGAAAGTGACTGGTCTTTAGAGCAGGACCTGGCTCAGCACTGAGGAGCTTAATGCTGATTTTATTGGGTCTGTGGGACACATGCTTTGTCTTACAGCTCTTTTCCATTCTACCACTGTCCTCCTTCCTGAGACCAGACCATGATGAAAACACAAGGCTGTCCTGCTTTAGAGGGGTGTTTTTGTTCATGTCTGAATCTGTCTGTGTGTGTGTGTGTGTGTGTGTGTTCTCTTGGAAAGGGTTGCTGTGTGAGGCAGAGGTAAATGAATGCAGCTCCTCTCCGTGTCTAAATGATGGAGTGTGTGTGGACGAGGTGAATCGGTTTACCTGCAGCTGCACAGATGGATTTACAGGTGGACTTCAGCGTTACATTCATTATTTTTTCATGCAAGAGGCATTTATTTAAAAATAAATCCAGCTTTTAGTCTCAGTCAACGCAGAAAATATTCTTTTTTAGCTTCCTAAGATTTTCTTAGAAGATCTTATAACTTCTTGCCTAAATTCAGAATAGTACGCTGACAGTTTAACACTGTTACGATTGTTGTAACATTTATATATGTTGTTTTTACGGTTAATGTCTCAAAGTAGAAGTCATTGCCTCTACATTACCCTGAGGGCCACAGTACATCTAGTTATAGACCTTTGCTTCTGAGAATTCTGGGTGGCCTATTGTGCTGTCTGTACCCAGGCCCTCGGTGTGAGCTGGAGATAGATGAATGTGAATCCAGTCCCTGCCAGAATGGAGGAGTGTGCAAGGACCTGGAGACTGGCTACTCCTGCTCCTGCAGTCAGGGCTTCACGGGAGGCAGCTGCGAAGTGAACATTGATGAGTGCTACAGCTCGCCCTGTCTAAACGGAGGAACATGTGTTGATGATGTCAATGATTTCAGGTAAATTCAAATGCCGTTGCCATGCAGGATGTGCCCACGCATGAGCCCGAAGGGGTTAATTATTGATAATGAGCCACAAACACACCATCCTTCTCTTATTGCCAGGTGTGAGTGTGCGAAAGGGTACCAGGGGAAGCTGTGCCAGGTGGACGAGGATGAATGTGAGCCAAACCCATGTGCTAATGGTGCCACCTGTGAAGATGGCGTGGGAAGCTACACCTGCCGCTGCCCTCCTGGGTTCAACGGAACCAGGTGTGAGACAGGTATAGACACCATGGCCACAGAGAAAGAGATAATGAAGACAAGAAAAATGAGAAGTTGTTAGACTGACTAAGTCTGAAACTACACTCTGTTCACTGTATAGTGCACTGATATGGGAATCCCACAAAACAGTGTATAAACAGTGGACAGTATATATCCATAATGCACTGGGAAACAGAATGTGATCAGAAGAATGAGCAAACCAGCTAAATAATTTTTTAGAACAGTTACATATATATATATACATATATACATACATATATTACATATATATATATATATATATATATATATATATATATATATATATATATATATATATATAGTTCTACGTTAGTATTGTTACATATACACTAATGCATCAGTCCAGATTTCACAGTGTAGAAAACAGGGATTAAGACACTCTTTGGGTCACAGTGATTGCTTTTTGTCTTTACCAGCATAGCAAAAGCATAGCATTTTAGGTCCAAAGAAACAGGTTGTTCTGTGCAGGTCATTTCTTTTTCAAGGACCCAGCAGTGGTCTCTCTCTCACTCTCTTTTTTTTTTTTTTTTGGGAAAAATGGTTTCATTAAACAGAAGTGAACTGTGACAGCTACCCACTCTCTCTCACCATTTCATGCGATTATCAATCACATCCCTGCTGTGTTCCTGAAGTGAACCCTGAAGTTTATTTATTTATTTATTTATTTAGCTTTATTCTGCATTGTTTTTTTCTGACCTTTAGAAATGTCCTCCTCCTTTGACCTGGAATTTGAGGTGTCTGGTATCCATGGCTATGTGATGATGGACGGACTCATGCCAGAGCTCACACAGATCACATGCACATTCTGGATGAAATCATCTGACACCATTAACTATGGAACGCCCATCTCTTATGCTGTGGATGGTGGCAGTGACAATGCCTTCCTGCTCATAGACTATAATGGGTGAGAACTGCTGTTTACCTTCTGACACTTTCTGGAGCTTTACTGTCGTCATGAAAACCAAACAGAAATGTACTGTAATATCACGCCTGCACAGCAGTTTAAA
This sequence comes from Megaleporinus macrocephalus, assembly GCA_021613375.1. NCBI lineage: Eukaryota > Metazoa > Chordata > Actinopteri > Characiformes > Anostomidae > Megaleporinus > Megaleporinus macrocephalus. The sequence continues at coordinate 15,964,090 of CM038708.1, read as the reverse complement.
ATATTAATTTGTTCTTGTGCATGACCTGGAAAGGATCTGTGATGTTAAATTTGTTCTACTTTTATTTTATACGGTGTCTGAACCCACATAAGAATGTCCTTTAAATGGTCAGGCGTGCAAGCTGCAGAAGGAGTGTCCATTGCTTGTTAACTGCACTGGCCTCATAGCTCCAGTGCAAACATAAATAAGCAAACTTTAACACCTAATTTTATTAGATTATTTGATAAACTCTGTTGGTGGTGCTGTACTTAGACACATGACAAGTATAATAAGTAGGTAAACCTCACCGTCCCTCTTTGCTTTGTTCAGCTGGGTGCTGTATGTGAATGGGAAAGAACGGATCACGGACTGTCCAGCGGTGAATGACGGCCGCTGGCACCACATCGGGGTGTCATGGAGGAGTGAAGATGGGGACTGGAGGGTTTATATTGATGGGAGCCCTTCAGATGGAGGAAAGGGTCTGTCCACTGGAACCAAAATAGCAGGTAAAACGAGCACGCTCAAAACTTTTCTGTTTGTTTTTCATCGCCTAGTCCACTAGCCTCCAAATCAAAAAGATTCATGTCATTCCAACCCAAACTCTGGTTTCTGACTATAGAAAATGAATGATGTGTAAAAACACTCTTACAGGAATTTTTACCGTACGGTATCTGCTAGTATTTAGGGTTTGAGTATCTATATGGGTATCAGAAAAGAAAAAAGTGCTATTGTTAGTGGTATTACTTTATAACCAGTTGCTGTTGATTTATGTAGGAGGTGGTGCTCTGGTTCTCGGACAGGATCAGGATCAGAGAGGTGAAGGCTTCAACCCTGTGGAGTCTTTTGTTGGCTCCCTCAGCCAGCTCAATATATGGGATTATGTCCTGTCCCCACAGCAGGTACATCTGCACAACACTGCCATTTCATTTGTTTTATGCTTTAAACATGTGGTTTATTTGGCCTGTACTTTGCAATACTGCGATGTGTACTTTATGGGCAATTGTGAAACTTTCCCTGCAAATGTGGCTTTAAACAACTTAAAACAAGGGTTTAAACGATCTAGAATAAGGCATTAACATATCCAGTGGCATGACTGATTGCACATAATGATTCAAAGGAGTTATTGTTATTGTTCTGCACTCTTTGTGCCTAGATGAGATCCCAAAACAGGAATGTATGATCTCATATGATTAATGAATGAAATCAGTGCTGCATGTCTCCTCTAAAGGCTTTTTCTGACTTTTCCCTGTTTTTAGAGCAGACCTTCTTAATGCAAACACCAGCCATTCTCTAGCAAACAGAAATATAATGTGGCACTTCAGTAAAAGAATAAATCAAGTGTACTGTACATGTGTGCCAAGTGTTAATGTATGCTATAAAGTGTATGTTGAAGACTTTTTAATGTTTTAGATTTTTTTAGTGCACAGTTTGATAAGCATGCTATGGACTTACTGTTATAATGAGTGTTTCACTTTGGGCTTTCAATTTCAATGTGACATCTTTTCCTGTTCTCAGATCAGGTCTCTGGCCAGCAGTTGTCCAAGGGACCTACAGAGAGGGAACGTTTTTGCCTGGCCTGACTTCTTGCATGGAGTCACAGGCAGAGTCAAAACCAGCCCCAAGAGCATGTTTTGTGCTGGTGAGAAAATCTGTCTGTTTGTTTGTTATTGTTTTTTAATTATTATTATTATTTTACATGCATATATATATATATGGTTTTGCAATAACACAATACTTCCAAACACCTGTTCATCTAAGGTTTCTTATTAAATCAAGGTTTAATTATGCCATAAAAAATAGCATTAACTTTTTTGGGGAGGCTTTTTACTCAATGTTGGAACATTGGTGCGAGGATTTGATTGTATTCAGCCACAAGAGCTTTAGTAAGATCAGGTACAGATATTAGACGATTTGTTCTGAATCACAAGCACCTCTTCAGCTCGTCCTACACGTATTGTACAGAGCTCCGTCACTTCAGAGAATGCAGTTTTACTGCTCCACATCTAGAAGTGGGGTCTATATACTTTAAGCAGTCACCTGAAAAGTCTTTAGGTACCAGTTAGTAATGTAACATGTATGACTGTATTTTTTGTATTAGACTGCCCCCTACTGGCAGATGCTGTCCGTAACCTGCGCTCTTCCAGTACTTCAGTGAGCCCTGGCTCTCAAGTGAAATTCTCTTGCAATCCTGGATACTATCTGGTGGGGGAGCCAGTGCAGCAATGCAAGAACAGAGGCACCTGGAGCCATGCACAGCCACAGTGTGAACGTGAGTGTGTAAGCACAGAGAAGGCAAAGACAGACCCAGTCACACATGCAAGCACTTAATACTCACAAACATATCAAATAGAAGAAGCATATGAAATATTTACAGACAAACACTTGGTGGGAGGGGCTAAATGTGCATTGGCACCAGAAATTATCTGATTGACATCTTAAGAGTGTCCCTCCAGTCGTTCTCCTTATCCAACCACATCGCTGATCAATACAAACTCAACTGCAAAAATGTTAAGAATATAAACAAAATGCAACAGAAAGCCATGATTTGTAAATTTACATTGACTTTTATTTAAATTAAAGCAATATTTAATATATATACAAATAATATACTTGACATTTCACAAAATCCAGTACTGGATGGCCATAACCTTCACATTTTTTAAAGGGAATTGTTACAAAACCAACATGCTTCTGTAATGAATATAACTATGTGAGATTGGCAATCCTTAAAGTAAGACCCTTGTCAATAAGGTTTCAAACTTACTATGCTAAGTGATTTCCCAGGCAAAGCGGAAACCATATATCAACTACATACAGAAACGCTGCTGACTTCCAGGAAGGCAGTGCCAAACCACATTCTGCGTCATGGTAAAAAAGTGCAAGTGCTAGACAGTCCCGTCTGAAGTTACATTATAAAGTGCAATATATGAGCAGCTGTTGTTGATGTAACACAGTTTCAGAACAATTTCACATTTTATCTTGTCTATTTCTGAAGCACAAACAATAGAAGTATAATGTAATCAATATGTAAAAATATATTTAGAGATATTAGACACTTATAGGGTTTTATTAATTTAAAGGCATTTATTTGGACCCTGAATAAGACCTGGTTGATATATCGCAGTAGGCTACACCTGCCATCCATGCTGTAGATTGGGGTTTGATTCCCCGGCTGGGCAGTCATGCCAAGCTATACCTATAGGTGTTTTTGGGTATAATACTTCTAGTACTCCCTTCGCCTCCATGTGTAAATGTAAACTGTAAGTTGCTCTGGATAAGAGCATCTGCTAAGTGGTTTAAATGTAAATGTAAGTGTGGCCCCTTTATGGCCCCACTAACTAATCCAGTGCAGAATCTACACTGCATAAAATCTACAGATCATCCAGAGTGTGTTGTATTTTATAAGTTTGACTACAAAGACAAGTAAGTTTTGCTGTGAGTCTCTCATATTTAAGTATACACTGTAGATATGGTTGTATATACAATAACAAAATTATTAATATGGTGAGCTATTCCTAACTTTAGATCACTCAGTTTCAAAAATAGAGGACTGTAACGTCTGTAATGTGGCCTGTTGTTTTTTTTTTTCTCTGCAGGTGTCAACTGTGGTGCTCCTCCTCCTCTGGAGCATGGTCACTATCATGGAGAGGATTTCTATGCTGGCAGCTCAGTGGAATACCAGTGCAAGCCTGGCTTCTACCTGCTGGGTGAGAGCAAGATGCAGTGTGTCAACAGTGGCAAGTGGGCTAGCAACCCACCCGCATGTCTGGGTAAGTGAGACCCTTGAGGGATGCAGGGATGACGTCCAGCTCCTGGTGTGTAACCTGGCCAGTGTTTATGCACTGTTGTACTGATGTACTGTATGCATGTGTGTATATTGTAGATGTGGACGAGTGTGCCTTGGGTTCAGACTGTGATGAGCATGCCAGCTGCCAGAACACAGATGGCTCTCACATCTGTACTTGTATCTACCCCTACACTGGAGACGGAAGGAACTGCACAGGTAGAACAAATTACAGGTCTTATTATAACATGTAACACCACTGACCACACAGATAATACAGTTTTATTCCACTCGCATAGATTCTCTGTATTGGTAGTGTCACTAGAGATGCATCAATACCATTTTTAAGCCAGATCTAGCTGATTGAAAAGATGTGCATTAGTCAGCTATGCTAACTACATTAGTTCTCCTAAGTATTGTTGCAGTAGAGTAGAGCAGGTTTTGTTTTATGTCAGAACAGCTTTAGGTAAGGTACATTTCATTGTTTTGACTCTTGCTGCTCCTCTGTCTCAACAGCAGTGCTCAATGACAACAGAAATCACATCTGAGGCTCCTGGCTGGTTGATTGAACTGTAGTTGAATGTCCTCTAAAGCCAAATATACTCTGTGCACTTTTAGAAATCTTGGTCTTTGGTGACCGTATGAAAACAGTCAGTCCATGGTACATGAAATGCAGTCCCTACAGACGGCTCTGTTGGTCGTTGGTCAGTTTAAAAATTAAAAAAGCTGTATCATTCAGAATAACACGCTGTGCACCGAATACTGAGCAACTCAACCCAACACGCTGTGCACATGCTACAGCCTATAGCCTGTTTAACAAAAACAGTTTGCTGTATTAATGATTGTATTAATGTTTATATTTTTTATCCGTTTCACAGTGTCTCTGTCAGTGTTGGGGCAGCAGTTGCCTCCACTTGTATGGAGGAAGTGGTTGTGATTTTTTTGTTTAAAAAGGGGATAAAATCACAAAATGTATTCCTCACAGAAATAAACCAAAGCAAGATGTTTAAAATTACCTTTACGCCAGCGCCAGCAGCTGTGTGTCTGAGCAGACCCTCCTTCAGTGTGAGCTTGAGTCGTTTGTTCATTAGTGTGGCAGCGGCTCACATCACATGGGTATCTGTATGTTGGTATTCTAAGAGTACAAGTTTACATAAGAGTACAAGAATTTAGTATGTTTGTTTAAGAATTATTTTTTAATTCGATATTACAAAGCTCTCTAGGAACAGTCTGTTCATAGTGCCCATTTATTTTTGGGGATTTTATTTTATTAATTGCTGAAACAAATGGATGTCAAATAAACCTTACCAGGGCTGGACTTATTATTAGTGATTATTTTACAAAACAAAAAACAATGTGTTTCTAAAGGAGTGAATACTTTAAGAAAAATAATTTCGTCATACACCTTAAATGAGAATATTCTACCCAGGCATGTGCATGGTGTTTAAAAATGTGAGAAAGTTTGCACCTTAAACTGACAAGCTTTGCTTTAGTGGCAATTAAGCCAATAAGTCAGAATGTTTCTGAAACCTCACATCCAAGTGCCGAGTGAAGCCCGTAAAAGCAGCAGATTCAATAATTATTTATTTGATGGTTTTTATCCTGACTAGAGCCGGTGAAGTGTAAAGACCCGGGTCATCCTGAATTTGGCCACCGTGCGGGTACAGTCTTCATTGTGGGCAGTGAAATCGTGTTCACATGCGAGGAGGGTTACAAGCTGATTGGCACATCCCATCTAACATGTTCTGAGACGGGCACATGGGACGAATCATTCCCTTATTGTGAAGGTAAGTAAGTCTGTCCGGCCTCAGACCCACTCACTCACCACATTCAAATGTAAAAGGGTTACTCCACTGAATTTTCTAAATGTCTGCACAGTTACGAGTGATTGGCCTGTTATTTAAGTGTTTGCGTCATTTTGAGTGTTCTGATATGGAATATAGCAGTAAATTCAAAATAAAATTCCTTAGATCAATTAAAATTACCACATTTTGGTGCTATTTGGGGCCATAATTCAGATAGGTTCTAAAGAGAACCACTTACAATTTATTCTCCATCAATCTGAAGAACCATTTAAGCATGAAATGGTTCTACCTATAACTCATAGTTTTAAATGGAACCTTTTCCTTTATTAAAAAAGCCTTAACGAGCCATCTTTTGTACAAGTGTACCATTTTGCCTTAGAGTAGCCTGCATGTACAGTACTGTACAGTACTTCTAGACATTTGGGGGATTTATTATATGTAAAGATTCCAGACAGAAAGCTTTTATTTGCTCAGCAAAACACTTTTACACTAGTAATTTTAAATATGTCAATGTGGTTATTTAACCCTTTCCAATCTTTTCCTTGTGGAAACAACCCAGTATTATTTACAGTTATCATCTAATACCTGCTTTGACTGCTCAGTACGTCATTAAGCTAAATCGAGATTGCTGCTGAAGGAATTAATACATTCACACAATGTCTAAGGGGTCCAGGAGAAATCTGGAACTGAACTTTCAAACTGGAGCACAAGATATTATCTAGTTCCTTCAGAATAAGATATGTATGCTACTTTGTATTGTATTTATACTTTTTTACCTTTATTTTAATAATAAATGGTGATCATAAAAGCCTTTAAACATTGAGTCTAGGTGCCTAAAACTTTTACACAGCAGTATATGTTTTAGGTCAAAAACCTCATCTTAAAGCTATCATCAGGCTACAGTATTAAACATCAGGCTGTATATTCAGAACTATTTAGCGCAGTAGCTGTCTGTGAGACTTCTAGAGGTTTCTTAATAATTGAGTTATCCTGTTGGCATGAATGACCTAACCTCCCAAACATGTTGATCTGAAGCTCATTCGTTTCTTTTAAATGAGTCTTGTTATTGTGCACTGCCATGCAGTTTGGATTGTGCCAGCATTGTTTTGTTTAAATGGATGAATCAGCAGATCAGGTTTGAATCTGATACGTCTGCTTTGTGCTAGTGTTGACTCAGAAGCATACGCACATGCACACGTGTGTTTACAGAGTGAAACAAAACATAGATTAGGTGAACGTATTTGTCAAATACATCCAGAATCTCTATTGTTTCTGTGACATTGTTGTCCAGCATTCAGTCATGATTCTAAGGCTCGACCATAATAGCTTCTGGATAGATAAAATGCTTTTCAATCTAAAACAAACCATTCAGATGTATATCAGCGTACAGACCAGGCTCACTACCCCTACACAGCCCTGCCAATTTCTTTCACCTTGGATAAGGATTGATTAGAGGTTACTAATGCAGGGGCTGGAAACTTAGGTCCAGCACAGCTTGGTGATTTATCTGCTGTAGCTCACCAACCAAACTTGTGATTAGCTGATAAGTTGAATCAGGTGTGACCAGGAAAATCACCAAACTGTACCTGAATCTGACCCAGTGGATCTAATGAGTTAAGACTACGCTGCTAAATGGGTTGTGAGGTGCCGAAAAGTTGCTGGTAACTTTTAGATGGACTCCTTTGCAGCACGTTAAGAGACTGGACTTCACTGGAATTTGAGAAATGTGGAGTATATTATTATAGTGTGCTGCAAGGTGCTGTCTAAATATTAATTTGGGGATGTATATCATCACTGTCTAATGAAAAACAAGTATCTGACTTTACAGGAGAGGGCAAAATATCTCTTTCCTTTCAGTGAAAGTCAATAAAAACCAGATATTTTAAAGTTATCCTTTCATCATGAAATTAGCAGTTCAAATAATGTAGAAAAGTGTGAATCAACAAAAATGGAGATGTTTTTGTTTGGACATCATGTATTGCTTTATTAAATGGTTTGATAGGAACATGATTCACTTGAAACAGCGCTTGTACAAGAAAGTGTTGTTAAGAAAGCAGTTTTTTGAAGCACTTGGCAAAGCAGAAATGCACACTCCAGCTACAGAGTCACTTTTATAACATGTTATGTCATTGAGTTACATGACTCCTGACTTAGATGTCATCTGACATCAAAATGAAGCAAGAGTTTTAGCAGCATGTAGAACAGATGTCACTAATAGGCGGACCAGGGATGTTGTCCAATGCAAACCCAAACCGATAATCTGTTGAGAATGATTTAATTCTGACTGTGTTTATTTTAAATGCCGCAACTTTTCCTGTCTTTATGGTATACGGGCGGCGCAGTAACCTTACAGACCAATCGCACGCGTAGTAAAATCACCAAACACGCACCTCAGCCAATCAGACCTGTGCAGATACTGGAGCGCACACACAGCCGAGAAGCAGCAGTCGGAGAGTAAAGCGAGTCAGACGGCGTGCTCTAAAAAAAGTCCACAGCGAAAAATGACTTTTTAACCAACATGTCTCATATGTTCTGAGACCGTGGCGCTAATTAAAAGCAGACACGTATCTCATATCTCATATCCATCCATCCATCCATTTATCCATTTATCCATCCATCCATCCATTTATCCATCCATCCATCCATCCATTTATCCATTTATCCATCCATCCATCCATTTATCCATCCATCCATCCATTTATCCATCCATCCATCCATCCACCCATCCATCCACCAAAACATTTTATTTCCCTTTTTATTATATATAAACACTTTATGCTGCACTTTTTTCAAAAGCATTTTAAACGTAGCTCTTGTTTTTACTTAAAGTGATTAAAAAAAAGCATTTATTAAGTTCAGCATGTCAGTTCAGCATTTAAACACTAAATATACTAAAATATACTGAACAGTATGTGTGATGTGTTGGTCTTTAAGTAGCTGATGGTATAAGATGCTGATACTAGACTACTTCAGTAAACAGGTTACACTACTGAATCATACCACAAGTTAGAAATGATGATGGTCCGGACCTTGCCCTGAGGAAATCTCCCCTTGGTGGACCTTACTGAGTTCTAATTAGACACCCCTGATGAAGAGGAGTGCTATTTAAAAAATGTCTGACAGATACTAGGTGCTTTATTAGTTGGATGAAAAGCTCGCATTGGATGCCGATGAAAACTTGTTGGCTTCTACACAAAGTGTTGTGGACAATTTGCCACAATGCCATTTGTCAGAGAAATATGTTTTCATTGTTTCTGGACGTAGCTGGTATCAGCTGGAGCAGTTAGCCTAGTTTGTGATACAGCCTTCTCAGCCCCAACCTTCCGCTCCTGCTCCAACTGTTTAAATGCTCTACTGATTGACACAGATTGGCCATTCAGTTGCCAAAGTTTGTGTACCTCCGTATTATGTAGGTTTGTGGAGGAGCCATGTAACTGTATAACACTTATCTTTTTTTAATATCAGTGTTTTATTTTTTCAGCCCTGTCATGTAGTCCACCTACTGTCCCAGAGCATGGAATCATGAAGGGGACAAACTTCACATACAGAAGCAAGGTGACTTTCAGGTATCAATGTCAGTGCTAGAAGAGTCGTGAGGAGCATTTTAGCTATCTCAGGAAGGCGTTTACTCCAGGGTGTATGAAGCAGTACTGTGTGTTTATAAAAGAGGCATTAACTTAATTATTTCTATTCCTTTCACGCAGCTGTGAAAAAGGTTACATCCTTGAAGGGCCAACAGAGATCCAGTGTCAGTCTAACCTAGAGTGGAATAGTGCACCACCTAGCTGTCAGCCTGTGAAGTGCGGCGAGCCTTCTGCTGTGGATTTTGCAGAGTTCACCCTCAACAGCAACGTTTACCTGTCTGTTTTGACATACACCTGTACGGAGGGCTACAGGTAAAATGGAGCATTAAATGGAGATTAAAGTTAAGACTAAAGGAGATGCTCGACATGCACAATACCATTCAGCTGATGGTTTTATGAAATACTAAGTAATTAATTTGCGGCAAGGTAATTCACCTTTCTTCTGCTGTGAAGATTACAGGGCTCAGGGGACTTGCTGTGTGAGGCATCAGGAGAATGGACATCCCCTGCCCCTGTCTGTGCCAGAGTGGACTGTGGGGACCCCCCTCCCTTGAAGGATGCAGAGATCAAGGGGGACAATTTTACCCTGGGCAGTCAGGTCCATTATATCTGCAAGAAGGGGTAATTGTACTACAGATATATGCAGCCATATACAACCATACAGAATCCTCGATGTGTTGACCTGAGTTGTGCCTTCAAATTTTATAAAAGGTTAAAAGCAAGAAATGGCATGCATTTATTTACAAAAACAAAAAAACAAAACAATACTGACAACACCGTACTGACTGTAACCATAGTGTTTTGTGTTTGCCGCATCCAGATTCACACTACTTGGTGCTGAAACTCGGGAGTGCCTGCCAAGTGGAGAATGGAGCCTTATCTCTGCCCAGTGTGTGCCTCGCCAGTGTGGATCACCGCCACCTGTTGACCATGCCCACTCTGATGCTGGACACCAACTGTTTGGTGACACCGCGATTTACTTCTGTGACGATGGATACACCAGTGGCAACAACAACAAGCTGTTCTGCAACGCAGAGGGCGTCTGGGCCCCCCCTGATGGCTTCAGTATGCCACACTGCATTGCAAATTTCTGCCAACGCCCACCAGAACTACCTCATGCCATTCTAGACTCCATCAACAAGCCCAAATATGCCAGTAATACAGAGGTCAGCTACAAATGTGAGGAAGGCTTTGTGCTCAATACCACAGGAACTCTGAAATGCTTAATGGGAGGAGAGTGGACGCCTTCTCCTTTGGATATTGGATGTGTGCCGGTCAGATGCTCTAAGCCAGAGAGCATTGAGAGGGGTTATGTCAGTGGAACCAACTACAGCTTTGGAGCTGTGGTTGCATATAGCTGTGATAAGGGCTATTACATCAGAGGAGAGAAAAGGAGGACTTGCAAGGCTAATGGAGAGTGGGGTGGGGTTTTACCTACTTGCCAGCCAATAGCTTGCTCTAGTCCACCTCACTTAAATAATGGCTACATCCAGGTATTTGTTCCAGCATTTTATTCTTTTTCTGCTGGTGTTGGTATTTTATTGTTGTTTCATTGCTTTGTTGACTGATATTTTCATCTTCATGTCCAGGATCCCATGAGGAAAACCAGCTATGTGTACAGCAGTAAGGTGACATATGCTTGCAATGCTGGTTATCGCCTGACTGGGAAACCTGAACGTACATGCATGGCCAACAAGCAGTGGTCCAGTGATCCCCCAAGGTGTGTGCTTTTGACCTGCCCCACACCTCCTGAAGTCAAGCATGGACACTACCGTGGCTCCAAATTTGAGGTGGGGAGTAAAGTGGAATATACATGTGATGAGGGTTATGAACTCAGTGGGGATGCAGTATGGACATGTTTGAAGTATGGCAAGTGGGACAAGAGCAAAACTCCTCACTGTTCTCCAGTTCAGTGTCCAGAGCCACCTTTGGAAGAGAACCATCTAGTATTGCGAAACTTGGATTCAGATTCAGGCACTGTGGAGCTTTCCTGTGAAGATGGCTATGTGCTGCATGGGGCAAGAACTCTTCGATGTACCCCATCCCAAGAATGGAATGATTCCTTCCCCGTCTGCAAGCAGGTATCTTGTGGTCCACCCCCAGATGTTTCCTTTGGCGATCCATCACCAGCGTCATCCTATTTCGGCAGCATGGTCACCTACTCTTGCATGGCTGGATTTACCTTTCGGAAAGAAGCTACTGTTAGTTGCCAGGCAGATGGAAGTTGGAGCACCCCTTATCCAGAATGTATCCCAGTGGAGTGCCCACACCCTGAGGAAATACCAAATGGTATAGTGGATGTACAGGGCCTCATGTATCTTAGTACTGCCATGTATAGCTGCAAGCCTGGTTATGACCTAATTGGCAACTCAACAGTGTTGTGCGGTCAGAGTGGCCTTTGGATTGGGGGCGTGCCTGCATGCCACCCCATTGAATGTCCTCCACCCAAGGACATCCCCAATGGCTCTGCTAAATACTTGCGACTTCAGTTTAGTCGGTCTGTTACTTACTCCTGTCAGCGAGGATATCACCTAGAAGGTCCAGAGACTCTTACCTGTCTGGAGAGTGGTAAATGGGACATGGAGGTTCCATCTTGCAAACAGATCTACTGCTCTCCTCCTGAACCCATTGAAAATGGCTTTGTTGAGGGCAGAGACCATAGGTTTGGGGTTACTATCTTTTATAGCTGCTTCCCAGGTTTCTTGCTTGTGGGGCAGAACCATCTCACTTGCGAGGAACATGGTTGGTCAAGTTCAGTGCCTACTTGCATTCTAGCAGACTGTGGCCTTCCTCCACACATCGACTTTGGAGATTATTTTAAAATCGAAGACCCATCTGGTGAATTGTCCGGAGAAGTCAGTAAACCAACAGGCCAACCTTCACCGGCAGACACCAGCTTTTTGCATGGAACCATGGTCCAGTATCGCTGCCATGCTGGGTATGATATGAATGGTGGAGTTGCATTAATGTGTAAAGAGGACGGGACATGGAATGGGACAGCCCCTGCTTGTGTACCTGCTGAATGTGAAACACCACCTAAACCAGACCACGGATCAGTAATAGTAACCGACACTGCACTGGGCAGCTTAGTGGAATACAGCTGTGAAGAGGGCTATGAACTAGATGGTCAAACAGTGCGACAGTGCGTCTCCGGGCGTCAATGGAGTGATGAAGCACCACAGTGCATTCCTGTAAACTGTGGTGACCCAGGAGGTATTGCAAATGGTGAAGTGGTGGGAAGTTCTTTTCATTTCAAGGGAGTGGTACACTATGAGTGCCATGCTGGATTCATCTTGCAAGGGTTAGAAACTAGGACTTGCCAAACGGATGGTAAATGGGACGGGAAAGCACCATGGTGTAGGGCTGTGTCTTGTGGACGTCCTGTGGTCTCAAGTGATGTGCTCGTGAGTGGAGACAGCTATACCTTTGGCAAACGTCTGCTCTTCAACTGCAACACTGGTTTCATCCTACACGGGGCACCCACTAGTGTTTGCCTAGCTAATGGCACATGGAGTGAAAGTGCTCCTAAGTGCCTCCCAGCTGACTGCGGTCGCCCCCCTATCATTAATAATGGCCGTGTCAGAGGAACAAATTATGGTTATAATGGCAAAGTAAGTTATGAATGTGATGTAGGCTATACCTTGACAGGAAATCCCACGCTCGTCTGCAGAGGTGATGGACTGTGGGATGATCCTCCACCACGATGCGACATAGTCACATGTGACCCTCCTGAAGACATCAGTCATGGCTTCCTGAATGGCTCGAGCTTTAATTTTGAAGATGTCGTGGAATATGTTTGTTTTCCTGGCTATGAAATTGTCGGCAGCCCAATATTACGTTGTACAGCAGAAGGAAACTGGCTTGGAGAGGTGCCAGAATGCCGACCTTGTATGTGCAATCCACCGGTGCTGAAGTTTGGTGCTGTGCTTGGCCGAGATCACACCTGTGGGGCCAGTGTTTGGTTCCGGTGTGATGATGGCTATAAAACTCTTGGACCCACAGAGGCTGTGTGTGACAAGGGTGGCATATGGAGTCCAGGGGTACCCATTTGCAGCAGGAGCAGATGTTCCACACCGCCTCCAGCTGTACCCAATGCTGTTGTTATAGGCAGCCCTGCCACACTGGATACAGTCACCTATGGATGCAGGCCGGGATACCTTTTGCGAGGGCACCCACATCTCTCCTGTGGAAGATTTGGTATGTGGGTAATTCCTAGCCTACATTGTGATCCTGTATCCTGTGGAGAGCCCCCTCCTGTCCCGAATGCAATGATTGTAGGGTCTGCTTTTACCTACGGCAGCAAAGCTCAGTACAGGTAATTTGACCTCTGTAAAAGCAGAGACTTTTGAGCATTGCTTTTGTTCAATTTCTTCTTCTTTGTCCCATGTTTCCAGCTTACAGTTTTTCTTTGTTTTAGGTGTATGGAGGGATATGAACTGGCCACAAAAACAGACTCGGTCAACTGTCAGAATGATGGTACTTGGTCTAAACATAGTGTGAGGTGTCTGCCAATACCATGTAGCCTGCCCATCAACCTGACCCATGTGGTGGTGGCAGGGCCGCAGCTCACACCAGTAGGAAGCACTGTTACAGTCTCCTGTAAACCTGGCTTTTATTTGGAAGGTCCAGGACTATCTGAATGTGGGGTATGACCAGATTTCCATATGTATGTTTAATGTCCTCATAAATAGTTTTAATTTATATTGTGGTACTATATAATGTATATAACTATATAACAGGTGATAAGTGCATATTAATCATTCTATGTTGTTGTAGCTTTTTGGCAGATGGTTTCCATCATTTTCCTCCAATTCGTGTGTGCCTGTTGTCTGTGAGAAACCTCTTCCCATTCTCCATGGTAACATTGAAGGCGAGAGGTACAGTTATGGGGACATGGTTATGTACACGTGTTTGCCAGGATTTGAGCTACAGGTATGTACAATTAACCTGTTTTAATGGCAGAAAGCGTAATGTATTGACATATCAGTATTCAGTGTGATGCTTAGTATGTAGTTGAATTTGACATTGATGATTGATTAGACTTTTATGGAATTCCAGATCAGGCACATTTCTCTGATATGAAGTAACAGATAAGTAACAGATAACAGGATACTGGGCCAATGCCATATTTTAACGCATATATTCAAAAAATCTGATGAATTGGAATATATTTATTAAAAGCTATCTGTATATACTCATATGATTTCAATATCATCATGCATCTAGAGTAGAAAATACATAAACATCATTGTCCAATAAGCTCTTATGCTTATACTAATGTTACAGTCTTCTTTTCTGTTTATTTACTTATTTCCATCTCTCATCTCTATGTCAAAGGGTGACAATGTTCAGATCTGTCAGGGAGACAGAAAATGGAGTGGCGTTCAACCTCTGTGTGTTGGTGAGCTTGAAGCCTATAGAAGTCTCTATGCCTTAATACTCAGGGCTGCCTTATGCCTTTATATATATCTATATATATTATATATGTATATATATCACAATGACTGCAGTTGAACTCTGTTTAACTCCACTTTCCCAACTTCTTCATGCATGATATATCAGAGACATGGCACAAGTTGAAACTATCATGCAATAAATCTTTTATTTTCAGCAGTTTCATGTGGTTCTCCACCTTTTGTGGAGAATGCTGTTTCGGTGACGACCGGTGAGTCATACCAGAGTAATGTTACATATTTCTGTAACGCCGGGCTGGATCTTATTGGTTCACAAAACCTTACCTGCCAGGCTGATGGAACCTGGAGTTTACCTGCACCAACCTGCAAGGGTAAAACGCTGATTCTAGATGCTTTGAGTGAGATTAACTACAGTATAGTCTTTATTCTTGCATCCAGTGTCTCTCTCATTTTCTCTTCAGCCCCTGAAGGATGTGCAAGGCCTGACAAGATATTAAATGGGAAGTTGCAGGAACACAGTCTGGCCACTGGGAAGGCTCTTGAGTTTTCCTGCGATAAGGGTTACACTCTGCAGGGGGAGTATCTCGTTATTTGCATGGGAAATGGTTCCTGGAGCTCACCTTTTCCCTTCTGTACACGTAAGACAGTCACTCATGTCGTCTGCCTAAGCCTTAACTTTAAGAAAGTAATAGAATATAAAGTCCTCTGATGTTTTGTAACTACATAACATACTGTTTTGTTTCCTTTGTACTAGAAGTTTTTCTAGCTTTTTTTTAGTAGTTCTAGCTATTAGACATTAGTTTGGCCCAAAACGTTCTCCGTCTTGTTGAAGATATTGTTTTGACAAAATGTTCTCATTGGTGATGTTTGTTATCTGTAGAGTACAGATTGTGACATAGGAGGTCTATATAAAATTTTACAGCTGCTAGCAAACTCGTATCTGTGCATTTTATGAATACTAAACATCTCATTTTTGGCATTTCTCTAAATTTCCACTCTTTTAAGCTGCCACGTAACTATTACTCAGCTATTTATTTCTACATACCTTTCTTTGTGAAATCTCAGCTATGTACCACGGACACCTTAAGCAACCACATACTTGCAGCATGCACCATGTTTATGACTCATGCTCAGGTTCTCTTCTTCACGTCGTTAGACCTTGCGTGCAGACACTATTGTCCTGCCTTCATGTCCACTTTGACGTGTAATTTGTACCTTTAGTCATAGACCACTATCCTGTAGGCACTGATAAACAAAACAAAAAACAATCTGTTGCACAAGATTTTGCTTAGTTGCTCCAACTACAAAGAACAGTGGTTGTGTACTGAAGCTGGGTCGACAGCAGATCAATGTTCCACTTGGTACACAATTCATTATCTGTTTTTTTTGCACCATTTGCATCTACTAAAGCATGATAAGTTCTGTTAACCCCTTGTTTCACCACAAACATTCAGAAGACCTTTTATTATATAGTCGCTGCTGAAATACTGTCTAGTGTAAATAATGTTTAGTACAATTGTTGCCTTTTTTTGTAAATTAGATTTAAACACCACCTGCTGTACTCACACCATACTGAATATCACTGTATTCATGGACAGATATTTAATTACACTGGTCAATAACAAAAAAAAGTCTGAAGGGCAGTTTCCAAAGGGCCCATAGATATAAATAAGATACATCTAAAACTAGTTAATCTTACATAAGATTGATCATTGTACTGAAGTGTAACGTTAGATGTTTGCTTTGACCATTTTCTCAAAGGCATGCTAGCTTTTGTAGTAAATATAAGAATCAGAAATGAGCAGAAAACCAATTACAACAGCAGTTTTCACATTTGTTTTTGTTTTTTGATGGGTAGAAACTTACCTTTTAATCTTTTAACCACAACCATAAAATTAACCATAAAATTAAAACCAAGCCTGCCAATCACAAACTTAAGAATTTGCTAATCTTTCAAGGCTTACATTAGCTTCTTATTCTAATTTCAGTTTCACCTTAAATAGCACAACAGTTGCTACACTAGGAGGACCACTAGGAGGTGTCTGATCCTTATAAAGCCTCCTCAAGTTAGACAATGCCTATTCAGGTTATTTAATGAAATAAACTTAATACAAATAAATGGAAAGGGTTTTACCAACCACACAAGCAAATCTTTATAAACACCATGCAAACTATTGTTGATCGCTGCATTCTCTGCATCATATAGTACAATTTTGTTTAAACATCATAAGCTTGGACAGTACCTTTCTGAAACTCTGTAATTGTTCTGAATGCAGTCAGGTCGTGAGGTTGACATAACCAATTTTTTTTTTTTTGCATGAGGGTAAATATAAAGGAAAACGTTTGTTCTGTTCCTCTCTGCACAGCCAAGTCGTGCCCACCTCCACATGGTTGGACAGGGAACACAACGGTATTTCTGGTGGGTCAGAGCGTATCAGTCAGATGTCCCAAAGGTCAGCAAGTCAAAGGGCAGCGGGGCAAAAGTACAGCCACCATATCGTGCAGAAGTGACCAAACTTGGAGTCCAATCAGCGCAGTTTGTGAGAGTGAGTACGCATCATCTCCCTCAGCACTAGTACTACCACACACTGCCAACGTGTTCCTCAGCTAATGGAGCTTTTGCAGTATTTATATAAATGAAGCTGAACGTGTGTCCAGTGATGTGTTGTTACAGCTTTTAAAACATAAACAAATGTTTTTCAAATGTGTTCCTTATGTGTTATGTGTTTTCTCTATTAAAGTATTTACAATCCTGACATAGCAACAGCTTACAGCACAACTTATAGTTTAATATAAGTTAATAATATGATTCTACTCTACTAGCTAGTGCTAAGAAAATTGTTGGCTTCCATTGTTATTTTCTCTTGTGTTTATTTCTACATAGGTTTTCGGGTTTAACCATGATTTCACACATGAGAAGGTCTACCAGTTTCACAATGATTCACACCATCTCTTTTATATTTCCGCTACACACACACACACACACACACAAAAGGTTTGATAGCGGGGAATTCCAAGACCTTTGCAAAGTTAAAAACATAGCGGTTTAAAATGGGTGAAGTCCCTGTGAGTTCAGAATGAATCTCTCATCCTCTTTGTCCTTCTCTGGAATCTGATAACTGATAAAGCCTCTCCTGTTGTCTCTCTCTTTCCCTTAAATATTTCAACATCATCCTCTTTCCTTTCTGAGTACTACCGAGACATTCTATTGATTGCAGTCTCAGGGCAGCCATTGTAATGAAATTTGAGCCACAGCATTACAACATAATTTGGCCTACAGACAAGTTAAACCTAATACTGTCTGTGCAGCAAAGGAAATGGTTTGAATGGTACTGTACCATAATAGGCATCATGTTGTGTTTCAATAGGAAGCTATTAAAAACAGTGTTCAAATGATAAGGTTTCACGTCATTAATACTTTGGTCATAATTAAGTCTATTTGTCGTGGTAGGTAGTTTCTGTGAAAGAGAGCATGCAGAAGCTGTTGTGAGAGAACATGCTTTATAGTCCCATTTAAAAAAGTGGCTGCTAGATTCCTCCTTTGCATGACCAGTTCTTGTGGGTATGTGGTTCTTTCAGAGTGGAAAGCCTGCATGCATCATATCTTTGTCGCTGTGATGTATAAATCATGCTAGTTTGTAGGCAAAAGTCTGAGGTACCTCAGCATGTGCCAGTGTCAACATTCTGTTGTGAATGGTTTGTTGTTTAAATCTTTGTACGTGCTTGCACAAGCGTGTCATACTTTCAGAATTTCAAACAGAACCCCTGAAAAAAAAAACAAGTTTTCATAAAACAGCCACGGAATTACTTGTCCCCAAAATGCAAACAGTTAATAAGAGCTAATATACAATGTAACGTAATAAGTGTGATCAATGTTAACATGATCTAGCTAAAGCAGTGATAACTGGCCCACAGTCGTGTTTATTTGTTAAGAAGTATTTTACTTATGCTAGATACCACTGTCCAGATTTAATGTCCCCATAACAGAGTTTTTGCTTCTGTCATTAAGACAAAATGTTAAATAATAAAAACATAATGCAGTGATGCAGATGCAGAAAAACCACCAAAATCCAAGTTATATATATATATTTTATGGAGTTTTAAGTGATTTGTTTTATTTTCATTTAAGAACAATTCAATAAAGAATGGAAAAGATGACATTGGATCTCTTGTCCCATTTAAGCCCACTGATATTCCTAATAAGCCCACTTGCTGTTTTATTTTTAAAAATTATTCATTTCAGTAATGATAAGCAGAGAAATAGCATTGTAAGAAAAAACATTTAAACTATATACATATATAATACAGATCTGCAGATGTGGTTGTGTGTGTATTTTCTATAGTAAATCTTTATTGTTTGTATAAATCTGTGCTGTATGTATATATACTTATAGTAGATCTATATGTTAATCAATTCTAAAGTAAATCTGTGTTACGTGTGTGTGTATATATATATATATATATATATATATATATATATATATATATATATATATACACACACACACACACACACTAGTAGATCTACAATATGTATATATATTCTATAGTAAGTCTATATTATTTGTATATATACTGTAGTTATTCAGTATTATATGTATGTATACTGTAGTAAATCTGTTCTATAGTTCTTCAAAAGTTCAAAATGCTGCCATACTTTAGACTTCTTCTGAGATGTGGCTATAGCTAGCCTACCAACCACGTCATCACAGACTTTAGCTTCTCTCATCAGTTAACCATCAGCACATGTTGTCACTTGGATTTTCTATTAAGACAGCGTGCCAGACAGATCCGCTAAAATATAAATAATGATTCCACTCATTTATATTCCGTTCATTGTTTTTAAACTTCTCGACTGCTTGACTTGTATCTTAGTGAACTGATGTGTTTCCGACTGATGATTCGACTAGTCAACTTTCAGGAGGCAGCTCTAGTGGAAAGTGGAAATATAAGCGTTATCTGCAGTCATACACAAACAATGAATCAGTAAATTCAGAAATGGTACTGTTCCTATATTAGAAACTAAATAATAAGATTTCTCATTGATATTGATTAATACTATTTAAGTATTTAAGTTAAATCAATAATTAAAAGTAACAGATGTGGATGTGCCTGTGTAGCATGAGAATCCCTAGTCGATATTTCAATAAAAGAGCAAGTGGGCTTTATTAGGTGTGTGGGCTTATTACAGGCTTTGTTGTTATTAGTCCATAAAGCTGATTTCAGACGTATTATCACCTTCTGAAAAGCTGAGGGAGATCTCCCTTTCTAACTGCCTGGCCCAATACATCTCCACCCTACACAGGGGTGTCCTGCGGCCCCCCTCTCCACATGGCTAATGGAGTGGTCCGTGGGGCTGTGTTCCAGTTTGGCGATGTGGCGGTGTACTCATGCTTCGCAGGCTACGTCATGGAAGGCATTGGCCGGAGTGTGTGTCTGGAGAATGGCACATGGACTCCACCCCCTACCTGTAGAGGTAGAACAAGGACACGCCCAGTCCAGTCTCAGTCACCTCGCCTCTTCTTTTTCTATGAGCACCTGTGACTGTTCTTGACTTTTCAGTTCTTGAGTTTATTAGGTACTCCTACTTCCTTCTACCTACAATCCTTGGTATTTTTAAATCTATCATATGGGTGCCTTTTGTAGATGTACAGTGGGGTCCAAAAGTGAGATCACTGGTGAATCTTTAAATAGTAACAAGAATTTCTGCATATTTACTGAATCCCACCTTTGATTTAACCCCTTTACTGGCCCGGACATACTAGTTTTATATAAGCTGATAAAGCTAAAATAACAGTGTTTGTTGTAGTTCAGGTTGTTAGTGGATAATAAGCATTTGTAAGTATAAGCCTGGGATTTTAAGGGGTTTATGCTCAAGCTGTCATCATCTTCATAAGTTTGTGCAAAGGCTCTAATCAGTAGATCAAATAAATCTGAGAGTCGTGTGAACATGTGTTTTTAAAAGAAGAAATAAAATTTGACCTTTTTGTACAAAGACCTTGACGTGGCTTGTTTCACTATTTGACCTAGAAATATTATTATTATTTTTAATTTATTTATTGTACTTGTCATAACTTTTCTTTTTTAAGGTTTTAAGACTTTTTTGTTGTCTACACAAAAAAAACCTCAAAGTTACTTTTGGCTGGACATGTCAGTGTCACAGCTGTGCGGAGAATTAGTTCACCATCAAAATAATATCTGGTCAGTGTGGTCCTGGTCCTTTTCTGTTGAGGTTCAGGAAACCCAAGTTAGTAATATTGGGACCATGCCCTCACAGTTCTCTCTGCTAAGCAGTTTTCGAGCTTTTTGTTTTATTATCTCTCAATCAAACTTTCTTTTATTATAACATTTTAGTGCACAAACATCATACAAGTAGTTTTAATATTTTACACTTGTAGTAGATCTACACCTGTACACCTACAAAGTGGATCTATGTAGACGATCTACCCAGTGAATTAAATAGACCTTTGTATTTGGGCGTCCTGTGTTGCCGCACAAATCCAACACTGGCTGCTCGTTTAGCCAAACAATTTTTTTTTAGTATTTAGAGAAATGAGTAACAATTCACTCCTTCCACCAAACTCAACTTTATATTTACAAATCTGTTACATCTTTTCAGAGGTATCCCAGGCACAGTTCCAGTCAGGGTGTGAAATAAAGTGGGCCCAGAACCCCTAAATATCTCAAGATTAAATTTCTGAGGGGTTCCTGACAGTAAACTTGATATTAAGCTACCATTGCATCTTCACCCACTGTGGACAGGCTTCTGTTCTTCTTGACTAATGTGTAGTAAAGTGCTTGTTCGCCTCAAGGTGGTGCTGTAGCAAATTTGTTCACCCAGTTAGCTACTTAGTTTAATTATTTATTTAGACAGAAGTCCACCACTTGTTGTTGAAGCAGCTAAACCTTTGAAGATCTCTCAGAAATTCAGTCCAAGAGGTTAATTTGGTGGGTTCCAGAGTGATAAAATAGCCAATGAGTGTAGGTATAAGGTTAGGAGTACCTAATAAGCCGCCAACCCAGTGTATGCACACATAGCGATGTCTGTGATTTGGGCTCTTACAGAACACTGTGTCCTTCTCTTCGGGTGACACATTGATAATGAATTACATGAGGGGTTTAACTTATATGTACCCATTCTCCACCACACAGTACTCTCTGCTCTACATTCTTCTCTCCTACTCACTTAACCTGCATGTTTGCTCTGGTATTCATTGACTTTCTTATCTGTGTGACCATTGTTAGTGTTAGACAAATTGTTATGCAAATCTCTTTCAAGTCACCGTGGACTGCATGACTCTTGAGCATGGGCTTAAGACACTGAGGAGCACTATTTTGCAGCTTTTTAATCCACCTGAGCCCAAGGTTAAGACACTGAGGATCATTATTTTGCAGCACAAATTGCTGATACAACCTTGCTTCTGTCTCTAACCTGTTATAGGATGTTCTGTTTGAGGACATATGGTTGGTTGGTTTCTTTTGTGTTTTGTATTATGACTGCAGAATTAGTGTTTATGAAAGTTTGTGTGTCTGTCTTTCTGTGTGTCTTTCCACAGCTGTGTGTTGGCTGCAGTGCCAGAATGGAGGTGTGTGTCAGAGACCAAATATATGCTCCTGCCCGGAGGGCTGGATGGGTCGCCTCTGTGAGGAACGTGAGTTAAAATTCCTAAAATTACAGATTACAGTTTAACTTGTAACTCAATAACAATGAGGATGTTGTATATATATATATATATATATATATATATATATATATGTGTATATATATATAATTTTTTTTCTACCTCCACTTTTAGCTGTGGGTGTCCAGTGTCCGCAAATTAGTTCTAGTTTTTAAACAGTTGATGAAAGCCGGCAGGCACACCAGCTCTTCACGGATAAGATTGGATGGCTCTGCACTTAAGCTTATTGAAACAAGCAGAATATAAACTTTCAACAGAACTGATTCTGTTGAAAGTTCATATTCTAAGCTTTCAGTGTGTATCATATTTGTTTTTGTAAGTAAAGGAGTGGATCATTTATTATGACTTTTCTCTTATTCAGTCACACAGACCTGTTGATACAGATGTAAATCGAATGTAAATATGGTCCATTATGTAAACTCACTATTAAATACAGCGCTGTGCAAAGGTCAAAGATCACCCTTCATTTACATAATTTCCAGTGAGGTTATTCATTTTCAAGATATATTTCTGAGAAAATAAGATATAAGACAAAAGCTACAAGATATAGCTTTATCCACTGGATGATGCACACTGACAAGGAAAGTTAAAGGACAATGTAAAAACAATGAAAGTTCAATAGAAAAAAGCAGGCATTTACAAAGCTGGCATTCCCATAAACAATATTTTAAGCTGTTGTTTTTTGACATACAGGGTGAAAACCATGCTCCGCTCTTGCTTCACATTAAATGTATCTATAGATGTTTCTGTTCATCCATCCACTGTGAGCAGACAACACAATGCTGTAGGTCTGAAAGGATGTGTAGCTGTCACAAAGCCCCTAATGAGACAGTATACTGGGACCACAATACTCAATAGACCTCAGCATCATTTATAGTGTTTGTTATTGAGTACTTCCGTCGTCCATACTGGAAGCAAACTGATATTATATTTAGTTATTAAAACTTGTGTGCAATTATTAAATACATCATCGCTGTCCAAAAAAAAACAAGCATCTCTAAAATGGTAACTTTACAGGAGAGAACAAAAATCTTTCTTCCTTTCATGTAAAGAGGTTTTATTTCAAGATTTTTTTTCCATTGGGCCCGTCAACCTCAAAGTTTCCTACAATGTAAAGAACAGCTGACGATCTCATATTAAAAAACTAAAAATCACAAACAAATGGAAAAAAGTGACAATGTACTTTCAGCGTTTTTCCCCATAACACTAAAAACAAATAAAACAAAACTTGCCCTTAATGCTGACTAGATATTTAATAAATAAAGGGTGAGGTCTAGGTCTATTATACCCTGAAATATCGTGCCATATCACCCATCCCTAATTATCACGTCAGTGTACTACAGTTTTTAGCAAAAGAAAAATTCACACTTTTCTCATTTCCCATCATATATCTACTAGAGACAGATCTCTCCAGTATTATTCACTTTACTTCAGTCCTGGATATATGGAGATATTTGGAGTGCATTATTTAGTATCGTGACATTCTGGATTATTGACTTCTGTTACAATCTGATGAAAATTATTGTATTTTTTAATATCTCAGTTAGGGGTGTGCCATATATCGTATGCAATAATACAATTTAATTTTCATTTTGTTGCAGTAGTGTATTCTTGAAATATATTTTTTTAATTCAATGTTTTGTCATATCGCCAAGAGCATCGTTATTGCAAAAATACCATGAAATATCGTAATATTATTATAGGGCTGTATCGCCCACCCCTAGTGAGGTCTACTATACATAATTACACTTTGAACAATTTACTATGGTCTCACAAAATAAAGATTTTAACACTATTTAATCAGCTGAGGAATTTACTCTGTAACATCACCACAACTTTATTTCACCTAGCCTGAATGTTTATCACTCACACACACACACACACACACACACACACACACACACACACACACACACACACACACACACACACACACTGCATTTATCTTTCATCTGTTTCAATTCACTCTCTACCTCATCTCAACTGTCCTTTCATAAACTCTTGCTTTTCTTGCCACACAGTCAATTCTATTCAGCAGTCAAGAGTCAGTATAAAAATATGAACCACCTCATTCTCCCTGTACAGCCCCCGTTTTATTCAGCCTGGCTCACCTCAGCTCGCTTCTGTCAGCAAGCAACTGTCCTTAGCTACTCTGTTCCAGCTTTAGAAAACCTCTAGCGCTTACCAAACATAACAATAGAGGAGGGGATGATGATGTTAATAACAATAATAATAATAATAATAAAAAGAAGAAGAAGAAGAAGAAGAAGAAGAAGAAGGAGATAGTGGCCGATTGCACTGAAGGTCTGAATGCAGGATGAACGCAGGAGTGAATGGAGAAAGGAGAAAAAGTGACACAGCAGAATACTAAATAGCAGAAAAGATGGAGCACAAAGATTATAGCTGTGTGTTGAGCAGCCATCTGTCAGCTGACTGTCTTTCAGTGCCTCCCACCGCAGGTGCAGCTCACAGCTAGAGAGAGAGAGAGACAGAGAGAGCGAGAGAAACGGAAATGAGGAAGAGAGCGCATGGCCGGGGAAGGCTGTGTGGAAGGCTAAAAGAGGAAATGTGAGACAGAATAAGGGAGAGATGAAACTATGAATCATTTCTGAATAAATTGCTTTCTTGTACATCAGTCTGTGCTCTTACTTGTGAATCACTAAACAGGGAAAAGCGTTAAAGCTGCATTCTGCTTAAAGATTTCATCGCTTACATCCTCCTCTCCTGACACCTTCTCTTTGTATGTGAGTGTGTTTTAAAACAGGTCACCATGACTTTGTAGGAAAACCAGAAAAAACAAGCTGTATGTTTTCTTTTAAGAGCTCAGAGGGGGAAATACATTTTTATATTTAGTTTTCTGTGGTTATGCATAGGGTTAGGATTGTTTTGAAGAATTTATATAAGAGATAGATTATGTACTGCCAAAATTGTAACATCACAGGACAAAACATGCTTCATTTATGATAAAATGAGATTTTATTCCATGTAATTTCTGTTCTGTTCATCCTGAAATCGTCACACAATGTAAAGAACAGTTGTTGTTGTTGTTTAATACAATGAACAAAGGAACAAAACCTCATAGTTACATTGTTTTTATTTTTTATTTAGTCGGTTGCCTGTAGAATGTATGTACTTATTTTCAAAACCAACAAAACATGCCATTTGACTGGGGGGTCTGTGCCACAGATGCCCCACCCATCATATATTTTTGTGTTTCCCAAAGGGACTGTTCATGTCATGGCCTCAAATTTCAAGACTGCCTCCTTCAATACCTCATGCTAAAAGCTTGTGATTTGTCGTTTCAGTCAAATTTTCTTTTCCTGTGTAGAACACGGTTCTGTTGTCTGTTGACGTAGTCAGTCAGTGAAAAGTACCAGACCCTCTCCTCATACTCCCTAGAGTCTGGCAAAGTGAGACTAGGGTTGTACACTCGTTTGCATATGGCTGTATAGTACATATAAAACATATCATTATCTATCACTGCCATGCACTATATCACCAAACCTGAACACCAGACCATCAACCCTGTATAAGCTTGTTGCCCCTTCCTTTGTGATTATAACAGCCTCCAGTATTTTCTGGGAAACCTTTCCACATGTCTTTGTGTGCTGTGGCATTTATATCACCCTTCACTGGAACTACCCTGGGAAATAGCTCCCCTCCTCCAAACCACTGTGCACTCCTGCTGCCAAACCCAGACAGCCAGATAGTGAAGTACGATTCATCACAAACATATTTCCACTGAGTGGAAGTCCTGAAGTCCAGTGGCAGCCCACGCTCGGCTTTGCGCCTGGTGATCCTAAGATTGTGTGCAGGTGCCATGGATATCCATTTTATGCTGCACGGTACTTCTGAGTTCGGATGTTACTTCCCGAGGCAGTTTAGGCAGCTAAGTGAGTCAATAAGCTTCAAGACTGAGCTGTTGTTGTTCCTAGATGCTTCTGACTGAAATGTCTCAAAGTGACTCGTGGCAACCCTTCACTGGAACTAAGGGGCCCATGACACATTTAAAGTCACTTACCTCTTCACAATGGCCCATTCTACTGCCAGTGTTTGTCTATGGGGACTGTATGGCTGTGTGTTGATTCTATACACCTATACACATTCTATACAGTAAGGGTTGTGGCCAAAACACCCAAACAGTAATAAGCAGTGGTATCCATATACTTCTGTTAATATATTTAATTAGCCTTGTACCTCCAAACAGTAGAAAGAAAATACTTAAGTTTTATTATAGGTTTGTGTAACAAGATTCTATTCTATTCTAGGACCATTTCAGTTTGTCCATTCACAATGAACTTTTCACATAATATAAAGGGCAGCTGATATTTTCCATTTTCAGTATTTCAGTTTTCAATGTCAAAAACTGATAAATGACAGAATTGAGTTTTGTTTTGATAGTGACAGTATATGTATAACATATTTAATACACTATTATACATCAATACATTATTATACCATGTAGATACTTGCATGTTACCCCCAACCGACAGTGTATAAAAAGTTGTGTGCTTGTGTATGTGTGTGTTGCAGCGATCTGCATCCTGCCTTGTCTAAATGGAGGACGCTGTGTAGCTCCATACCAGTGTGAGTGTCCAGCGGGTTGGACTGGCATACGGTGCCACACTGGTAAGTGAAATTGTGTGCATGTATGTATGTATGTATGTGTGTGTGCTTGTGTGTGTGTGTGTGTGCCAGCACATGTGTGGCTGTGTGTGGATGGGATTTCAAATGTGGTTTAACAAACAATAATTCCTATAAGGTAGAACTTTCAGTTCCCATATCCTGCTGGGAGTAATACTCAGTGAGCTAAACTACACAAATACAATTCATATGCTACTCAATCAAATACGTACAGCATTAATTCTATGTATTCTAACATTTGAGTCAAAAAGAACCACCCATATCACCACCCTTACCAGCCTTATGTTAGATCACTCATCATTAGCATTGTTAGTATACGACTAGTCAGTCAATCCTGTTAGATTAATCTCATCAGTGCTGATTTGTGTTAGAACAGTGAGTAAAATACATCAATAGTCCTCGACTGTAAATACAATTACATAATCCAGCAACGTATCTAGTTTAGTTAACATATCTGATCGTTTTCATAAGCTTAAGTTGTCTAAGTTTCAAATGTAAGAGCTCTATTTGTGTCTGAACCCATTATACTGACCTAATTAACCTCAAGAGTATAAGAGCATGCTGGAGGACGGGAGAGCTAAACGAAGGAATAATTAAGTGATGATCTCCCAGAGTGAAGGGAGGGGAAAAAGAGTGAGGGATGACAAATTCTACTGAGGTCATCTTGTGTCACACTGCTGCTGTTACCACGGCAATGGCCGCTGTGACAACACAGCAATCACACACTCCTTGGTCCTAAAGCTAGCCCTGCTGAAAGCGGGAGCTGATTGTAATTAGTTTAATTAAGTAGGTACAAGAAGTGACGTAACGTTTAGTAAGTGCATAGTTACTACAGTAGCTACAACAAGTCCAGGGCTGGATGAAATACATATTTGCTTATTTAAAACAAAAGATTGTCAGAATGGCCCAGACCACGTTCTCATACCAGGCTCGACGTGGTTGTCTGATGTTTGTTTCTTTAGTTTGGAGTGAAGTTCTTTAGAAGTGGCTGAAGAGTGTTGGAGGTTATATAGCTGCTGATTAACACTGTGCAAACTGGAGCTAATGAATGAATAGTCTTTTAAAGGCTTGCTGATTTTTTATAGGAATGTGAATTTTTATAGGTAATAATAATAATAATAATAATAATAATAATAATAATAATGTCATGCAGTGTCAAAAAGCATATTATCAAGTTTATGCATTTAACATCCCAGTCGACATGGTTTGAGGCATGCATTTGCTTGTTCTCTATAGGGGTTGCACAACTTTCAATTTTAGAAGTCAGCAGTTATGTGATAAGTCAAGTTGACAACAAATGATTGCTGATGCCACGAAGATTTGCATTACTCGCCTTCAGGGAACAAGAGATGCAGATCTTCGACTCTCATAAATAAAATAGTACTTTTACTTGAATATGCTTTAAGCTTATTACATTAGCTCCTTCCTGCAGACAGTGTAGATCTACAGAGTGGACGCGCCAGCAGTTATAGACTGGTTAACTCCGGCTAAGTCCTTTTATGACCTGTCGCCGCCGCTGCCTGTGTTGACTTGGATCAGGTGTGTGTGTGTTTGTCTCTATGTGAGGACAAAGGTCTTTGAGGCATTGAGCAGTTCTGGGAATGTGTCAGGTGAGAGGTTGTCCCTCCAGGAGAACTTGCTCAGTTGTCTGCTGGTTACAGACTATTTTTATTGCTGAACTACTTCCAATCATGTGTTTTATACCCCGTCAGGATTCACAAGCACTAGGGCGATGTAGGATTTACAGTACACGAGCTGCCTTGGAGGAAACTGCTTCAGAATAAGGAAGTTCCATTAAGAAATAAACTGTTACTGTCTTTCCTTGTTCCCTATTAATGTGAGAAACACTAACCAAAGGCCAGGTAGAACAAAGCTTCAGTTCCTGTTGACTAAATCGATTACACTTGGTTTCAACACTTGGTTACTTGGCAAGTGTTGCATAGTTTAACTGTGTGATAATTAGTAATCTTTCAGAAGAACAAAGGCAGCCACACCACACATTATTCACCTTATGCTTCTAGCAAACAGTCGCAAACATCTTCAAAATACACTGTTTAACCTACAGAACTTGCTTTTTTGTTCAAAGTATATTTTACATGCCAAAATGTAATTACTACAGCTTAAAGTTTATTGTTAAGATTATTTTAAGTTTATTTAATTTTATTCACAAAATCCATTTTATATAAATATTAATTCTGAATATTACATTAAATAGTGGGTCTTTAGTATGTATGACCTCATTAGCATAAGTACTTTGATTATTCTTTTTTTTTCAAACACTTTTGTGTTAATAACATATATCTTTTATTTAAGTTACAGTGGGTACGGAAAGTTTTCAGCCCCCTTTTTTCACTCTTTGTTTCAATGCAGCCATTTGCTAAAGTCAAAAGAAGTTCATTTTATTTCTCATTAATGTACACTTAGCACCCCATCTTGACAGAAAAAAACAGACATTTTTGCAAATGTATTAAAAAAGAAAAACTGAAACATGGTCAAAAGTATTCAGACCCTTTGCTGTGGCACTCATATTTAACTCACATGCTGTCCATTTCTTCTGATCCTCCTTAAGATGGTCCTACTCCTTCAGTGGAGTCCAGCTGTGTTTAATTAAACTGATGGGACTTGATTAGGAAAGGCACACACCTGTCTATATAAGACCCTACAGCTCACAGTGCATGTCAGAGCAAATGAGAATCATGAGATTGAAGGAACTGCCCAAGGCCTTACTCAGACACCTCCTGTTGTCTATGTCCTGTATGGGTGGGAGGGAGCTGCAGTCATGTGCTGGGCTGTTTTCACCACCCTCTGTAGAGCTTTGTGTTCAGCAGCAGTGGTATTGCCTTATATGTGTATATGCAAAAATATGTGAAATAATGTGTTGGGTGGTCTTGCATTGAAGCATAGACAGAAGTGGTAATGCAAAAACACATGTCCAAAAACATTCTTACTTCATGTGGTTGTTTGGGATGTGTCCTCAGCGGTGTGTTCCACACCCTGTCTGAACGGAGGCAGGTGTATCAGGCCGAACAGATGTCACTGCAGTCAAGGCTGGGGCGGCCATGATTGTTCCAGGTGAGTCTACACAGACACACACACACACACACACACACACACACACACACACACACACACACTCTTCTATTTACAAATTTATTACACACGCACTGCTGACGATACAGGTCTGTTTGTGCATATTGTAGATTCTCCTGTGAATGTACACCAACAAGTAAACACTGTCTTCATATTCATCTGCAGCAGCACCTGCTACATTTAACCCCTATGTAGCATTGCATCCAGCCTCCCACATAACCCGTTTTTCTGCTGGTAGTCATTTTAAATATACACTGTCAGAGATCACAAATCCCTCCCCTCCTCCTACTTTTAACATCTGCACCAATCAGCCCTCTCTAACTTACCAGATTCAGCTGTTAAATAGTTGATGAAGAGTGGATGAGCTGTATCAGGTGTATCAGGATCAGGGAGAACACTGAAAGCCATCACTGATTAACAGACCTCTCTCAGGAGCCCTCAGCAGAGTCCAGTTCCAGCGGTATGCTAACACACCTGACCCCAGTAATTACAGCCTTCAGAGATACGTCTGATCCAGGTTACTAGCTTCTTCAGAAGCCTGAATCAGGACTGTTAGATAAGATGTGAAACTAATGTCTGCTGAAGCCCTATTAATCAGAACTGTACTAAACCATGCAGAGCTGTGATGGTCACTACTGTAACTCTGCCTGTGTCAGAATAGATTACCTGGAAAAAAATTATACCCATTTTTCAACTTTGATAAACCAAGACATGTTTATTAACTAAATTTGATTGTTATAGAGCGTAAAAAATGTTAAACATTAATATATAGTAGTAAAAATATTGCTGCAGTTAAAATGAATTGGAAAAAAAGATTAACAGTAACAGTAATGAGGACGATGATTATTATTATAATGATGATCATGATTTTTATTATTATTATTGTTATTATTATTACACAGTGGAGTCACATTACTATGACTTATAATTATTCTTACTGTCCTACTGATGGCAGCAGCACATGGGTGGCAGCATTATGGTCTGGGGAATGCTTTTGTGGCATTCTCTGGACCCGCTCATCCAAGCACTACCCTAGTACCCTAGACTTGAACCCAACTGAGCATCTATTAGACCACCTTGATCGTCAAGTGCGCTTTATGGATCCTCCCCCCCACATACCCTCCAGCAGCTGTGGGATGCACTGCAGTTAGCATGGCTCCAGATACAGAGATATGAAAAAGTTTGGGCACCCCTGATCATTTTCATGATTTTCCTTTAAAAATAAATGATTGGTTGTTCAGATTAGCAATTTGAGTTAAATATATCATATAGCAGACAAACACAGTGATATTTGAGAAGTGAAATGAAGTTTATAGGATTTACAGAAAGAGTGCAATAATTCTTTAAACAAAATTAGGCAGCCCAACAGAAAAAGTACTTCAATATTTAGTAGATCCTCCTTTTGCAGAAATAACAGCCTCTATAATAATAATAATAATAATAATAATAATAATAATAATAATAATAATAATAATAGCCTTCCTATAACTTCCAGTGAGACTCTGGCTTCTGGTTGAAGGTATTTTGGACCATTCTTCTTTACAAAACATCTCCAGTTCAGTCAGGTTTGATGGTTTCAGAGCATGGACAGCCTGCTTTAAATCACACCACAGATTTTCAATAATAATCAGGTCTGGGGACTGAGATGGCCATTGCAGTATGTGGTACTTGTTCCTCTGCATGAATGCTCTAGTAGATTTTAAGCAGTGTTTAGGGTCGTTGTCTTGTTGAAGCATACAGACCCGTCACTACTTCAACTTTGTCACTGATTCTTGAACATTGTTCTCAAGAATCTGCTGATATTGACTGGAATCCATGCGACCCTCAACTTTAACAAGACACCCAGTACCTGCACTGGCCACATAGCCCCACAGCATAATGGAACCGCCACCAAATTTTTCTGTGGAAAGAAAGTGTTTGTCTTGGAATACTGTGTTCCTTTTCCGCCATGCATACCGCCCCTTGTTATGTCCAAATAACTCAGTTTTAGTTTCATCAGTCCACAGAACCTTGTTACAAAATAAAGCTTGTCCAAATGTGCTTTAGCATACCTTAAGCAACTCTGTTAGGCTTCTTCTCCATTACTTTCCCATACAGCCTCTACTCAAAGTGCGCTGAACGTTGCACAGTGACACCATCTGCAGCAAGATGATGATGTAGGTCTTTGAAGCTGGTGTATGAACTCATATGCATGTGGATTTTGATTGGTTCTCGCCTCCAGTATGCAAATCACACAAATAGCTGTAATTTACTGTGCTACACGTTTGGGTTGCATGGCGCTGTTACCAGTTCACTGCTGTATGAATCTGGTCCACTATGTTCTAAGCCATGTTGAAAATTTTGTGTCACCTTAAAGAAGACCTGGATGTGGAGAGCAGTGAAGAGCCGTATTTAAGATGTATTCAGAGAAAAGATTTTGGTGACTGTTGACTTGTAGTGTTTGCCGCAACATAAGCCTTGTAGCTCCTTGATTTTCAGAGTTTGCTTCTTCAAGTTTTGCACTGAGGCTAAAAAAAGAAAATCCAAAATCTAGGACTTGACTTGTTTCCTATGCCTTTCACCTCTTGTCCTTCCCATCCCAGCTCCTATCCCTAAAACTAAAGAAGCAAACTTTGAACACATCATAGACAATCAGCTATGTTTGGGTTTAGGGGAAAATTGCCTACTGTGTACTGATCTGGACCGAATGTCTCCTGGTGTAGTTTAAGGTGGTGTTCACTATGTGATACATTTCCTTAATCAAGGTTGTTTGTGAAACTTGTCAATGAACTACTTTTGTTACAGACGTGCCGTCATGCAACACTCGATTTATTACTGTCTAACTGGCAGATAAGCAGAAAGGCTTTAAATGTAGTTCTAAAAGAGATTAATAGCTGATTTTAATGCAGCATAGAGAAGACCCTAAAACACTGCAGCCCCCAGTGAGTTAAAGGTGTTTTACCTGAAACGTATATGAGAACATACCATGGAAGACAGTTCTGTGGTGTAAACAAGGTCAGGCTTTCTCCTGTCATGAACTTTGATTGTTTCATCATCCTTTTCTCTCTCTTTTTTTAGGAAAAGAAAATCAGGATATTTTCAATTTTAATATTTCACTCAACAAAAAAGAAGCTGGAGCATCAGCGCACCATGGTGGATGTAGGACTCTTCCGTTTGGGCCTGTAAACAGTTCTGTCCCCCCTCCAAAAAAAAAATTCCAATAAGTGTTTTGTAAATTAAAGCTGTATTTTTTCATATAGAAAAATAAAACAGTATTAAGTATATGCTGCTGCTATATACATGACCTTGTACGATGTGTAAAAACTTTAATGTGACTGTCCAGTGTATATGTGTATAAAACTATTCTTTACACGTTTTTATTAAAGCAGAAAATACAACTCTAAGGAAACCAGGTGTGATATTCCATCCCATAACTCCTCATACTACAGCTCTCATAGTGTCTCATTCATACTGCACAGGATTGTGTGACATCATTTTTATTTATTGAGTCCATTCTATAAAAAGGTCAACATAAATACATGATATGCCCTTTATGGCAAGCATAAATGTTTATCTTTAAAAAAAAAACAAACATACAATGACAGTATGTCAGTAAGTGATGAGGCTAAGCTGGAGAAAGAAGGGAATGTGTTGGATAATGAAGAGATAGCAATCTGGAATCTGCAAGAGATATTTGGATGCTGTGTTGCTTTATTTATGGATTTTGATCTTCTCTTCCAGTTTTGGGTTGTTGGCCCCGGAAAATTCATCGATCTGTAAACAGAACGTGTTCACATGATTAGAACAAATGCAGTTCATCAAACAACGCACACAACTTACAGTAGAATATTTAGTAATAAGCTCAAGCCTACATCATGTAGGGGTGCACAATCAGAGTCAGCCAAGATTGGAATCTATTTAGGACCCGAATTCTGCTGCACTTAAACGTCAAGTCAGTAGCTGCATTCCAAAAGCTACGCAGCAGCTGAGAATAGTGGATCCACACTAGTACTACACAATGTCAGGTGGAGTGAGAAATACTCACTAGTTTGTAATGAAATGCTGTCCTAAATAAAAACTACACGCCGAAATCAGGTGCATTTCATACCCTGCGCTGCATTTACACCATCTTAAACAGAACACAACAAATACCCAATGTGCACACAGGGCTGTTTCCAGCCAGAGGTGCTACAAGCAGCCGCTTAGTGTCCCCGAGTCACCAGGGGGCCCATAACAGAACACAGTCTGTATTCCCGTTGTTTTATTTGCCATCAAAGTCATGTATAGATGGGGGAAGGTGAGCCCATGGCTGTGACTGCGGTTCTGGCTTTTGCACGGGGGACCCTTGTGGGGCTCGCTCAAGAGGCGTGCGGGAAGTGTTGCCATGGCAACGTCAGATGAGGATCAAAATAATGAAGTGCACACATTAATCAGATGCTGAACTGAAGAAAAACAGAAAAAGACTGAAGAGGAGAAACCGGGCCAAACCACAGTTTAGAAAGCCCCTGTAGTTTGAATGAAGGTTACTGGACCAGCTAGTCTGTGAGGCCCAACTAACGTTTACATTACTGACTAGCTAGCAAAAGAAAAGCATCTATGAAAACTAATGATTGGTCGATTGTTTCAGTGAAATGTGTTTCTTTTTTTTGCACTGTGACTGTCAAATGATTAAACATGATTTCCATTGCAAATGTGTTGAGACGTTTTGTGTGATCATTAAGTGTAACAGTACGTGCATTCTGGTGGAACAGCCTACAATTGGATTATTTTTTGGAAAAAATATTTTGAGGCATCAAGTGAAAAGGATTCGGGTGCAGTTCTCTTCAAACAGTGCATTTCTCTCCATCACGTCTAAGGTGAACAGAAAGTGAGCTCATGATAAGTGTGTTAATAGAGATTTGTACTGGCCTGTATTTTCCACACTAAAATCCATACAGCTAAATTTATCTACTTACAACCTACATAGTCGGCACATTCTCAAGCACTGCCATTAATTTTGAAAAAATATAGAGAAGAAAGAAATATACACAGAAAAAGACAATTTATACAATTTATTACACTGAGTCTGCGATAATATAACTCTTTGGTCATGCAGCTCACCTAGATAGCAGCCTAGCTTTCAGAATGCAGTAGCCTTTGACCTCTGCAACACTTTATTTGATGGCATGTTATTACATATTACAGATATTTTTTTTTTTATTTAAGAATTGAAAATGGTAGTTTGGCCTCTTTAAGAGCAAATAATGCTAAAGTGCTGGCACTTGTATATTTTGTGTGTTTACTCAGTCCACAACAAGACTGGGTGCTGATAAATCATCTGTTGGCCAATTTGACTATAAACAATGGGAATTGGACTTGACTGTGAAAATGCATGATTGGTGCACCTCTGCATATTTACCTACATCAAATGCACAAATATAAAGAAGTTACTAGTGCTGGAATTCTGTGGCAATTTAAACTGAATTTGTAGCTAATATATCAGATAATATCACAAAAGATGAGAACCCACCTTTTTCCCGCTCTTGTAGAAGTGAAACGTTGGCATGCATTTGATGTCACAGTAACTGGATACATCCTAGAAGAAGAGAAAGAGGGAGGAAGAGTCTGTATTAGGTAACCTGGATGTTCTTTCATTGCTGGGCTGAGTGATAGCAATCTTTAATATCATTCTTTCATTTTGCTATGATGAGCCGGAGCTTCACAGCTGAAAACACCACTGAGCGCTGTAGCTGTTTCAACATGAGAGGACAATTAAACAAACCAACCAAGCGTCCTTCTGTAGATAAACCATCAGCTGAGCAGACGCAATGCACCTCAACCCGTTTACAAGCACACTTTACTTATTATTTCCTGTTTGTGAACATCAAATTAGAAACGAGGTAAAACCTAAAAACGAGGAAAGACCTACATAAGACCTACATAAGACCTACATAAGCCTTTCATAACAAGTGACAGGAACCTACATAAACGTTTATAAGCGCTTATTCCAACATAAAGCTGCTTTACCGATGTTGTTATAACAGCTGACACTGTGTCTTAATAAACATCTGTACAGGTTTATGTCAGTTGTTGTGTAGTTATTTGAACGCTGCTCCACAGTGAAGTGCTACTGCAGTAATACAGCTATGAAAGAGTAAAACTCTGAATTTAACTGAATTTAACTGAATTATGTTTTAATGATATGTTGTACTTCTTAGTAATGTGAGCTACTTTATTCTTTTATTTCTTTTTCTTCTTCTTTTTTTGTTCTCCCTCTTTCCTCTCTTTGTTGTCTTTTTTCGCTCTCTACCATGATCCCTTTTCCTCTCTTATTTTTATTCTTTCTCTTTTTATCTATTCTGTCTCTCTTTCTCTTTTTATCTATTCTGTCACTTTTCTTTCTTCTCATTCCTTAAGTTTCCATCACAACTGTTTCTCTTTCCTTCTGTATCCTGTCTCTCTTTCTCATCTCTTCCTTGTTCCCACTCTCTCTTTTTTCTTTTCTTTCTTTTTTATTTTTCCTCTTTCTCTCTCTATTCTCTCCTTCAGTCTCACTCTTAGCTTCATTTGTTGTTCTCCTTTTATATTCATCTCATCTCCAACATTGTTCTCCTTCCCATCTCTATTTCTTACTTCTTTCTATCTTTCTTTCTTTCCTTCTTTTCATTATCTTCTATCTCTCTCATGCACTCTTTGGATTTCTCCCACTCTGGTCTCTCTTCAAGCTATTACATTATCTCTCTCTCTCTCTCTCTCTCTCTCTCTCTCTCTCTCTCTCTCTCTCTCTCTCTCTCTCTCTCTCTCTCTCTCTCTCTCTCTCTCTCTCTCTCTCTCTCTCTCTCTCTCTCTCTCTCTCTCTCTCTCTCTCATGCTGGTCCGCTCTGTAACCTCAGTGTATGAACTGCTACCTCCATGTGCTCTGCTGAGCGAGTGTTGTAAGAGCTCGTCTCAAACAAGCCCTTCTTATCTTCTAACACCAAAAATGCCAGACGTAACTGTTTCTGCTGTGAATCTGATTTAAATGTCAGACGGAATATGTTTATTTCATCCTCTGACATTTCAACAAACACAGAACATTCTAAAGCTCCTCCAACAAATCCTGTCTTAGACACACGTACCACACAGTTACTCTGCAACCCTGTAGCCACAGCAGCCTCCCAGAAACACCATCCCGCTGTTGAGCCTGAGCCGCAAACCAGCGCTGATAAACCTGAACCGCAGCCAATCTGCTCTGTCGGTGCTATCACTGAATCAAATAATGCACTATCAGCAGACGCCGCAGCAACACGACTCTGGCCGGGGTCTGATATGCTCGTGTCTATTCCAGTGCAAAGGTTTAACTAAAGGTTAATTATTTTAGATATTATTCACTGTTATTGAGGACCATTTCTCTCAGTTTCTCATGGAATTCTGACAAAATAAATAAATAGACATTTAATGAATATAAATAAATAAGTATATGTTCCTACAGTCTATATGATTTCAGTTAGAAGATCTATCAGCAGAATGTCAAATTTAGGAGCAGTTTTGCTTGTGACTCCCATGATGCTTAGCTGGACTGTTTTCAGTTTAAAAGCTGTTGATGGTTAAACTGTTACAAAATGTCTTTTTTGTTGTTTTTAGACTTAGTCTCAGTCTAAAATGTGTGTTAGTTACTATTTAGTCATTAAACTGTTGTTAGATTTAGTTTTTGTTTAGTTGACAAACTAAAAAAAAGTCTAGCTTTAGTCAGTGACATTACTAATACATTTAGGCTCATTTTAGTTACGCATCATAGCTACGTTTTATACAGACTAGGAAACGAGGAAAAGGTTTGTGTTTCACTGGGAATGTTTTTTTTTTTTTTAAATGGTGTTAATCCTTTATTCATTCTAACCCAGTTTATAGTAACTTATTCCCAAAGTGGCCTTAAACAGCTAATGTGTCTTGTCCTTTAGTTTAAATAAAATAATAATTCAGTAATTTTGAATAATTCAATATTTAAAACACTATGAGGGTTGTAAGAATGACTGTCTCAGTGATTAAGGCTCCAGGCAAACAAGAACTCGGCTAAGCCAATGACTTAAGACTCCCTGTCCCGGGACTTGGCTGGTTAGACCCACAAACTCATTTTTGATGGACGTTTACTACAAAGCTCAGTATGGTATGTTTGATGCTGGGACGTCTTGAATCAGACACATATTTGAGCTCACCAGCATGATCAGTGACTTGAGAGGGTAAGCTATTATTTGTCACTTGGTCAGTCTTTACAGTCTACACAGTTAGGTGAAGGTAGTGTTAGGGGTCTTGCCCAAGGACTGTTATAGTGCAGGGTTGTTGCCCTATCTCCAGGATGGAGGGCTACAGTGTAACCCACTACTCCATACCAATCATGGTTTTGTTTTTATTTGTTGACAAAAAGTGTTATCAATTTTATTGTACTTCTCATTTTCAAGTGCTACATTATTTCGTTGGTCCTCGTCTTGTTTTCATCATGAAAAATAGCAGGTAAACAAATAGCTTTCATTATAGTTTTTGTTAATGAAAGCCATACTGTAGAGCAGGTTTTAAGGGTACTGGGTTGTGGGAAAAACGTGGCTGAGCACAGGTGTGCTAGAGGTTTGGAGTGTGTTTAAAGTCGTATTACTAACTCGATTAGCTAGTCTGCCTATTCTGATGTCTTTCACTGTGTGAAGCATCAAAATGAAGATTTTTCCAAAATATGATGGCTTACCGATGCTTCATCCACGTCCACCTTTAGAAACACCACATCCTTGTAATCTGGCTTTTCCGACAGTTCCTGAGGAGAGAGAGCGAGAGAGAGAGAGAGAGAGAGAGAGAGAGAGAGTTATTAACAAAGAGAAATATATCATCGCTGTCCAAAGAAAACAAGAATATCCAAAAAATCAACTTTACAGGAGAGAGCAAAATCTTTACTCTGAATGTAAATCAATAGAGCAATGCCATTGGTCCATTCATCAAGACATGTTTTACACCGTTTTTGTGTTTTCAAATTATTTCCACAAAGAAAAATAGCCAAAAATGGGGATACATGTTTTTCTTTGGAAAGTGATGCTGTGTTCAGTTCAGTAGTAGCGGTACAGTGATGATCAGCGTCTTCAGTGAGCCTGAGTGCAGCAGAGCTGAACCAGGCAAACGTTTACACACGTCTCTCACAGCAGAGAGGAAATCAATGAAGCATGTTCACTCGTCGTCTGCTGATTAAGAACCTAAATATGCTGTGCTGTCTCTCTCTCCTTCTCTCCTTGACTCTCTCACTTTCTTTTTCTCCCTCTTGGCTCTGTTAGTTGTTTTATATGCTACTCTCTCTCCCTCCCTATTTATTTATTTCTCTTAATTCTCTCTCCTTCTCTTTCTTTACTTTCTATTCTTTCTCCCTCTCACTCTGTTCTCTCTTTTTGTTTCTCTGTCTCGTCTCTTTCTCTTTGTCTCATTCCCTTCTTTGCTCTTCTTATTTTTTTCTTTTTTCATTCTTTCTTTTAGTCTGTCTTCCATTCTCTCCCTTTATTTGTACTCTCTATTATACTTCTTTCTTTCTTTCTTTCTTTCTTTTTACTCACTTGCTCTCTCTCCCTCTATCTCCCCCCCACCCCCCACCCCCCCCTCTCTCATTAGAATCTCTCCAACAGCCTCTCAGGCTAAAGGAGGCTTCCGTAGCAGTTGCCACGACGATGAAGCACAAACACAGAGCCACTCCCGTTGATTGCGGAAGCCTCTGAGGAAAATCTCATTACAGTCCTGACAGCTGCAGATGCGAGAGAGAGAGAGAGAGAGAGAGAGAGAGAGAGGGGGAGAGAGAGAGAGAGAGAGGGAGAGAGAGATGGAGATACAGAGATAGAGTAGGAGAGAGTGAGAGTAAGTAAGAAAGAGATATACAGAGGGAGATTAAGAAAGGGAGAGAGATACAGAATGAGTGAGAAAGAGATACAGAGAGAGTAAAAGAAAGAGAGTGAGAGATATACAGAGAGAAAAGAGAGAGAGAGAAAAAGAGTAAAAGAGAGTAAAAGAGAGAGAGTGAGAGATATACAGAGAGAAAAGAGAGAGAGAGAAAAAGAGTAAGAGAGAGTAAGAAAGAGAGAGAGAGAGAGAGTAAGAAGGAGAGAGATACAGAGAGAGAAAGTAAGAAGGAGAGAGAGAGATACAGAGAGAGAGAAATTAAGAAAGAGAGAGAGATACAGAGAGAGTAAGAAAAAAGAGAGAGAGAGTAAAAAAGAGAAAGAGATACAGAGAGAGAGTAGGAAAGAGAGATACAGAGTGAGAAAAAGAGAGAGCAATACAGAGAGAGTAAGAAAGAGAGATACAGAGAGAGTAAAAGAGAGTGAGAGATATACAGAGAGAAAAGAGAGAGAGAGAAAAAGAGTAAGAGAGAGTAAGAGAGAGATATACAGAGAGAGAGAGTAAGAAGGAGAGAGAGAGATACAGAGAGAGAAAGTAAGAAAGAGAGAGATACAGAGAGAGTAAGAAAAAAGAGAGAGAGAGTAAAAAAGAGAAAGAGATACAGAGAGAAAGTAAGAAAGAGAGAGATACAGAGAGAGTAAGAAAAAAAAGAGAGTAAAAAAGAGAAAGAGATACAGAGAGAGAGTAGGAAAGAGAGATACAGAGTGAGAAAAAGAGAGAGCAATACAGAGAGAGTAAGAAAGAGAGATACAGAGAGAGCGAGAGATACAGAAAGAAAGAGATACAGATGAAAAGAAAGTGGGAGAGAAAGAGAAAAAAGATACAGAAAGAGAAAGATTGAAGGAAAGAGATACAGAAAGAAAAAAATGAGGGAGAGAGATACAGAAAGATAAAGAAAGGGAGAGAAAGACAGAGAAAAAAAGATAGGGAGAGAAAGTAAAAGAGTGACCGTTATAGCGAGCCACTTACTTTAAAGAAGGGGCCGATTTGTCTGCAGGGGCCGCACCACGTAGCTGTGAAATCCACCACCACCAGTTTGCTCCCTGCGCTCCTCAGGGCGGCATCAAAGGCATCCTAAAGAAAAAATACAAGAAGAGATTAAAAACAGTGAGACAGACTGACTGACGAGCTTAATGAACATCAAAATACACTGAAGACCAGAATCTAATAAGATTCCATTCAAACAAGCACTACATTAAAGGACCAGTCCATAATCCACCTGACTACCGTCCACACAGCAAGCCTGCACTGCACCGAGGAGACTGTGTAGTCATGAGAACTTTCCAGTGATTACAGTGAGAGTTGATTAGCTCGTCTTCCACTCGGATATCACTGTATCTGCAGTGATTGAACACTTCTGATTAAGCCTGTACTAAAGTAGCATTATGTGAGAATGGGTAGTTTTTGCTCCCCCTACAGCTGTGGGGTGTAGTTGACTTGTACACTGTCTTAGATATAAATCATGCTTTGAGCCTCCTGGAGCGCTGTACATGTGCATTTGCCTATAAGGTGAAGAGGACAGAATCCTGACTCTCCAGCAGAATCCCCCTCCCTGGTCGGGTGCACACATCGCGATTCGGTTGTTTTTATGCGTGTGGTATGTGTGCACCCAAAGGGAAGTGGGATTCTGCTGGTGAGTCAGAATTCCACATCAGCACGAACAACATGGGGGATTAACGAGCATTTTTCTCTGTGAACTCGTTTCTTTTCATGCTAGCCTAAAACTTTTGCCACCTGGAAAAAGCAACAAAACTCTGGAATGACACTGATATGGTTACAGACGCAGGTGCAGTTTTTAATAATGAACACTGGCAGGCATGAACAACCAGTCAGATTTTCATTGTTTTCCCTTGTATGAGACTGTCTGACGTCCTTCTATCTCATTTAGCTCTCGCCAGTGAGTAAAAGCATGTCCGAGATATTCTGACTCTTCTTAGCGTCTGCTATGATGTCCATGCTGGGAATACTGAGCTATCTTCTTATCGATATAGTTATTAGTTATTAGACTTGGTCCCTTACAGCATGGTGCAGTCCTCTCATGCATGCTCCTTTAAAGTTACGTAGCACCATAATGGGCTAGTAGTGCACGACAGAGACACCATTCTCGACAGAGATCAAATTCTCATTTAGAATCTGTGATTTTAGGGGAAAATTGTTACTTAATGTTGCTTTCGGCCTCACATTTCCTTAGGATTACTAGTATTGTGTCTTATTCCCCAGTTTTTTATTCATTCGCTTATTGAATGTTAATTTGATAGGAACATATACAGTCTGATACCACACACTGTTACATTTACATACATACAATAACTTAAAAAGTTTGTCCCAAGAGCTTTACATTAGTGTTTATATCTGATTTCTGTTTTTTCTCTACTGACCCATATGTTCTACAAAGCTCTCCTGGTTACAAACCTGAGAAAACCATTCAAATCAACGCTTATAGCTACAAAGTGAGCTTTTATCACTTTATTTATAATACCTACATCTCGTATTATGTCCACACTGGACTACAGACCATTAACAAAACAATAAAAAAAAGTTTAATTTTTTAATGATATATTTATTTATACAAATCTCATCATTTTAGACCAATTAGAACTAGTTCTGCCACCTTTTAATAGCATACTAAATGTAGTGCATGTGAATAAATACATAAAACATTGTTCCCTTAAATGAGGAAGTAAGCTTGAGTTGTAACCCACTACATGAGTGGTCACGCTCTGTGTGCTTTAAGCTTTTCCTAACCACTCTTAAACAAAGTCAGTGTAAAGTTCTGGCTCAGAACAGCACAAGAACCTGCTGCAGCAGGAGCTTTAACAAGACTTCACAGTCAGTGACCCAGACTTCGCTGTGACCTTTCACAGACAGAGTAAAGCTGCTGCTGCAAAACATCTGAATCATTCTTTCCATGTTCAGCGAAGTTATAAGATCATACACACTGTCTATACTGCTACACTGCTATACACAGAGAAGTTATGGAGTGATGTTGAAAGAGATAGAGCACCAGAGAGGAGGAGAAAGAGAAGCAGCCTACATGCTAAACATATATACAGGCTTTAAATCACCCAGTGAGACAAACATATAGAAAACAAACAATAACAACAAATTAGTATTTAAACTGTGGATTTTTAAAAAAAAAAAACATTTTACACCTACAACATCTGCTGAAGCTGCTCCTCTCTGTGAATTTCAGTTTCACACAGCTGCTACCAAACAGGGTTAAATACAGTTTAGAGATCATCAGTGAACAATCTTACCTTATCCTCGATTTCAACAATCATCTTAGCACTGTCCAGTCACTCCCAGCTCCAGCGGTCAGTTCAGGGCTGATGGCTCTTTAAAGGCACCCCTAATAGGACACGCCCCCCTGACCAAAGCCTATCATGCAGGAAAGTGGGCGGAGTGTTTGTTTACCACCCGTTTTCCAGTAAGCCCTGCCTGGGATTGGCTAGTGGCTCATACTCTTGCGTTCTGATTGGTTAGCAGACAAATTGTTTACAACAGTAATTGCAGGGTTATAGCAGCAACAGAGAGATATATTAATAGTGTTGAATGTGACTTAATGTTGAACAAAGACTTATTATTTTATATTCTACTTACAACGTCTACCAGAAAAACTGTTATGAGGTTTTTTAAAACGAAAAACTAAAGCCCACATACAGGCCATTTCCATTCAAAGGGTTTTAAAGTTCACTTACGATCCAAATCAAACACTTGTTTAATCATTTAAAGAGGAATTTATTATTAATTACTTTTATTTTTTTCCTAACCCTTCCACAGTTCAGTGGTTAAGATATAAACAACAGCACTGAATGTGGTTTGATGTGAAATCATTCATTCATTTTTAGAGAAATTTGCCAACACAGCTTTTTTTTATCATCCAGAATCACCAGTAAATATAGACACAAGTCTTCGGTGTTTATACATATTGTTGGTGATGGCCTGAAATAAATATTTTGGGGTTTCTTTGCTTTAGAACATGTACCTCACCCCCGGGAATGGATAAACATATTATTATTATTATTTATTTAAAAAATATCAATATGTCAGACATCAGGCAGCACCATTGTGAACTGTGTTATGAACTGTGTTTGCAGGTTTCTCTAAAACGAGGGAATCCGCACCAAACCACTCTGATCTTGCTTATTTGATCATGCAAAAATTTTGAAAAATAAGTGGCGTTCCCCTTTCATGTTCTCTGGAGAAGTTTTCACGCCTGTATGAGACACACATACACAGC
The DNA here is from genome assembly GCA_021613375.1 of Megaleporinus macrocephalus. NCBI lineage: Eukaryota > Metazoa > Chordata > Actinopteri > Characiformes > Anostomidae > Megaleporinus > Megaleporinus macrocephalus. Next base: position 15,920,013 of record CM038708.1, on the reverse strand, counting down.
ACCTGGCTTCACAGCCGCCAGATTGAAACATACAGATCGCTTTATCGTCCACAACACCCATCTTGATAGGACAGCTTCTTCTGCGCTCTGATTGGCTCATATCTATATCACCTCGTCCGCTGGGATTGGTTAGTGTGAACTAGTTACCGGTGTCCGTGGAGGAGGCGGAACTTGTCTGAAAACGGGTGGGAAGTGAAACCCTAGGTCGGGGTGTGAACACCTCGGGAAACTTTTGTCAACTTTGTAAACTTACTGAGTCACCGCTGGAGTATTTAGTAACCCTTTCCAGCCTCTAGTACGGTTTTCAGAGTGACTCTCAGAGTCATTTAAGCCTTTAAAGAAGTCAGATCGAAACTCTCTAATCCTTCTAGTCACGATGACTAAACACTTCTGCAGATTCCGGGATATGATGACGTCAGAGGCTGTATCTTAAAGATGGCAAAACACTATCCGGCGGCTAATTTTGCTGGATGAAAATACACTGTCGTCACTCACTGCTTCACTACAGGCGCTATGTGATTTTATTATTTTTATTTTTTTTATTATATTAGATTCAACAGTTGGCTGTGGATATCACACCGTATATGCTCTGGTTCAAAACTAACTCGACAAATGGTTCTGTGTGTTCAGATACACAGAGGCCACCTCTTTCCGTCCACTGCAGCACTAGTTTTAAAGTGAACTGATTAAACTGTAGTAAAGACATCAGACAGTTTCATATCTCACACTGTTTACTTGCTCTTAAAGTTGTTACAGACTGTAAACAGAAATCAGGCGCTACATGTAACTTTGGCCTACAAATAAACTGTCATCACACTTTAACCATAGCTTTTCCCAGGTCCGTCCCTTTCAGCATGCGGATGAAGGCAGCTGGCATGTTCTCGAAGCCCTCAGTGATGTGTTCCTTCGCCTTCAACTTCCCCTGCAAAGCAGACAAGACAAAAACAAAAAAATATATATTAATAAAAATATGACTACATTTACTATTTATAGGCTTGAATGATGAATAAAGATATGATCAGATACATTAACCAGTTCGATTGCCATGGACAAACATTTGGATGTATTTAGTTGAACTTGAAACAAGAGACAAAACTTATATTCAATATTCAACGTTGATAGAAACCAACTATCAGAGGCTGAAGGGGAAATCACTAAATACATTAAAGATTTAAAGCTAGACTGTCTGTATTATAATGTCAACATGTAGCTTCACCAAAACCTTATTCCTGATCAAGGTCTGAATGGTCTTCAAAATGCTGGGTTACTGCATCACCTAGTGGCTATAGTCTACACTGCACTCCATTAAAAGCAGCACTGGAGGAATTCCCTTCCGTCTCATCCTCATCTGCTTCATCTATGGCACCAATTTTAAAATAGAAAATAACTAAATCGCTGTAAACACACTTCTGATAGAAGCCAGCAACCAACACATATCTGCTCTGACTGGAAATGTAAGCTTTGTTTCTAGCATCTGCAATTTTATTTCAACTACAATCTAGAACAGCTAATATCAGCATGATAAAACTGCAGTACATTTTAAGCTACATTTACAGAATGTATTCAATTCATGAAAATGATATAAGAGGAAATAGACTTCTCCCATTGTTTCTCTTGAGTGGCTCATGAGCCAACTCCAAATAACAAACCCTGCCATGTGAAAGCTCTACTTAAGCTTGGCTGAATCTTTTGAGTAACCGTTATGTGTCAAACAATGATGTTTTACAGCCACCAAAAGAAATAAAATAATGAAAAACAAAACAAAAAATAATTTTTGTAAAATTTGAGAAATCTCAGATTGACTGCTCTCTTGTAATCTGTTGATAATATTACCATGAGAATACAAGAAAACCAGGAGCTCCTTTTACTATATAAAACTACATAAAACATTACACATCACATTTTACCCCCCGTTAGTTTGCAATTCTATATGCCATGTATAGGATTGTTTGAGTAGCGGGGGAGAGAGGGGGTCTCCCTGGACTGCAGGGGTTCAGAAAAGAATTGCATGTAAATGTTGTTATGATGTGACAGAACTGCCTGGCATATGGGTGTCATCGCATCTCCACTTTCTGCAGCCTATCCGTGCTTTCGATTTCAGGACAGTTCATAAAACTGTGCAGCAGTGGGCGCCACAGTTCTTTGCTCCACACAGCATGCGAGATTATTGATTGATGTGACAAAATGTGCCTGCTGTTGCAAAACAACAAGCAAAACTCATGTAAAGTTAGTGTTAAAACTTAAATGAAATTAGGAATTCTGTTTTATTTAGCTACAGTACCACTATCACTTTACAGCGCTTGTGCTCAGATGTTCACTTGCCTCCTTCATCCAAGTGATCAGTCTTCTGACAGACGCTTCATCTTTGTCAGGCCACTGTTTGGCTAGGAAGCCCTCCATTCTAATGCCGCGAGTTATCATGGCCATGTGAGGGTAAGGACCTACAATGCACACATAAAGCACCTTAAAACATGGAAATCAATATTTTAGTAATGAAGACTCAAAGCCTGAAGTCAAGTTCAAGTCAAGTTCAGGTCAAGACACTGTGTTACTACACCATCTAGTGGTTAAAGTCTATTAAGCATCTAGTGGTTAAAGTCTATTAAGCATCTAGTGGTTAAAGTCTATTAACCACTGTTAACAACCTAATCTCTGTCTGGTGCATCTGTGACATACACGTATAGAAGCCCATGTGCAGGTGCTGAAAGCAACAATTTTTCTATTCGAAACAGAGAAATGTTAGTCTGGAGTAACTGACAGATGCAGCAGATACAGATTAGAGTGAAGAAGGCTGGAGTATTCCTTTAATAATGGCCCTAATAGAATTCCCCAGTATGAGCTTGTTAGCTAGTTCTTTATTACACATACAGCATCTACTGTTGAAAATGGAAGTGTCATTATAACTCAGAAGGTTATGACCTACAGGTCTGGGGTGTGGTGTCGTTGTACATCGAGATTGCACCGCACACAGCTATTCGTCCCGAAGGTCTCATCTGATTCAGTGCTATGGTGAAGAAATCCCCGCCAACCTGCAAATAATGAAGACCGAAGCCAACAATTTTAAGAACTGTAGTGACTGTAGTGTTCCCTAATGTCTACATTTACACCATACACCATGATTTCTTAACCCATTCAGCAACTACGTATGATAATATCATAGCACTGTCATATGACATATATTAATTGTCATGTGTTTATTCACAGTTACATTTGGATTTTATATGCTTGTTTTAATAATAGCTCACATATGATAAAAAGATTAAATTTAATAGGCTGAATTAAGAGTAAATCGTTATAAAGCTATATGTTTAGAAGAATTTAAGGCAAATATATATATATATATATATATATATATATATATATATATATATATATATATATATATATAACCAAAGGAAACAAGAATTTTCAGATATGGACATGAATGGGTTAATAATATACTTCAACCATTAGCCAGTCTTAGAGCACCAGCTTGGCTGAGACTCAAAAGTAGCGAGTAAACATAATATTGTCAGATGTTTATTTTATTGGTAATTGAAATAAATGTAAAATAGTTTTAAAACATAGATCCTAATTACAAATGATAGTCCTACAACAAAGTCTTATAATACCATAATATATTATAATTATAATATAAAAATCTATTATATTTAACTAATGGAACATTTTCCCATCAGTGCACTTACATTCTCAAAGTAGCAGTCGTATCCCTCAGGTGAGGCCTCCTTCAGCGCTTCCTCCAGAGATGGTATAGTCTTATAGTTGAAGGCATGGTCGAAGCCCAGCTCCTTCAGATAGGCCACTTTCTCATCACTCCCAGCTGACCCTACAACCTTACAGCCTTTAATCTTACAGATCTGTCCCACCACAGTGCCCACCGCTCCCGCAGCTGCGCTCACCAGCACAATCTCACCCGGCTTCACCTGCATCACCTCCTCCAGACCATACAGAGCAGTCAAACTAACCAACACAAAACAAGGAGACATAGTAAAGACATTGCTTCCATACACAGAATGTATTAAACTTACTGTGTTTTAGAATTTCAGACCAAGTGGTGTTTATTTACATTGTAAGTCTTTAACTTTCTCTTTCACAAAGTATTCTTTCGAAAGGTGAGCAATGTTTTTCAAATCTGTATAATTTAAGCAGGTTTTTATTTGTAGTCTTCTGCAAGTTTGCATCTAAAATTGTTTCATGTTAAAAGTGGTTTTCTCTTAAACAAACAGCACTTCACATATGGCAGCTCAATAACCGAATACTAACAGTACTTTTCAGGACAACTGTTTCCTTTTAATGCTTTTAAAAATATAGATTATTTACTGAAAATATTGATTCCTTTTGATTACTTTTATCTGAAGAAAGACTACATTACCCAGGCATCCCTAGTGCACCAGCAGCCAAGGAAAGAGGAATGTCTTTGGGCCAATCAGGAAGAACTCGGGCCATGTCCTGGCTAAATGTGGCTTTTCCGTTCGTCACGGTATGTGTCCTCCAGCCACAGGGCGCCGTTACATAACAGCCCACAGGAAACTCCGGGTTCTTACTCTGAAGCACCCTGGAAACCGCAAACACAGCAGCCAAAGAATTGTTTTTGCTGGTCTTGGAGATGACAAGAAGATGGAAGAACTTCCAAACTTCCAAACAAAAAGCATTATTATTATTTAACTAAGAACAGAGACAGAGACAAAGTCCCTGAGATAAACAAAAAGCATTATTATTATTTAACTAAGAACAGAGACAGAGACAAAGTCCCTGAGATAAACAAAAAGCATTATTATTATTTAACTAAGAACAGAGACAGAGACAAAGTCCCTGAGATAAACATAAATCCCTCTGAAGTGTACAGTTCTGAACTTTCTTTTCCTTTTTGAAACAAAAGAGATCGCCAGATCCTACTAAAGTCTTAAATCTTTATCTTCCCTCTAAACTAAACTATAGAATTAGCCTGTTTTGATTTCAGTGTTTCTATGATGTCACAAAAACCAAAACATTTAGAAAGATCTGCCCATTAGGACAGCAGTGGTTTAGCCCCACCCATTCTCACTGTCCCTTCTGTCCATAAGGCACAGTACAGGACAGCCAATCAAATCAAAGCTTATTTACACATATTAATCTTAAAGACATGGAATGAAAAAACATTTTGATTGTGTAAAATTAAATTATGATACAAAAACCCTTAGAAATGTTAGAAATAAAACACAAATAACAAACATAAGACAAATGCATTTAAACAACATGTTCCATATCTGACAATAGAAAATTCCAAAGCGGAACAAACAGGTGTCTGTTATGAGATTGTGGTGTAAATCAGTTTCTCTTACTTGGCCACCTGACCTCCATATTGTACATCCCCTTCTTTCAAAAGGGCCCGACTCATGGATCTGCAGAGAAACACCAGAGAGCAACACTCAAATGTGTGGCATACATAATAATACAAAAGAGCAATTTGTTTGTATTACCAAAAGCCTTAAACCAACTCCTGGCACTCTTTCATGTCCCAACCTATTCTACAATATTTGTCCCTGGTATATGTATTTATGAGCTTACAGGCCTTTATTAGGAACAATAATTCATTGGTTTGAAAGGTGGGGACGGAGTGCAGAATATAAATATTATATAAACTACAGTAAAAGTACACTTTGCATATTTAGCATATTTGCTCTGCACAAAATGATTTAAACACATTCTGCAGTTTTATAGTAATACATAAACATATTGATAAATACACTGTAATTGAGAATACACTGTAACTGAGAATATTATAAACGACAGTAACCGTACCTCATATATGGATCAAGACTGAGGAAGACGGCCTCCAGCAGAACCTCTGAAACAATTAAAACGCAAATCAGTGACACTGTCGAATGCACTAATAACACAGAAGCCTGATATTAGACAGGTACCTCCATCCTTGACCTCAGGTAGGGTCTCCTCTTTCATCTCAAAATCACTCTCCTTTGGAAAGCCATCGAAATGCTTCCGCAGGACCCAGACCTTTGCTTTAACCATGCTTCTGCAGTGCCGTGAACCTTTCCAGCGGACAGTCCCAGAGCTCGCTCCTGTCCAAGGAACAGCAACACTTCGCTTTTAATCCCAACACCCCGCCTACTATTAGCAGATGTTTGCACAAAGAAGCATGTGGTAAGTTCAAGAGGCAATAGGTCACCTATAATTTATGCTGGATTGCAAGTCATTTGTTGATAAGCATTGAAAGATATGGCATCTTAGTACAATTCCAATGCAGTGTATGCTAGGCTTTACTTTATTTTGCTAAAATATCAGCATTAGGCTGCGTCGCATGAGTGTGCAAATTTGAAACATTAGTACTGACATTCATATTCAAGTAAATGATATCTTATCTTGGCAGATAAGAGGTGATAGCAGAATCCTGTTTGGCGTAACTGCCACTTGCAACTACTTATAAATGTGTATTACACTATAGGACTATATATACACATGTACTTTACAGCTGTACTTATCAGAAACGAATGAGGTGATTAATACATTTATCTCATTAGGAAACACACAGACACTTGACATTGAATGTGTGAGTAGGCTAAATATCCCATCAGTGTAATACATTCACTTATCTCAGTCACACTTTGAAATAGAGTTGAAGGAGTACAACAAACTATGCTGGTTAAAAGACTGGCTCACGGTGATTCAGCACCTTTTTGACTAAGAGTTAGACATCCCTTAATCACCAGAATTGTAACTTCCATTCGGCCCACCCTCCAAACCATTAGTAATAAACTGAATGGAGAGTGAGTGGAGTAAAAGCTTCTGGGCAGAAGCATTACACATCACATTCACTACTACAGACCTCTGTTACCCATCAGCACATATACTAAAGGTGTACAATGTGGTATTTAAACTAACCAATAATCAATCTTACATTTGTAAACTGTCATATTTTTTAATGGTTATTGATTTAAAAAAATGGTCTGGAGTTTAAATTGACTAATTAGAATCAGTATTAGGAATACCATCGTCCACAGCATTGTCCATTCATGACTGCTTGGGAATTACTGTTTAAATTATGCTGACTGTGGCTTGACTCCTGATGAAGCCCAGAAACTAGGAGTAAACTATATTCAATATAAATAATAAATAATAAAATATGGAAAATATCTGATAGAACACATAACATTTACAAAACGTCATATAGGATTTCCTTCACAGTTTTTTTGGCCTTACCATTCACACCATTTCACAACAGCTATTTCAAGCATTTTAATTAATCACCAGTCTCTCCAGTGATCCTAGAACTGGAGCTTTAAAATATCTTTTGAAAAAAAAAGACCTACTTCACATTAAATTAATTATAAAGGAAACGATTGCCTGACATTATCTTACATGCTTCACTTGCTGGTGGTTTGAATCGAGTTCTGCAAAGCTGTGGCCTTAGCGTCCTCGCTAAGCTCTTCCTCTCTGTTTAATTCTCCTCCTACTTGAAACAACCCAAATTAACATCACATTAAAACTAATTATATTGCACAATATCCAATGTGATTAGCACATTACAAGTCATCATCTCATAACAAAGCTACATTTGCTAGTTGGTCAAAAACAATCTAAATTAAGCATGTTAAGAGATAGCTTTGCTAGCAGCATGCCACAAACTAGAAGCTACTGGCCACTTTAGCTTATACTCAGGTTTTTCAGTGCACTCCAAGTATACAACATGGATCAAAAGTCAGTACTTATCTCCTAAGTAACCTCTTCTAACGTTAGTATATTTTAGAAATGAGCCAACACCCATGAGCACATCAGCAACATCAGCTTCATATAGTTTCTATATATATTATTATAACAAAGGCAAGGAAGGTGGATACAGGTGCAGGTAGTGTTTATTTACATACATAGAACATCAAACAAAGATCCAGACTTACAAAACAAGAACTAAACCAAACATGAACACAAGCATTACAGCAATTCACCAGCAACACACTTCAACACGCATCAACAAAGACATACAAGGCAAGGAGCAAACATAAATCGGAGACAGTAAACTAGGGACACCTGTTGAACAGGAGAAGACATAAACACAGAGCAGGTGAGGGGCGGAGATAAGAGGGCAGAGGCAAGGAGCACATGACAGGAATGTAAACAGAACCACGTGGCATTTGACAGGACAAGGTAAACAAAGATGGACAGGAAAACAGGGCAGGATGTGACAATTAGTCCGCCAGTATTAACTAGCTAGCTAAGACTGGTTCATGTGATGACATAATATAAGGTAACACTCTAATAATTGTCCTATTGATTGTTTTATTTTTTGTTTGTTTGTTTGTTTGTTTGTTTTAGACTGGATCAAGCCACAGTCAGCATCACGTCCTTGAATAATTCTAAACAGTAATTCCCAAGCAGTCATGAATGGACAAGGCTGTGGACAATGGTATTCCTAATACTGATTACTGATAATTAGTCAATTTAAACTCCAGACCATTTAAAAAATATGACAGTTTGAAGATTGATTATTGGTTAGTCTAAATACCGTATTGTACACCTTTAGTATATGTGCTGATGGTTAACAGAAGTCTGTAGTAGTGAATGTGATGTGTGATGCTTCTGCTGTTTCTTGCAGAGCTCAGAAGCTTTTACTCCACTCACTCTCCATTCAGTTTATTACTAATGTTTTGGAGGGTGGGCCGAATGGAAGTTACAATTCTGGTGATTAAGGGATGTCTAACTCTTGGTCAAAAAGGTGCTAAATCACCGTGAGCCAGTCTTTTAACCAGCATAGTTTGTTGTACTCCTTCAACTCTACTTTCAAGGTTTGACTGAGATAAGTAACAGAGGTCTGTAGCAGTAAATGATGAAAGACACACAAAAAGGTGGCAGGGAAATGTGAAATAGATGTGTTTATGTATATAATGTGGTTTTAAATTGTGAATTGTGAAGGATTCCGACTGTGGAGTTTCAGCTGATTTTGAATGCAAACCTCAACACAGCTCTCAACAAACGCTACAAGAAGGCCCAGCAACACCCAACATACAACACAGCGTTAATATGAGAAGGTTGTTTTATTTGTTGGTAAGCATTTCCTCCAACAATGCTTGTAAGTATTATTATTCTTATGTTCCCCTGTGATAGGGAAAGGATGTAACATGTGGAATGTGATCACAAATGGAAGCAAGGGACACAGTAGTAGCAGTTCCAGTCAGTGATTTTTAGTTGGAAAGATTGTTTGATACAAAGCCATTCCATTTCAACTCATATTACAAAGAACAACATTAGAATGTATGTAGAGGCTTGACAGCTGGTGAAGCCCAGAAACTAGGAGAAAAACTATATTTAATAAAAATACATAAAATATGTAATAGAATTAGGCGGGGTAAGGATTTGAACTTTAGCTAAGGTCACTATGAATACTGATTTTAATTGCACAACAGGTGGACTTAGTGCCAAAGATATAAAACAATAAAACATTGGCTCACCTGCTAATGAGGCACCTGCCCCTTACTTGAACTAAACAATCTAAACAATCTGCCCCATAATCCAATGAACACTTACTTTTCTGTTATGAATTTTGGGTGGATCTCTTTTTATAAAGAAAGGTAAGAAAATTCTCCTTTAAGACCACTGTCTCATTACCTATTGATGACACGTTATTTAACCCTGGTGAGTGCTTTATAATACATTTGATCATAATAATAGCTAAGCTTTTTTATATATATTTATATGACATGTGACCCACAGCACACACAGTTTACGTATCTGCACTAATGAGTTAACGCCTGCAACAAAACACAAAGTCCTTTTCAATTGTATTTGAAAATGAGGTATCCTTTTTATTTCTTTCTCTGTGTTTCTCTTTTTGTTCCAGAGGGAATGTTAATGTGAATGTTAAGATTTGATGTATCTCAATGTCCAAGAAAACGAAACAATATAAACAACTACTGCTTCTGTACAGGCATGCCCAAACATTGTACTGGAGGGAGAGAACAGAGAGAGAAAGAAAACAGGAGAGGGAGCCAAACCCTAAGCTGGCTTCATTTAAAACCATAAAATAGCACAGCCTAAAATTGGACTGCCACACTACAGTAACAGTCTCACACAGCTCCTCTCAGGTAGGTCGTTCCGTTTGCCCCTCTCAACAAAACAGCAGCATCCTTACTGGCTCGACACGTCTCCTGTAGTAGTAGTTTTTGGTGGAGTAGTTTTGTAGAGTGAAAGAGAGCTAAATAGAACACACACACACACACACACACACACACACACATACACACATACACACACACACACACACACACACACACACATACATACATACATACACACACACACACACATAATACAAATACAAAACAAATAAAAAGGCATGCTTCTCTGGCACATTATAAAAAAAGGATGTAATTCACATGTGACCAGGTACGCAGTGTTTACATTTTTATTCATAGTATATCATTGGTCATAACATTAACCACACATTCGGCCACTCCACACATTTGTTATCTGGAAAGTCATGATGCCGGTGTGTGCACAGGGCCAGCTCACTCAAAGAGTGCAAATGGGCAGTTGTTTGAATAACTTTTACTCAGACTTGTGCGCACACGCCCATGCAGCATTTTAAAGTTTGTAGACAGAAACAAAAACATAATTCCTTCACAAGAACGTTTGGGATGTGTCCTCAGCGGTTTGTGCCTTGTCTGAACGGAGGCAGGTGTATCAAGTCTAACAGGTATAACTGCAGTCAAGAATGGGGCAGCTATGGTTCTCCAGGTGAGTCTACACACACACACACACACACACTTATATTTACAAACCTATTATACAAGTCTTTATATTCATCTGCTGCAGATGCCTTTAATTCCTCTGTACACGTTAAAGTAGCATTGCATCCAGCCTCCCACATAACCAGTTTTTCTGCTGGTAGTTATTTTAAATATACACTGTCAGAGATCACAAATCCCTCCCCTCCTCCTACTTTTAACATCTGTACCGTTCAGCCCTCTCTAACTTACCAGATTCAGCTGTTAAATAGTTGATGAAGAGTCGATGAGCTGTATCAGGTGTATCAGGATCAGGAAAGCCATCACTGATTAACAGCCCTCTCTCAGGAGCCCTCAGCAGAGTCCAGTTCCAGCGGTATGCTAACACACCTGACCCCAGTAATTACAGCCTTCAGAGATACGTCTGATCCAGGTTACTAGCTTCTTCAGAAGCCTGAATCAGGACTGTTAGATAAGATGTGAAACTAATCTCTGCTGAAGCCCTATTAATCAGAACTGTACTAAACCATGCAGAGCTGTTCACCGAATAGTTCCACTCACTCCAGAGGCAACTGATCAATCAAGACACATTTAATGACCAAATTTGCACTTTTATACAGGAGATATGAAGCTGAAATTGATAACAAACCAGTTAACTAATTTAATCATGTCAACAAAATATTTTCTGTAAATACAGAATTATTATTATTATTATTATTATTATTATTATTATTATTATTATTATTATTATTATTATTATTGAATGTATATGCTACAATAATGACTTTTTTGAATTTTTGACACACAGCACTCAGCATGCAGCAACATTACTGTTTCTTGTGCTTTTCCCCATTATTCATACCCCTTATGCTTGTCTGGTTCTTCATTTGTCATTGTGTGCTGATCCTGCTTCAGTCTAGTCATCTCCACTCGTTTGTTCTTTGTTTTGGTTTGTGTTATTGCTGGACTGCAGACAGGCACAGTAGAGGCATATGCTAGACTGTATTCAGGATCCACTAAAAGTGACCTGTGTTATTTTGACCTGGTCAAACTCTACTAAAGTACCTTTGTCATGTACCCCAGCAGGTGACCCCAGCTTCAGTTCACAGCCTCGTCAGACTCTGCTGAAGCACCTACTTTAGGTTGATGCCAACGTGAGTACCCTGGCTTGTGACCGTATTCAAATCCAGTAATGTTGTTGTTGTTGTTTTGTTATTATTATTATTATTATTATTATTATTATTATTATTATTATTATTATTATTATTATTATTGAACATATAATGTCTAATTCTGTAAGTGCTTCACTGGCATGTAACACTGGTCCACAACGAACTAAATATCTCATTCAACTCTAATATATCATTCAGCCTTTCCAGCTTTTTACCAGACACTACTAAAGATAAACACTTCAAAGATTGTTTTATTCTCAGTAGGACTGACTGCAATACAACCATATGACATCAACTGTGTGTGTGACAAAGGCAGCCTACATGTAGAGGATTTCTCAGGCCTATTTTTCATGTTTTATAACATATTTTAATAATGTTGGACATGTACAGTGTTTAAAACATAAAAGTCTTAACAGTAAGACTCTCTTTAAGGTAACGGCTGCACCACTGGACTGGAAAAGGTGAATAAAAAGCTGATAAATACAAAATGAACAGCCTCTGGAACAGGAACAATATTACATCCAAAGAATTAAAAAAGAACAGTAGTTATATCTCAAGGACGCCTAATAGGAAGGGAATGTACTTGGACTATCTCTCCATTGTATCTCTATTCAGCCGACTGGGTGCTGGCAAAACTCGACTTGACTAGACTTGTTTTTCAGGATTTCCTTAGTTCATTTTCGTTTTTTGCCATTGGACTTTAATAAAGAACCCATCATACACTTGTATCCAGCTTCCCTGTCTCCCTCAACTCTACTGGTGGTATATGTATACATGACCTTGTATGATGTGTAACAACTTTAATTTGATTGCCCAACTGTATATCATCGCTGTCCAAAGAAAAACAAGTACTGGCTAAATAGTAACCTTACTGTAGAGAATGTTTTTCAATGTAGGTCAATGGAACCAGAGTTGTTTCCAAGCTATTCTGAAGCATTTCTATTGGTCAAATTCATCATAAAATTTCCACACAGTGTAAACAGCAGCTGTCGTGTTCAAATGATGTAGAAAAATAAAAATAAACAAAAATGGAGATACATGTTTTTCTTTGGACAGTGACGATATATGTGTGTAAAACACTCTTTGAATGTTTTTAATAAAGCAGAATTTACAACTTTGATTACATTTTATTTATGTCCATATTACAGCCTTAATCATTCATACTGCAAAGTTACATACTGACATCATTTATTTGATTTTACTGATGGTGCTTTTGAGTCTCTCCTGATCAGCCCCAGAAAATTCTTCGATCTGTAAACAGAATGTGTGGCCAGGTGATTAGAACAGATGCAGTTCATCAACCAACGAACACAAATTACAGTAGAATGTTTATTTATTAGCTGCAAAAGTTGCATAATCAGAGTCAGCCAAGATCAATCGATCGATTTAGGATCTGAACAAGCGATCGGCAGTTGCAAACCAAAATGTCGAATCATTAGCTGCATTCCAAAAGCTAGGCAGCAGCTAAGAAAGATGGATCTTCACTCCTTAATTGTATTATTTTAATGTAAAATAAAATTTGTCCACAATTAAATGCTCTTTTGCAAAATAAAAACTGCTCTACTGGATAAAAGGTGGTGCATTTCTAACCCTGCATGGCAATTTTGTTGTCCTTTACTTAACATAAAGTAAATTACTTAATAAATAGATCTAAAATAACTTGAACTTAAATAAACTTAAATACAAAGACTTCTCTGGTAGCACCAGAAGGGGGACTGCATTTCTCAGCTGTAGTCATGCAGCCGATCTAGAGTGTAGGCTCTAGATCTCTTGGAATGCAGCTGTTGTGTCAAATGGTCAGTAGCCTTTTGCCTCTGTATTAAACATACTGTTAAAATGTTAGTTTGGCCTGTTTAAAAGCAAATTATAATAGTTATACTGCAACTACTAGTGTACTAGTGGGCTAAAAATGATCCGTTGGCCAATTCGACTAGTAACAATGGCAATCGGAATTGACTGTAAAAATTGGATTGGTGCACCTCTACATATTTATCTACATCAAATGCACAAATTTGAAAAAGTTACTAACTAGTGCTGGAATTCTGTGAAATCTCTAGCTGCCACAGCTGAATATATCAAATAATATCACAAAAGATGAGAACTCACCTTATTCCCGTGCTTGTAGAACTGGAAAGTTGGCATGCATTTGATGTCACAGTAACTGGATACATCCTAGAAGAAGAGAAAGAGGGAGGAAGAGGCTGTATTAGGTAACCTGGATGTTCTTTCATTGCTGGGCTGAGTGATAGCAATCTTTAATATCATTCTTTCATTTTGCTATGATGAGCCGGAGCTTCACAGCTGAAAACACCACCGAGCGCTGTAGCTGTTTCAACATGAGAGGACAATTAAACAAACCAACCAAGCGTCCTTCTGTAGATAAACCATCAGCTGAGCAGACGCAATGCACCTCAACCCGTTTACAAGCACACTTTACTTATTATTTCCTGTTTGTGAACATCAAATTAGAAACAAGGTAAAACTGAGGAAATACACACATAAGACCTACACAAGACCAACATAAGCCTTTCATAACAAGTGACAGGAACCTACATAAACGTTTACAAGCGCTTATTACAACATAAAGCTGCTTTTACCGATGATGTTGTAGGTGACACTGTGTCTTAATAAACGTTTTATGTCAGTTGTTGTGTAGTTATATGAACGCTGCTCCTCAGTGAAGTGCTACTGTAGTGATACAGCTATGAAAGAGTAAAACTCTCTGAACTGAACTGAAATGTCTTTTTTCTTCTTCTATCCCTATCTGTCTTTTTCCTCTTCTTTCTTTGTTTTTCCTGCTCTTTCTCTTGCCCTCTTTCTTCTGTATTCTTTCTTTTTTATTTTTCATCACAGCTCTTTTTTCTACCTTTCTCTTTTCCTTCATCTCATACTCTTTTTCTTTTCTTCTCTATTATACATTTTTTCTTTTTCTCTCTATTATACATTCTTTCTTTTCTTTTTTTCATTCTTTCTTTTTTATTTCTATTTTTCTTTCTTTTAAGCCCTTTAGCCTCTCAGAAAGCAGCAGTTTTGCTGTTTTGTTTTTGTTCTTGTTTATTGTGGCATCAGATCATGCTTAGCCAGACTGCATGTTCAGCTATGCATGTTAATGCTTACAAGGTATGTGAACTGGTGAGCAAATTGGGTGGATACTGGTTTGTGGGAGTTATCATCACCCAGGTTTTCTAATTATAACCTCAGACAGGTTATACTGCTGCTGAGCACGGCTGTGCTAGAAGTTTAAAGAATCTATTTGCTTCTTGGAAATGTTCCTTGTACTCTGGCTGGCAAGTCAAACACAAAGCTTACGTTAGGGGCAGGGGCGTTGGACAAAGGGTAAAGGTGCACTGTCTAACAGGGCTTGCATCCTACTCCCCCCAAAACCACCACGCCCTCCAAAACAAAAGTGTTTTGGTCCTCTGGTGTGCAAGTCTCTCATGTAAATAATGTGTTTGTAGAGAGCAGTGGCTTTTGTCTATAGGCTATTTGCCTACCAAAATGAAACCTGAAACCAAAACCAACATTTCAGGAGCACACGTTTAGTTCTGGTCTGGTTAGGAGAGGTGATTCAGTGTTTCGGGGACTGTTATAGCTCCACAGACTGGGACTTGTCTTTGCTGACCTTCATGAACTCACAGAAACTGTGTCTAGTAAAAAACAGGGATGTGATTTGGAAATTATGGAACAAGACTTAAAGCTGGCTATATATAGCTATAAAGACAAAGAGTGGAAAACATCATTAAAACTCGTGCAGAGTGTGCTTTACCAGTTTTAATAATGTTTTGTAAGGGTGTAAAATTGGGATGCAGTCCAATTTCTCTTAATGACAAATCTGATTTGACCTTTACAATGAATTGAACATCTTTTATAATCCTTCCAATGATTATGATTTTTGAGGGATTCCATCATCACACCAGTGCCGAAAAATAATGCTCCAAAGTCATTTAAAGACTACAGGCCTGTAGCACTTCCCTGTCTTGTTATGCAAGGATATGTTTTAAACACAGGCAGATCTGGACTTGCTCTAATTTTCATAATTTGCATATAGACAGAGAGTTAGATGATGCAATAGGCACCTTTTAAAATAGGATCTGAGCACACTTAGAAGGGCCAAACTCTTCTGTGTGTCCAATTTTTCTTCTATTCAGCCTCATGTTTTAGCAGGTAAGCTAGACAGCAGTCATATCATTGATGTGTTTTTTGATGAATTAACAAACGTGTGAGGGTTAATGGTGTTTTTATGTCTAGTGGGGAGCCCATCACCCCAGCCCACCATGCATTTACATCACACATGCACTCTGGAACACTGCAGCCAGACCCTTCTCACCTATTTTGGAATCTTTCATCTCATAAAGCAGCAATATGTAAATCCTTCATTTTACAAAGCATTTTAAGGCAGTGTCTGCGCACTCAGTGAATGGCTTACCGATGCTTCGTCCACGTCCACTTTTAGAAACACCACATTGCTGTTCTCTGGATTTTGTGACAATTCCTTAGAAGAGAGAGAGAGATTTTAGTAATGAGAAATATATATATAAATCACTTTAACATATATGTAGTAGCAGTACAGTGATGATCAGCCTCTACCCCGCCACAGTATCTCACTGCGCTCTAGATCATGTGCGAGAGCAGCCAGTTAAACAATCTAGTGCGAGCAGGACAACACATACGTCAACAAACAGTCTATATAAAATGATAATGATCATCAGACCTGCATAGACTTTTAATACATGCTTACTCGTCTAATGCTGATCAAGGAAGTAGTGTATGAAGGACTGTCTCTCTCTTATTTCTTTATCTCTCTCTCATTTCTCTTCTTCCTCATTCTCTTTCCTTCCTTCTACTTCTTCCTCCTCACTTTCTTTGTCATTCCTCATTCTCTTATCTTCCTTCTTCTTCTTCCTCCTCACTTTCTTTGTCATTCTTCTTTCTCTTTCTTTTAATTTTGTCCTTTCTCATACAGTTTAACCTCTTCCTTCATATTATATCTGTCTTCCTTCTCTTTGCCTGCTTCAGAGAGCCACTCACTTTAAAGAAGGGAGCGATACGCTGGCAGGGGCCGCACCACTGGGCTGTAAAATCCACCACCACCAATTTGTCCCCTGCGTTCTTCAGGGCGGCATCAAACTCTTCCTAAAGGAAAAATACAAAGAGAGATTTGAGCTGACTCTAAAAGCCTGCCCACAGCTTCAACTCTGTTTAGGATTATTGTTATTGTGTTTTATTGTTTCATTCTGCAGCAGAATGGAAGATTTTTCTTTTATTTGCTTATTCAATGTTAACTGAACAGTTAATAACAGATACATGTGCATAAAACTACAGTCTGAAAGCACGTCATTGTTACATCCACACACACAAGATCATTTTCAATGTTTGTCCCAAGAGATGTACTTTTAGTGTTTATATCTGGTATTTTTTCTGCCTAGATGTAAATCTGAGGAAGTCAAAAGTCAATTTAAGCTTATGTCTTCATTTCTCATACAGTATCATATTTTGGTCACACTGCACCACAGATTATTTAATGAAAACAATAAAAAATCACATGAATATAAGCATGACAATTGTATTAAAAATTTAAATGTGTCAGAAATTTCACCAAAAGTTTTCTGTGTTTTAAAGTTAAAATCTATTTAATTTGCCAAACAATCCACCACTGCCCACATAACAGACAGACTAGCCCTTCACCAGACCAACTGAGAACAAGCACAATAGCAAGTCAGTGTACTAGAGATCGCAAGAGAGCACCAGAGAAACATGAAATACAAAGAGACTTTTATTTTGGCCTCCCATCTCTGCACTTGGCTCCTATCTCACCCCATCCTATAACACCTATAACATATGGACAGGCTATTTTATTACCCAGTGGGGCAAAAGCTTAAAAAAACTTTACAAACTATACCAAATTAGTCGCCTATTTATTAAAAGACACCCGTTTGATTGACAACCTAAATTCGAACATTAAATGATAATAGTAATATTAAATCTAGAATAGCTACTAAAGCTGCTCCTCATAGTGAATTTTATACAACCACTGCCAAATAGGATTAATCACTAATAGACAATCTTACCTTATTCCTGATTACTTTAACCATCTTAGCGCTGCCTTGTAACTCCCAGCTCCAGCAGGCAGGTCTGTGCTGAAGGCTCTTTAAAGGCACTCCTAACAGACCACACCCCAATATTTCAGGAATGAAGACTGAAGTCTGGTTATGACATTGTGTTACTACACCATCTAGTGGTTAAGGTCTGTTAGCCACTCTTATCTCCTGCATTTGTGGCATACACTTAATCACTATAGGCAAAAACGTTTTGACCTAAAAAAAAACAGAGAACAGTTCATACACATACAACAGAAGCCAATGGGCAGATGCTGAAAGCAACAGTTTTCTGTTTAGTTATTAACAGAACAGACTTCAGTCTGGAGTAACTGACAGATGCAGCAGATACAGATTAGGGTGAAGAAGACTGGAGAATTCCTTTAATAATGGCCCTAATATAATGTATAATACGTTTAGTATGGCAATGTGAAATGTCATAGAGCTGTCATATGTATAATTCACAATCAAATTTGTATTTTGTATGTTTTAGCAGTTGGTAATTAATTAAAACTCTGGTTTTAGCCATGTGGTTTGATTGATTTGAAAATTCCTTCATATTTGAATATAGTCTCAGCCACATACACTGTATCCACAAATAGATAGAGAGTTTGACACCTTTAGTGTGTTAACCTGACCTCACTGTCGGGATTCTAACAGTTGCATTCTTATTGGCTAAACACACGCATTCACACTTCCATGTTTGGTTCTGCGCTGGTAAAGGAGTAAAAAGAATACACATACAAGCATTCAATTTTTGTAGGTGTGCCTGGAGCCAGCAAGCCATAATGTTGTTGTTTTATTATTTATGAAATTACTTCATAACTATGGAGGAGATTGGTTGTCCATTTGGACAAACAGAGCTTCTCACAGTTTGTCTAAATGGGCACTCAGGATAACCACCTCAAATACGCTAGGATGGACTATCCATATTTAAGTCAGCAGTAGACTCAGCTAACACTGATACTGCTCTGTAAAGGTGCTGGGCTTGTCAGTTGCTAATTAAAACTAGTCTTGTTAGCCTTAAAATTACTTTTTACCCAACAAGCCATCTACAGTGACTGGCAGCTAGCTTAGCAGTTCACTTAACCATGTTAACCACTCAAGAATGAAGAAGTGTCATGGTTGGAAGACGAGTTTTGTTGTTCCAGCTAGTTCAGCCCAACAAACAGTGGTTCCAGCCCCAAATACTATGTCCATCCTGAGGCTGTTTATGTTGTGATTCCTTTTTTAAGACTGCCTCCTTCTATATGTTATGCCTGTCTGCAGACTTATGAAGGTTGTTTTGCATGTCTCTGTAGAGAGTCTGGCAGTGCGAGACAAATAAATCTAATAGGGCTGGACTAGTAAACAGGTATACCAGGCATTTTACCAGCAGACAATTTAATTGTTATTTTTTTAATAAATAAATAAACCAAATTTAGTGATGACTTTCATAACAGTGCTGCATCTAGAGAGTAGGGTTCGAGGACACCATCTACCCCAGCATTATGTGAAATAAGTTACACAAACGACACAACCTAAAAAAAATTTTTTCTCTCCAATGCCCCCTTTGTTTTGGTTGCAGTCTAGTTCCCTGGTTTTGACTCTGAACTCTTTAATTATGGCCTTCTTGCTGACACCAAACTCTCAACTAAAGTTCAAATCTGTTTAACTATCTGCAAGCATTTGATCAGTCTGTAGTTCTTGTAATAATAATAATAAACAATAAGTAACATTAAAAACAGGGTTAGGGTTAGTTAGGGTTAGGGTTAGGGTTAGGGTTAGTTGAAGCAGTAAGTATAGAGTAACGTTATTATCTAATCACTGCACTGGCCACATTTCTGTAAGTGACACTCAACATAATATCATCATAATATCATTAACATTATAGACTCAATAAAGATGCACAAAATGCTGTTTCATATAGTTTACAGCTCCTGTAGCACCAAAACACATTAAGCCGTCCATCACGGCGTGTGTCCTCCAGCCACAGAGGGCTGTAAAGTAACAGGTTGTCGTTACTCTGAACCAACCAAAAAAAAAAAACAGGGCAAATAATTATATTTGTTTGTCTTGGAGATGACAAGGTGATTAAAGAGTATAATTATAACTTCCCCTTCACTCCACAGTCTGTACAGTCCAAAAACTAAACTGTCAATGGTGTCATTTTTAAATTCAAGTGTTTCTGTGATGTCACAAAAACATTAATAAGGATCTTTCCATAAAGCCTATAGTAGTTAAGCCCTGCCCATTTTCACTGAAGTTAAAAAAGGGGGGTGTGTTTCAGTCCAGAAGGTGGGCTTTTGGTTGTGTAAAATTGAATTGTGAAAAAGTACCTTTTAAATAAAAATGCATTTAAAATGCATTTCATGTTTAACAACAGAAAATCACAAAAGATAACCAAACAAACAGGTGGCTGTTATGAGATTATGGTGCAACACCAGACATCAACACCTTAATGTTCGGTGAGCATAATTATACATTAGAGCAACATGTTTGGATTACAGGGGCATGTCAAGACCTTAAACAAACTGCTGGCACTCTTTCGTATTCTACAATATTTTCCACCTGGTATGTGTATTTACATGCTTACAGGCCTTTATTAAGGACGATGACTCATTGGTTTAAAGGGTGGGGCTGTGGTGCAGAATATAAATTATATAGATAAAAGTACACTCTGTGAATTTCAAGCATGTTTGTTCTGTACAAAATGTTGTAAAGACATTCTGCAGTCACTGCCATAACTGTCTAAACCACTAACTCACAGAATTGTAGAATTTTTTTTTTATTGATACCTAGATCAAATAATACATAAACATATTGATTCATATAATTTTTATTTCCTGTTCTTGGCAACAGCTTCTAGACAAAAACAAGGCTGCCTTTTCTACTCTAAGCCTTAGTGGTACAAATAGCAGAAATAATAGGTCATTAAAATCCTTGCTCTGCTCCCCCACCATCCCGTGACAGGCAGCCTTAAGTGTTGTTTATTTGATGGGGATAGTTTTGGTGGTCTACAAGGTCTTGCACAGTTGTTAGCAGTGTGCAAAATATCATATGGTATTCAGGGGGTCCCATGGTGGCTGGCTGCAAAGTCACTTGCCATAGTGGTGCTAATGATGCTTTCAATGGCGGCAGAACGTTTGCTTTAATGTTTAGTATTGTTCTTCTGGAAATGCTGTTCTCTAGTCTAGTCTCTAGTCTTCCACACATCCTTGGGAAAGGCTTGGGAGAAAAAAACTATTTACAACAGCACCACCCTGAGGCAGATAGTGCTGTTAGCTATTTAAGAATGCTAAAGGCAGAAGCTCACGGGTTCGGTACTGGAGTGTTTATTTTACTCCAACAGGCAACATAACGCCATAACCAGTTTTTGTTTAGGGACCCCACGGAATTTAGATTGAGGCATTTAGCAGCTCAACTTTCTCAGCTAATATCCTCAGACTTCTATTCTAGATTATGCATTACTTGAGCTTATTGACTAAAAATGAATTCCTGACAGGAAATTAAATGAATAAAGAGTGACTTTTGCACTGCACTTGATACAAAACAAGATCCTATATCCCTGAAAACAATCACATTATAAAAGAAAAAAAATATTTAATGTAACCGATGTCATCACACTGTAATCAGTGTCAAATCATATTAGGAGTCTCAGATCTGTATGAAAAATGTATTCCATTTTGTAAAGTAAACAAAAATGTCCCAATACTGATATGTCCTGTGTACATTTTTCTTTGTTTATACTTAGCAGTCAAAATACAAACAGTGCTTCACACATGCTATAAATACTACTCACTGAAATCACTTCATATCAAAGTAAGTCTAATGTTAAGCATCAAACCTATTATACTACCAGCAGTTCCTCAACTTGTAGTTAAAACTGTCAGATACTCCTCTACTTCATTTGACATAGTGTGCTGGTTTGCATTTTGCTGAGGTTGCTTAATAATTCAAAAATAAGCCAACCAGAAATCAGGGTTGTAATGCACTAATATGACAACTAAAATTAAACTCGCAGTGGAAAATGTGCTCCTTGTAATAAACATAAAAATAACAATCTTAAACAAAGCCCACATAGAAAAACCATCATTTTGTGTTATATAGATTATCAATGTGATGTTGCAGATTATCAAAAATCATACCATATTGCCAGCAACTGGTTATTCTGTTCAAGCCAGCATTGAGGAGAGCAGGAGCAAACGCAACGTTCAAACATATTTAGCAAACTAGTATTGAAGAAACGATGAAGGGAAAAGTCAACCAAGGAAATCCTCCTCGGTTCATCCTAACAATTAAGATTTTTGAAAGTATGTAAACTGATGACTTTACAGATGAAGATTAATTATTTCTGTGTTCTGTGTTTCCGCTATAGAAATGTGTGTGTTTTAACGTGCCGGTGCCTGAGGGTCCAAAGGACTATCTAATATTGGTTTTCATACAGAGAAAATTTCATATCTTTTGCATACAGAGATCTTCTAGCTATATTATGTAGCGTAAAATGATGAAACTTACAGATTTTTTGATAGTTTGCGTTGAGAAACATTATTTCACATTTTACATAATATATTTTTCAAAAAATTTTGACATGTCTTTATACTATTTACAATTAAAGACAGGCTTTAATTGGTTGCTGCACTTTTATTCACATTTTGCACAGCCTCCCAACTTTTTTGAAAACAGGATCATAAAAAAAGTAACTGAAGCTAGTATGTTTATCTGATAAGTAAAAAATTAGTGATCAAGATAACTAGCGCAAGCCATATATCCAATGAATGTCTATGGGAGAGTCTGCAATGTATCTTAAGTTATGAGCATGTGTAATAATAAAATAAAACAATAAATGCAACAACAGACTTAAACTTTACTGCCAGGCTGATGGACTAATTAAATCATAAATATCAGTCAGTAAGTAACATAATGGAGACTCAGTGGTGTAAGGATCTGTGTTAAGAGTCGCTGTTCAGGGTGCGGCACAAACATCACCTTTTTAATTATGGACCAAAAGAAAACACGACCCTCTGCAAAAGCAAATCACAGACTTTATTAAGTGCTTCGAGAGGGAGAGCTGAGTGCAGAGTGAAAGTCCTCAGACTTTAATGATGGCCTTCCCTGTATTCTCACCCTGTAGCATTCCCATGAAGGCTGCAGGCATCTTCTCAAAGCCAACAGTTACGTGTTCTCTACACTTCAGTTTACCCTGCATCAAGAAAACACAACGTCATGGCCACAAATCACACATTAAAAAAAAGCTTGTTTACTAAGCAAAAGACAACAAAAGGGAGCTAATAACTGCTAATATCAAGGCTTTGATTTGGTTACAGGCACGAGCCTTAGGCCGACATTACTAGTGATGAGTCTTTAGAGGCCCTATCTACTTTTTTCATTATTATAAAATGTTATTTCATACTAATGGTACACCATCAAGTAAGCATATTACCAATGTTACATCCAGTATACACTTATTAATGCAATCTAATCACAGTTATATACTCTAACAATTGCAATTGTGAGAGCGTATCAGCCGGCAGACTGATCGTGGCACTAATCACCATGGAAACAAACAAAATTGGCATCAGGAGACAGGATGCAGTAACAAGTTAGATAAACAGTGATTGCAGTCACTTAATCTTGCTAACTTTCATTAGTTTTTGGGACAAATAGGTCAAATTTAGTCCCAAACAATGTAACAGGAGAAAATCTCTTCACCAACATCCTTTCTCTCTAAATTTATCACAAAACTTTACATAATAGTTACTTTAAGCATCCCACTTTTTGCTACAGTTCTGAAAAAGAAAGTAAAGTAAGCCCTGAACATTGTTTCTAATACATGTTTTACTATTTGAGTAAGCTCAGTAATGTAGCTGTTGTTGCTGCTGCTGTGAACGTTTATTAGTGAAATGCTACAGGTATGGAAAAACGTACTGTTATCAGACATTCAAACATGTAGAACATTTATCAGCCATTTATCAGCCAACACATTGTGTGACTGGAATTAGGACTTGCCTCCTGCACCCAGACCAGCATCCTTTTCAGAGACTCCTCATTCTTATGCTCCCATCTACCCACCAGAAAGCCCTCCATCCGCAGCTCTTTGAAGATCATGGTGAGGTGTGGATAAGGACCTGAAGTACACAAGTCACCATTATCATAGTTTTATAATCTGTAAGCTGAAAGATTTTTAAGCAGCAGTACTGAATAAGGAGGAGGGGAAAAAAGAATAAACTAAAGACTAGAATCAGAGGTGTCAGTTTGGAGCTCACGTCTGACACACAACCAGCTTTAGAAAATCTTATGGCTGTAGCCTGCAATTACATATTTTCACCAGAGAGGCCTCCAAAGCCCTGTATGGTGTTACTCATAAGAAGCTACATGATCATCCTGAGACACAATGGTCTTACTAAGTGTTAGTTTTCAACATTTAAATCAAACCTTACAAAGAACTACTAGAACTGCTACTCTTTCAAGGTATCTCCAAAATAATAACTTTACAGGAAATACCAAAAACTGTCTTTTCAAGGGAGTCAAAGGAACCAGAAGGTTTTTAAGCTGTTTTAGAGCATTTCTATTGGTCCATTAACCATGAAATTTCAGCAAACGTATTAATGCAGAAAAATAAAGATTGAGAAAAATGGAGCTACATGTTTTTTCTTTGGATAGTGACGATATACTGAATGAGTGATGTGACAGTAAGACTATCATTGATTACTTGCTTTTACTACAAGTGCTAAATAGTAATAGTATGACAGTGTATATATGCATGCATACATACATACGTACATACATACATACATACATACATACATACACTACTGCTCAAAAGTTTGGGATCACAGTGAAATGTTCTTGTTTTCAATGGAGTATCTTCCTTCCTTAACACAACAATGGACTGACGGGTCTCTAAAGAAAGTTCTTTCTTTCTGGTCATTGTGAGTCGGTCAGCAAGCCATCAACTGCTGATGCTTCAGATACTAAACTAACCTAGAATGTTGTTCTCCCTTTTATACTCACTTATTAGTAGAATGTTTTTCAGCTGTGCATCACAATTGAGCAAGAGTGTCCTAACAACCAATCAGCTCAATAACATCCTTAACTTGGATTGCCGGCTGCACCAGGAGATTTAGACAGAGGACTGAGAATTGCTGATAATAGGACTATATGCAAAATAAGCCTCTATACAAAAATAGGTTTTAATAAGCTGAAGGGCAGACCTGTCTGAGGTTCTTTGTCGTTGTACAAGGAAATTCCTCCACATACAGCAATCCTCCCAAACTGTTTCATCTGCGGGAGGGCAACACTGGAGAAATGTCCACCAACCTGAGGAAAATTAATTAAGAATAACTTTAAAACTACAAACAGGGAAGAACAGACAGCATCCTTAAAAATCGACAGAGATCAGGTTTGAACGAATCTTGTTGTGTGATCAGTAGGAGCTCTTTTTCTGTCCTAAAATCGAGTCAAACAACAGTATTACATGGCTTTCTTCCATCCCAGCTAAAACTTATCCATGTTCTTACGTTCTCAAAGTAGCAGTCGTATCCCTCAGGTGAGGCCTGCTTCAGCGCTTCCTCCAGAGAAGGCACGGTCTTGTAGTTGAAAAAGTGGTCAAAGCCCAGCTCCTTCAGGTAGGCCACTTTCTCATCACTCCCGGCGGAACCCACCACCTTACAGCCTTTCAGTTTAGCAATCTGACCCACTACACTGCCCACAGCACCGGCCGCCGCATTCACCAGCACAGTCTCTCCTGGTTTGATGGCCAACACCTCCTCTAAACCATACAGAGCCGTCAACCTGTAGAGCGGAAAAACACGCAGATGCTATTTGAACAGAGATGTAAGCAGCAATGTATACTATTTACACCCTGCTATAAAACAAGCAGTTTCTGAATGGTGATGATCCTCAGCTCTGCACTGACTCTGCCATGGTGGTGATGTGTTAGTGTGTGTTGTGCGAGTGGATCAGACACAACAGTGCTGCTGGAGTGTTTAAACACCTTAGTATCACTGCTGGACTGAGAATAATCCACCAACCAATAACATACAGCCAACAGTGTCCACTGATTAATCAGTAGAGGATGACAACACAAACTGTGCAAGAACAGATGAGCTACTGTCACTGACGTTACATCAACAAGATAGGTCAACAAGGTAAAGGTGTCTAAGGGAGTGGACAGTGAGTGGACACAGTGTTTAAAAACTCCAGCAGCACTGAGTTAGGATAAAAGGAGGTGGGTTTGAATGTTCTGGCAGATTGATGGGTTTCCCGCCCCCCCCCTAAGATCTTCATGTTAATGTATGTTTAATGTATTGCAAATAAGTCCAAAGCAGAAAAACTAATGTACTGTACACCACTTTTCTGCAAGTAGTGCTCGAACAAGAGTGCTCGAACAAGAGTGCACGAATGTTGTCTTTCAACTGAAATGCTTTACAGTAGTTAATGCACTAAACTGTATTCATGTTGAAATTATGTACACTTGAATGTAGCATATTCAGTAAATCACATAGTCTCCATGAATACAAGATCCTCTGTTTAGTTTCCTCTGTTAGTTATGAGTTTAAGTCCAGATTACAGATCATAATTATTTTGTATTCCCTTAAATAAAACTACACAGTTAAACAGCAGATATAAAGATTATCAAGTGTGTACCCGGGCATGCCGAGGCCTCCGAGAGCAAGAGAGAGAGGGACATCTTGTGGCCAATCTTTCAAGACCCGAGTGAGACCTGTTCCATCTGATACCGTGTGTGTCCTCCATCCACACCGACCAACCACATGACACCCCACAGGAAACGCTGGGTTATTACTCTGAATCACTCTGAAGATAAAGAAACGCAAACGCATTACTTAGAAATGTAAGCAGCAGTAACTTCACAGAACTTGCAGCTAAAAAGATGTTCAGCTTTACACATTCACAAAATATCAATGCTATATTATATTATACATTTATTAGAGAAATAAAAATGTTATCTCTTTCATTATACATCATGTTATATATTTCATTTGCCTATATGTTGGAATATATATATCATCATTACTGGCCAAAGAAAAACAAGTAGCCCCTAAAATTGCAACTTCATATTTTCCACATTTCTATTGGTCCAATCATCATGAGATTTTCACACAATGTAAACAACAGCTGTCGTGTTCAAGTGATGTAAAAAAATTAATATTGTCAAAAATGGAGATGCTTTTTTGTTTGTTTTTCTTTGGACCTGTAAATTAACATAAGCAGGACTTTCTGTACATTTTGTAATCGGACAACGCAGCAATCATGCATGTTACACATGTTGGTGGGTTGCGGGTTTGTTTGCGATTGCGCAGTCTGCTAACATAACTTGTGTGAAGAACCATTTAAAAGGCTGCTGTTGCATAACTGCATGTGGATGTGCAGACATGTGGGTTATAAACAGGAAGCCAATCACTGACTGTTTTGTTCCAGAGAACACATTAATGGGCCACGACAGCAAATAAACTACAGATGGTGTATCATCTTCTACACACTGTTTCCCAATGCCAGGCGCGCAGCTCCTCTTACAATGCACAGGCCTGTGATTCTCCATTGTTACACACTCTAGTCATATTCTTTACGAATTAAAAAAACCTTTTTAAGATGAATCATGAGGAAACATTTTTTTATTACTTGGCCACCTGGGTTCCAATCATCACATCCCCTGGCTGCATTCGCACACGGCTGAAAGGCCTGAAGAGGAAAGAGACAAGAACAGTCATAACAGATAAGACAAAGAGTTTTATCTAGACACGAATATGGTTTCTTAAAGGACCTTAGTGTTAAACATCAGACAGCAGAGCATGTTAATAAATGTTTAACTACCAATGACCCTACAAAAAATATAATATCCACCCAGAAAAGATTACTGCCACACCTGCTGAATCTAGGCATCACTTATATAGAACCAGTCTGGCAACGAGAAGCAGCTAGAAGGTCTCAAAAAGCAGCACATGGTGTCACCTTCCAAAGAGCCAGACGTGAATTAAAGTAATTGAAATCTACCTTCGGGAAAAGGAGGACCCAAACAAACCCAGAACCTGCAGACCTCACTTGTGAGCAATGTACACAATTCCACAATAAGAAAGATGTTGAGCTAAAATTAGCCTCTGTGGCCGAGCTACAAGGTACAAACCACTGCTGACCAAAAATAACTTAACGGCTCGTCTCACACTTGACATAAGACATCTACAAGTAGAGTGTGGTACTGCGAGTAGCTGTGTGTTCATGTTTGTGTCAAATATTTTGTTTAAAATTGGAATATCAAAAATGTTTCTACCTGACTGGTTAAGCCAAAGTGGACCAGTCCCTAAAATTCTTTTTTTTTAATTTTCTTTTTTAAGTTTAATGAAAAATCAAAGTTTATTTTTAATTTTCAACTTTTTTTTGAAGAAGTCTGTCAATGCACTGACATAAATATTCTGCTTTATTTGTAACTTATAATTGCTTTATCACCATTACTAGTTATGAGTGAAACGTGCAATGTCATGCTAAATCACCACATGATTTCTCTTATATACCTCATAAAACACTCTGCTTTGCCCACACTAGCAACATCAGACCAATCACCATTATTGTGACAGGTCAACTCGTGTTGTTATAACAATGCACATCAAGTTATTGTGATTGGCTGTAAACATTTCACGGGTGGCGTCACGCTAGCCTTATCTGACCCATTTACAAGGTTACAAGGTGACCTATATTAGCTGGCTCCACCCTACCTGTACACACAGAGCTCTATGATGAAGAACAAAAGGAAGAAATATCCAGTTACTGTTTACATTTTGGTTTGAATGTTGAAAATTAATCTTTACATTTCCATTAAGGTTGGATAAAAGGCAAAATAATGAAACCGATCATTATACTAAAAAAATCTATTTGTAAAAAATAAAATAATATGTATTTCTTTAAAAAACACACAAAACACAGCGCCGTATGTAACATAAGGATCCAGGTATTTGTAGAACAAGAGTCTCACATTGCACTGACTGGAACACTTACCTCATATAAGGGTCCACGCTCAGGAACACTGCCTCCACAAGAACCTCTAGCAAATGCCACAGTTAATATAAATAACAGCAGAAACAACACATACGTCCAGTCTAGAGCGGGAAACATGTCTATTCATCCACCTACCTCCATCTTTGGGCTCAGGGAGCTGCTCCTGTTTCAGCTCAAAGTCACTGTCTTTAGGAAAACCCTCAAAATGCTGCTTCAGGATCCAGGTCTTGGCTTGAACCATAGTTCTTTGTTTGGGACAACTGAAGCAGGAATGTGAGATATTTATTTGGCAGAATAAAGCATTCCCTGCTTATTAGCTATGTTATCCCAAAACACATTTTGTAAAATGAGGAGCTGTGTTTTATTTGTTAGACGTTCTGGAAATGAGAAATCAAGAGATCGATCAATCTATTGAACTATCGATCTATCTACATATACACACATACATACATAAATACCTACATCTATGTACATGTATGTATGTATGTATGTATGTATGTATGTATCACTGCTGTCAAAGTCCTCTATAACCAAAATGACAGAAAAAGGAAAAAAAAAAGTCAGTGTAACCAGATTTTTTCCAATGACCAATTTATCATGAAATGTATAAACAATCACTGTTCAATAACAAACATGTATCGCCATTTTAGACGATTTTCATTTTTCTCTCGGTTACCTTGTGTGAAAACTTCCTAATGAATGGACCAACAGAATTGCTCCAAATTAGTTTGGAAAAAACTCTGGTTACAATAATTTACATTGAAAGTAAAGTCTGTTATAGGGCTTTCCTGTAAAGTTTTCTTCTTTTCTGAGGTACTTGTTTTTCTTTCTTTCTTTCAAACATTTGTTTATTGGTTTTACAAGAGATCAAAGAAAATAATAGACAGAATTCTAAGTTACCAATGTCTGTTAATTTTACCCATTCAAACCAGACCAAGTATGACCAAACTAGTGCAAAACATATTTGTACATACACACATACACATACATACATACATACACATACATACATACACACACAGACACACACACACACACTTACCCACATACATACCCGCATACATACATACATACATACACACATATACATACATACACACATACATACTTACCCACATACATACATACATATATACATACATACATACATACAAAGGAAAAAGGGGCGAGTGAAAAATAAAACAAAGGAAAAAAGGGAACAAGACATTTGGTTTTCTTTGGACAACAAAACACACACACACACACACACACACACATACACACAATCTGTTTTAACTCTTTACATCCTATATCAGAACCCTTTACAAAAAGGTTCCGTATAGAACCGTCAACAGCACATTCTCTATAATTAATCTAAAGAACTCTTTGATAGTGCAGCTTCTTTTAATGCTCTTCATCTGAGCATTTACTTAAACGCAGCAAACCTGGCTGAGTATAAAGTCACCCATCTCTGTTAATGATTCCAAAGAAAACATCAGATCTATATGAGTTATGTTATGTGGAAGATCGCGCGCCACTTTAACATCCTCGTGTTACATAACGGAGCACAAAAGCCTCGCCGACCCAACTTTCCCTCCTGAAAGCTTTCACTGAGCTAGCGCTGCCCTGCACAGCTACAGCCCGCGAGCTCTCATTTCACATGTCTTCCAGTGCAGTTAGAGAGAGAAACGACCCGGTTACGCAGATAAAGACCCCTGAACTCTATCTCCCTCCCTATCACTAAGCAGTAAAGCTCCTCTTCACTCTGTACCTGTTACTACTGTCCATTCAGATCCACACCAGTGAAGTGCTGCGGCTGGAGCGCTGGCAGGAGTTAAACAGATACGAGTGAAGAGGAACCCTTGATTGTGATTGGTCCGTCTCCGCGGTCAGTGGCACAATCTCAGCTGCTCTGATTCGCTTAAAGTCACGTCAATCACTAACAGGGCACCAATGGATTTAAGCGCTGGAACTGCGTGTGATTTAAACTGAAGGAATTTATCAAATAGATTAGATTAGATTAGATAAAAAGTTATTGTTATTAAATGTATTTTTCCTTGTTTATGCAATCAAAAATTGAAAATCAAACTTAAACGCATCAATTCAGATACAACTTTACACTTTCAAGTATAAATGAGTAGAAATAAATTCAGATAAAATTTATTTTTAATACTCAGACATGAATAAAAAATATATTAATTTTACATTGAAAAAAATCTGATTTATTACATTAATTTTTGAATTGTCCACATGCTGGTCACCAGTAAAGAAAAACAAAGGAAGAACATACAGTTACAAAAAGTGCTTCTAAGCATGTTTATCTCTTTAAATATATGTATTACTACCTTTTAAATGTAATGAATTGTAAAACAACTATTTAATCCTGAATTGTACGCTTCTTTTCTTTTTTTATTACATTTTTTATTTTTATTTTATTTTTTTTTTTATTTATACTGTAAGAGAGACAGAGAGCAGTCCTGACTTAGCACATTTCTTCACACCAAAACACTCTGAACGACTTAATTTACATCTCAACCGCTTAATCGTGTAGAATGTTTGAAAATTCAGTGGAGTTTCCCTTCAACCGGACACACGCTCCGCCCAGCTGGGATGACGCGCGGAGTCGCGCGCTTTTTTCGTTTGTGTGGTGTTGAGTATGAGACAGGGAACCTTCACAGACTAGCCAACAGCTAATGGACAAACAGTATCTGCGTAGTTCTTCGTCAGCGGAGGGTAATTCAGCATATTTACTGTTTACTTCTGTTCACATATAAAACAAACTTTGTTCCTGTCTGACGTTCCCTCATATTAACGTTACGCAGCTAAGCTAACTAGCTAGCTGTTTTCTAGTAGGGTTAGCTAGCCGGCTACCTCCACAGTCTGACTAAGTGGTTACCGCAAAACTGAGACTCGCAATTAGTTTGCAGGAAAAATGCTCAACTCCTTGCTTTCTGAAGTTAGCTCCTTATTCAAATTCCCAATCCCACAAACTTAAACGGTGAGACGCTAGAGTGGTACTGCCGCACCGTTTACGGTGGAACACGGAGATAGAATAAGAAGCTAACTTCAATCTGAAGTGTTTATTTTGTTGAACAATGTTTAGCCTTGTTTTAAGCACAGTGTCTACGCTGTTACTGCTAACGTTATATTTTCTCTTATGTTTTTCACGGTTCATAGCTAGATTGCTAGTCATTTCTTACTTCTGATTCATTAGCGAGTTAGAAGTAAATAATCGATTAAGGAATGAATAGCTAGCTATTAACATAGCAGCTCATTTCCCGAGGTCAGTTGTTGGGCGGTGTTTCTTAGCCTCCTCTATTTTTTTCCTTCTTATGAGCCCTGTTTGTGCAAATCTCAGCTTGTTCTTATAACATCTGTTATTCTCGTGCCATAAAGGAGGGATTTAACCAAATTTCCTTTTTTAAAGACGTAATTTAATCCACAAGATGTGAACAGTCGGAGTTGATTAGGTTTGATTTGCGTTGTAGAGAAGCAGAAAGAGTTTACAGTGGTGATGATAAGAAGCAGAAGTCAGCGGAGCTTTTTAAAAGCTGCTTCACAGAAAGCTTTTACGTGAAATGGACAGGAATAGGCTGCCTAATGGCTGAAATTTTGTTTGTTTGTAAGACTTTGGATGAAAATACATTTAAAAATGTGTGATAATGTAAATTCAGGGTATTGTATAGATAGAAAATCATATTTTTAAGGGCCAGGGCCAGGGCCTAATGGGTTCATATTAAATTCTAATTCATTGATGCAATCCCGTGCCGGGACTGTTGCTAGTTTGCCATTACTTAGCGCTGCACTAGTCTCCTCAGTTAAAAACAGTAACACAGTAAAACAGTTGTAATAGAATAGTGGCCTTTGTTATGATGGTCTTGTATTTGAATTGAATCAGTTATGTATAATCTTTTTGCAGTGCTACCTTGGATTAGGTTTGATGTGTAGCCTTTCACAGCAAACTTATCTTAACTTATCAAACTGAGATACAGATTTTTGCTAGTGGACGTTTAAGTATTACAGACAATGGGAACAATATTATAGTCTCAGAAAATGACAAAAATGTATTTTGTTCAGTTTTACTGTTTTTTTCTTATCAGCATCACATAGAATAAACCAAAAGAAGTGTTTGTTCACTAGAAAAAGTCAGCAAGTTTTTACACAATTAACCATTTCGCATCATATCTGTCAAAATTGATTCAAATGTCAGCAACTAAATTTTGTAGATATTTTGAAAAAAATCAGACTGACATTAAAAGTTGCTGAGCTGTGTTAGGTGGCCCCTTCCTGTAGGGAATAGCTGTTTCAAGAAAAAAAGAGTGGGTCTGTTGATACTATATGCTCTAAAATATAGAACATGTATGTGTACATATTATGTAAAGCAGGGTGATATAGGTTTCTAGCTGTACTTATTTGTAAATAACTGTTGTCTTCAGATGTCTATTCAGTATTGTCTTCTAATGTGTCATGCTGTATGAACACATTTTATGCCCACATGAGTAGAAGGCTATAGATGATTTGGCTATTATGACATGTGCATTTAGTGGAGTCCTTGGTAAGTCTGTGAACCACATTTTTCAAAATAAAAGTGCATAGAAGCATCACTTTTGGGTCCCTAAAATACTTGTCAGTTGATGTTTTTTTGGAGAACCAGTTTACTGTAAATTAAATGTATGAGTGTGAAGAATGTTTTTAATGCTTAAAGAACTGATATGGTTGTTTAGGGATCTCCAAAAGTAGTTCTTCTGTGGAATGTGGCACTTTGTGAGAAATGAAACTAGTTCACAGTATCTTCTCTGCTATTGATTCTGGAATAAATTCAAGCTGTTTTATCTCCAAATTTACTGCAGGGTAAAGTGTAAACTTGTTTGGGGGATCCAGTTTCAAACAGTCATGCTCAATGGGGAGAGGTTTGTTGAGGCCCTCTCGCAGTTGGGTTATCCAGGTGCGTCTTCACTGAAAGGTTCAGAATTTGACTGGTTGTTTGACGCTGCACCGGACAACCTACATCTTTTGCGCTTCTTCTGTCATCGAGTGAACAAGAACAATGTTCTTACACCAGAGGAAGTGCAAGCGTTTCGGGTCCTCCGTGACTCTGGAAAACCCATCTTGGATGAAGCAACACTTCAGGACCTCCTTAAAACTTGTGGACCAAGTGATGGGACCGGAGGTGTGCGAGGATCTATTCCTTCACTTTGCGGAGAGGGAGATGTTTCTATAGAAGATTTGGAGGCAGAGCTTCAGGCTTTGTGGAAAGAGAAGCAGCTAAAACAGCGCAGACTTAAGAAGCTCCAGGTACTGGCTACTAGTCGGGGAGCTGACTCATCAGCGGCTCAAACGCTTCACCAGGAAGGAAGCACAGCAGTGAAGGATGCCAATTCAGCCCTCGCAGTTGAAAATGCAGCCACCAATGCCAGTTTAGAAGGTCTTGTGAAAGAGATCACAAAGCTTGCTTGTTTCTTTCATGCTGAGGTCCCATCAATGGAGAAAAAAGCTGGAGCCATACCATCTGTGGCTGCCCCGTCAGGGCCGCCGGTGCTGCTGTCCCAGCTGCCTCTGGAGCCCTACCTCCGCCAGGAAGAGCAAAACACTAAGGCCTTGGCTGCCTACACTCAGAAACAGTTCATCCAAGGTATCTCCGATATGGTGGAAAGCTCCTCCTTGAAGCGCTTCCAGCCAGTGGAGCTGAGCTGCTGCAGTGAGAGTGAGGAGGAGGAGGACGAGAAGGTGATGGAGAGCAGGAAAAAGGAGATGGCTCAGCTGCAGTGGGCTCACATGGTGGCGCAATATCAGCTACTAAAGGAGCAGGCTGAGGAGCAGGGAGACCGGGCGCTGAAGGATTGGCTTACTGAGCAGCTCAGCCAGTCACAGGTATGACACACAGCTGTGTTTTGTATGTTGTGAAGATTTTTTGTTTACTTTTTAATCAGTTGCAGGATTCCTGCACCATTTGGTAATTTCCCTGTTCAAACTGGATTCAACTCTGTCCAGTAACAGGTTTAAGTATATGTTTTAAGCAGGAAATTACCATACTGAGTTGGTCCTGGACATGCAAAAAATAAAAGTTAAAATTGGTGTGTTTGAGATTCAACACATTATTTGCTGTTTTCTCTGCTCAATTGCCTCTCTCTCTTTGTCTCCTGCATGTAGCCCCTTGGCTCCCTGCAGGCCTCTTGGCGTGAGCCTGCTCTGCACTCCGAGCTTCTGTCTATCCAGTCTGACCTTGATGCGTTGATGCATGACCCCGTCCGCTCGGCCATCCGGGAGAGTGCCCGTCTGCTCAACGTGCCTGTGGTTCGTGGTGATCTGGCCCTTCAGATCTCCAGGCAGAATTATTACACTGCTCGGCAGGCCGAGGTCAGGGACCAGCTCCTTCGCCAGAAGGCTTCGTTCGAGCTGGTGGGTCTGGCTCAGGACGCAGAGCTCCATGGGGGAAGGAGGACTGTGTCTCAGCTGGAGGGGGTGGTCCAGAGACTGGAGGGAGCATCTGAGGCTGCAGCTCAGAGAGCGAACACTCTGTCCCTGCCTGAACTGACCCAGATGCCCTGCCATGGGCCTAATGCAAACACTGTCATCGGTTCCAAGGATGCTGCCTTTAGCAGGTATGGAGTGAATCATTGTAGAGGAAAATTGGTTAACCCGTCTATTACAACTATTTTAGTTGTCTAAAATACTGGTTACCCTCATAGAAGAAAATGTTTATTTAATAATTGTTAAAATTTTGTTTATAAAACCATATGTCCTCATATTCATCTTTCTGAATCCTCTGTGAATGTATAGTAAAGTACTGTTTTGACTTGACCATTTGCTTGTTTTTGAGCATATTTATCCTGTGGGTCAATTTGACCCGTATCATTATAAATATAATTTGTGTTTAACGTAACCGTGAGGGTTAAATAGACTAAACCGACTATTTATTTATTTATTTTAACTTAATCTTGTGTAATTTATGCATTTGACTGTTTTCTATTGGGCGTGTTTGTGTTTCAGGCTGCTGCAGGTCCTGGAGCTAGGTCAAATCTCTGATGAGTGTAAGGATCCTATTCAGACATTTGGAAGGTTAGAGGCTAAAGCCTCTGGCCTCCATGAGGAGCTCCTTTCTGTTCGTGATGCTTTGGAGAGGGCATCTCATGAGCAGGGCTACATTGGTGTACGTTTAGAACGTGATCGAGATGCACTGGAGCGTGCAGCTTATTCCCACATCGTGCAGCCTCTCCTGAGGCCGCAGGTACGTGCTATAGCTACACCTGCTCAGGAGCTCTGCCCTAATGCACAGGTATGTCTTGCTTTCTCTTCCTTATCCTCACCGTCGTCCACCGTTTTGAAACCTCATGTGAGTCATTTCTGATTGTTAGTAGCACTTTAATTAGTAGCAAGACTGCATGCCACACTGAGCTGTTGTCATTAAGGCAGCACTAGGTATTTTGCTGTTGGGTGTTGGTTTCGCATGTCTCTTTCGGTTTTATGTCTGGCTCAAAGTTCTCCTTTTCATCACACTTTTGCTTTCTGTTCCACGTTGGGTGATCTCTCCATTTGTACAGGCTTTTTAAAAAAATGATGCTTCCTTCCTTTTAGGCCCAATGAATAATGTGGTGTTGGTATATGATGTACCTAATATGTTGGCTGTTACATTGTACTTTCACTGTAGCATAATCTTTATGAATACTCTAGAAAGCTATGACAATGGGCTGACAAGCATGACATATTACATTCAAGTATTACATATCGGTTCTGCTTAGAGTTTTAGATGTTATGTTTTTTTGTTTTTTTTGTGTTAATCGTGTTCTTTCTGTTCATTATATTACTTTTAAGTAAAGGCCAGAGCACACAGACTGGGCGAACATGAACAAACACAAATGTTTGTTTGTGTTCGTTCTTATGTGTCCTTAAATGTTTGGTCAGATCATGATATGTTTATTTTATGTTTGTCCATGTTTTAGGTTTTGTTAGTTGACCATTAGTCAGAACATACACAGCAGTGAACAAAGAAAATACTTTACTTCTTGCAAAATGCAGTTACACTGTGCAGATTTCTGCCTTAGAAAAGCAGCAGAAAACAGGCTGAATGTCTTTTTGTCAATAAGACCTTCTATCTTTACACCCAGCGGAAGGGACAAACAGCCAGTCTGGAGTACAAGTGAAAGTAGCAAGAAGATCTTAGGCACTTCATTCAGAAGTTCAGTTTGTACCTCAGTTTGAGCTGCGTGGAAAAAGTTCTATTCCTCCATCAGCTGAGTTGTCGTCATGCACGCAGAGATGACCATTTTGTTTTTCTTATTTTTTTAAAGAATGGTTTGGTTGGTGTGGCCTTAGGAGAAGTGAACCATTGCAAAACACTGTTATTATTTTAAATGTCACATGGACATAAAGTATAGCAGTCTTGTGTTTAACTAGTATGGTGTTAAATACATTCTGTCCTTTTATAGGAGCTCTCTGTTGTTCTTGGTGAGCTGGAAGAGAAGCAGAAGAATCTGTATAAGCTGTTGCAGGATGTTGTGGGAGACCTGCGGATCAAAAGGGCTCAACTGGAGCAGAGCACCACCCTCAAGCGAGAAAGAGAACTGTATGTCTACTTCCACCTGGATCCCACACTGCTCAACAAGGCAGTGAGAGAGATGGAAGTTCCGACTGGTGCTAAATAGGCTGCATAAAGGCTGTTTGCACCAGTGACCCAGTATCTGCGATGATTTCGCTTCATGTGGGTTCAGCAAGCAAGGAAATAATCTTTGCAATTGCAGCCAGAGGGGATGCAGTTTTCACTCAAAGAGAGTATTGTTTGCTTCCATGCGCCTTTATGTTCTGGTGCCTTTTCTTAATTCAGTTTTGTTTGTTTGCCTAAAAGTTGCACTTTGTGTCTTTTTTTGTTTAATTAACTTTTGAAACATTTATTATGCATTCAAAAAATAATAAAGGCCTAGTTCTTAAGTACTTTTTGATTTGTGTGTATGTGAGTTTCATTTGATTGCCCAGGTTTCTGTTACCTGTTGGTAGTTTGTGTTTTGGGTCCCAGTAAATCCACCGTTTCAGAGGACCTCCGAAGTGGATGATTTCTGTATCTAAACAAAATGCAGTATTTTTCAACATGCAAAATATTGTTTGGTTGAAACTGAAACTCAGCTATACAGAATGTTAAAAACAACATGACTTGCTTGTGTGTTTTATAACATAGGCTGTAAGATGAAGAGATACCCTTGCTGCACACTGACTGCAGGTCCCCCATCTTTGGCTGCACAGACGGTCTTGGCTGCGTTGAGGGCACAGTACGCAGGCAGAATGCACAGGACCAGACCCAGTGAGTTACGTACAGCAGCAGTGCCCATCCTTGGTTCTGGAGATCTATTGTCTTGGAAAGTTTACTTCTGGCACCCCTGAATTTCATATTCGGATGATCCTAACAGTCTTGATTAATTGGATTAAGTATATTAGATTACCATTGGAACCGAACTCTACAGGATGATAGAATAGTTATTAACTTATTCAACTTTATTTTATGGTAGACTAAACTGCAATGTAACCATGCATTATCGCTGGAGGTAGTGAGGATATATGTAGAGGTCTGTGCTAAACTTAGGAACAGAAGTACTGTGTTGTCTGTCAAAGGTGCAACCCTTAATTTGTTATTCTCACGATATTTTAAACAAAATTTGATAAAAGTCAAATGATGACTTCAATAGTCTACAATTTTTAAATAACTTGATAACATCTAGAGCGGAGAGCCAGGATGAGTTGTCTAAATGTTCAATGTTTGAAAATGCAATTTCATCAGATAATTAGATTACTGTAATTAAGAGGGTGTTCTTTCTCCAGGATGCACATTGTCGTAGTGATACAAGGTGATATCAAGATGCAGTTACACCCTAATCATTTACTGACTATTAAAAGGTCTCGCTGCAAGTGTGTATGGAAAACGTTTTCATGTTGCCTCACTAGTAGAGGTGTTTACATCCAAGAAGCTTGCCTATCATTCTAGTTGTATTAAAAGTCATGGTGCTGTTTCACAGTGTTTTATGTTGGAAGGCTGAGCAGTTGACTCCTGGCTAGGTAACTATCCAGAAGTTAAAGTTCCCTGACCCCGATTTAAACTAAAACTAGATTTAAATGATTTATTAATAGTAATTCACTGTTGTTGCTGCAGATTATTTCAAAAGTAGGATTAATCTAAACTGGCCTTGAATGTTTGGAAAGGTTATTGTTAAGATTTCAAATATGTGTATATCAATGTATATAATTTTTTTAAAATAGTGGACTCCTTCAGTGGAGATCTTAAGCTGTCACTGTCACAGAATCAAGATGACCACAGCAAACTCTCTGAGCTGTACACAGAGACTAATGTGTGAGTTTTTTCTTTTTTATCATATTCACTTGCAAATAAGAGCTTTGAAATACATCTGAAAGGCTGCTTTTGCGCTGCTAGTTGTGTTTTATACTTGTGCTGTGAATCAATTCCTGGCACAGGCCTTATTGTAGCATCAGCTCTGAGGTGGAGAGGACAGTACAGTTTACACAGGCAACCAGAACAGAGAAGTACAGCAACTACGCTAAGCCCACATGGAGAGTGTGAGTATAGATGCCCAGTCTTTTTTTTTTTTTTCTCAGATCTACAAATCATTTTCTCTTGAAGTCTTGCATCTGCAGAAATGTTCCAGATGTGGTTCTTGTTGTCCGTATGGTACATTTTTTTACTTGAACATAGGGAAATTACTTCATTATTAGTCTTTCTTTCTGCAGTCTCCATGAAGAGGAAGAGAGACAGTGTTTTAACCACTCATCTGACATGGAGCTTCCGTCACCTGAAATGGACCTCACTGGTCAGCGTGCTATTCCACTGTACCAATGGCTAATGGAAAACACAGGCAGTTCAGAGCTCAGTGATTATGGGGATGACAACAGTCTGTTAACATTAAACAATAATAAGATAACAGTGCCTGGAAACGATATTCCAAAGATACATCTGCAGGGAAAAGAGCCATTCCCCAGGAAAGCCTTGGCGGCATCTAGAACAGTCTGTGGATTCCCCCAGGCAGCAATTTTACCCCAGAAATGGGAAGAAATTGAGAGAGTGACTCATTCTCCCCCTCAGAAGCGATTGCGCTTTGGTCATCTGCAGATGCCTGCAATAAGCTGCTCCAACGACTTTACAGCAAAGAACTATGAGCTGAGGAATGGAGATGGAGGATCTGAGAAGAAGAAAGCTTGCTGCTTAGAAGCAAAAACAAAGGCGATTGAGGGGGTAAGGACAATGTCAAAGCGAGGGAAAGACCTGCAGGATTTTGGGATGTCAGAGACGGTTCATTCGACCGGACCTTGGTCTGATAACCTTGATAAAGCAAATTTAGTAAGTGGACGCACACTTAAACAGAAGTTACAACCGCTACTGTTTCACAGCCTTCTGAATGACATCCAAGAGAGTTCCAAAAAAGAGCCTCTGAGAAGTCTAGACCTAGCTGACTCATCTAATCTTTATCACACTGCAAATGAAAAGCTATGCCTTCCAAGTGAAAACAGTCAGCAAGAGCCAATCACAAGGATGTTAGATAGCCCCATTGTTCCTCTTGCTTCAGCTAGAGCCGTTGGGCTTGACCAAGTAACACTAATGAAGGATGATAGATCCGTGGATACAGCAAACGAAAAGGAGCAGACAGGACCAGGGAAAAGCAGTTGTAATAAACCTGGTAAGTGCAGTTCTTAAAGTGTCTGGTAGGGGGTGCTCAGACACTTTGTATTTGTGAGTTTGGCGTCAAAGCAACTGCTTAAGCGCTTAAATGGTTCTCTGGAGGAGTCCTGGGAGACCTCTACGTCGTGCAATTTAGTGTTTCTCCTCCCTGATTCAACTCATTTTCAAGTCCTTCACCTTGAATTAGGAGTATTAGAGCAGTGGAAATGCAAAGCTGCAATAAAACAGTTTTGTATTGTGCTTGAAAATACGACCTTGTCTAAGATGCTGAGTTCTTAGTGCTTAATTTTCCTCTAGCTTAGTTTAAAAAAAGATTCAAGGGAAAGCTGCATTTACAGCCTAACCAAGCATTTTGTTGCTGTTTGCGGGCATTGGCTGGTTTCTGTTTCCTGAAAACAGTTCAACTTTTTGTGTTATGCAATGGTTACAATAAAAGTATGGGCCAGCAGGAAATTTCAAGTTCTTCTCTAAATGCAAAAATGCTTGTGGTTAATTTTGTCTAAATAAACCAGCTAAAATTAAAATTCCAATGTATTTGTTACTGAAAATATCTTTTGGTCTTTGTATAATCTACACATAGAAGTTTTGCAAACTATGACTGGTAGACTATTCGTTTGCAGTTTTCCCACAAAAACACACTGTAAGCAGAAAATCGTGATTGAAAATTTATGAAGGTGAGGGTGGGCAGCATGACAGCATTTAACATTTTCGCGATATGTAACATCACTATAAACTATATATTGTGGATATTAGTACTTAACATGAATACACTGCAAAGTATGTCAGTACTTAAGTCTATATTATAAATATTAGTTATGTTTGCTTGTATAAAGTTTAAATTATTAAAATGTAATACTTTGAGGTCTGCCAAAGATATTAACAAGCAACTTCACTATAAAGAGGGACGATACCTCGTTAATGAATATGTACAGTACGTGGTTGCACCTTTGGAATATACAGTCCTGTCAGGCAGTAAGCAGTTTCTTCAGCAGGTTACACTATTGGCACACAGGGAGCTTTAGTATTGGTCATTTAGAGAGAAGAAACTGCCCTAAACCTTAGCAAAATCTGATGAATACACGTTTTTGTAAATAGTGTTATTTATGTAGTTTCTATTAAAGAATTTTATTAAATCACTTAATGGTAAACGTCAGGTAAGATAAAGACTGTCTCTGTTTAAGTGCTTTTCAAGCTGTTTAAACCTGTCTTTGCAGACCAGCGTGGGACAGCAAATAAAATTATGTTTCTCTTTTTTGTTTGTTTGTTTTTGAATGCTTCTTTCAACAATCCTTGACCACTTATTTTTTTATTATGCATGTTATTTGTGGTAGTATATTTTCAAGTATTTCAACATTTTTTAAAAATATGTCAGTACTAATAATATATCAGTAATGTTTACATGTTAAAGGGGTCAAACTTGAGAAAAAAAGTAAATATGGTAATGTTTATTTTGTATCCAGAAAATGTCTTTTGACTTTAGATGTTTGCTATATTGCCCACCTCTACATCAAGGTGGTTATTCCTTTCTAGAAACCCTGATCTCTTTTGCCTCTAATATATCTTGGTCATTATGGTGTCAGTGCTCTCCAGCATGTGCTGGAATAATGTTGACCAGGAGAGCTGTTAATTCAGTGAGACCAGAGCAACAGTAATGTTTTGTGTCAGCATAGATGTGTTTGTGTGAACGTGTTCTTGTGTGGATTTGTTCATGCCTCATTCAGATGAGAGAAATGTTCTGATGGAAGCTGAAGTCAGTGCTGAACCAGAGCGCAGTGCATCTGATATGGTCACAGAAACATATCCCAGCCACCAGGACCTCTCAAAGGTAAAGGGGGAAAACTGCAGGAGACTTATACCAGATGTGCTCAGTCCTGCTCCTGAAGAGTGATCCAGCATGTTTGGCTCTAATGTTCAGATGATCATGAGGGTCTTTGTTACTTGGATTTTTAGATGTTTTAGATTAGGATTGGAGGGTCATAGATTTCCTGGCCACCCTTGGCTTACAGTTAAGGCTGGGCAGTATTGTCAGTGTATCACTGTATTTTGTCGTATAAGTCTTACATTACTTATTTAGCATAACTAACATAAACACACTGAACCTAACCAGTCTAAAATTTGGCTCCTGGTTTCATCTCGAATTGAATCTTGTAGTTATACCGTTTTTAGCTCTTTGAGCAGAAACAGCTGAATCATTTGATCTTCCTGACCTCTCTAAACTGCTTTGCAACACTGTGCTGGGATTTGCTGACAACAGAAGTTTGTCCTGTAGTGCGTGTATGTGTGTACTCCTGCATGTTTATGTTGGGCGCTTATAGTACAAAGAGCTTTAGAGCTGCTTGAAAGTGCTACTCAGGTAGAAAAGGCTCATCTGGGAGCAGTTAAAGTTCCAGTGATTGACCTCTGTGTTCCTTGTATGCATAACTAGCTGTAGTGCAGTCCTCAGCACCACTGTAATTCATTGTTGGTATGTGCTTCCTGAATAGATGAATGTATAATCACAGTCAGAGCTGCTT
Source organism: Megaleporinus macrocephalus (assembly GCA_021613375.1). Classification (NCBI taxonomy): domain Eukaryota; kingdom Metazoa; phylum Chordata; class Actinopteri; order Characiformes; family Anostomidae; genus Megaleporinus; species Megaleporinus macrocephalus. The sequence continues at coordinate 15,876,876 of CM038708.1, read as the reverse complement.
CAGTGTACAAATGATAGATGGGTAACCTCCTCTGGGTGCTGAATCATGGGATCAAGCTTTTCTGGACCACCAAATCTATAAATATGCACACCTAGTTGAGGTGAATTCATTTAAAGCACAAATTTACACACACTTCAAGGCTGAAAGTATGTTGATATTGCTAGTCAGTGGGTTCAGCTATTTCACACCCATTGTGTCCATAGGTGCTCACTATCTAGTTTAAAACAGTGCAGTCTTCATAGATAAACACTGGCAGTAGAATAGGTGCCAAACAGCACAGTGACCTTCAGGATGATAGGATACCACTTGTCCAAAAAAAGTTTATCCATTTCTGCCTTTCTAAAGCTGCTGTGTAAGATCAACTCTACGTGCTTTTGTTGTGAATTGGAAATGGAGTTGTCTTCAGCACAGCCATGAAGCAATTGGAGCTTACAAAATGAAGAGCTGAAGCATGTATTGTGTCAAAATCATCTTTTCTGTGTTGTAACACACAACAATCCAAACTGCCTCTGGAGGTCACGTCAGCACAAGAACTTATCTTATCTTTTTGGATTGAGTTTCCGTGGCCAAGCAGCAGCCAAAATCATAATGGCAAGTGTTGGCTGGAGTAGTGCACCCCATCGTTGGAACAGTAGATACGCATTCTCTGAAGCGATGAATTTCTATCTGTCTGAATGCACAGTGCCAACTCCAGCTTTTAACTCTGAAAGAGTTTTAAGTTTGATGGTCTATGTTCTACCAAACTGAGAAGTTTGGGGAAATCTCTTTCCTGCATAAGGCAGGAAAAGAAGTGGTTTGCGAAGTTTGGTGTGAAAGAAGAACCCAGAACTCAAGCCCTATCCAACACCTTTAGGATGAACTGGAACGTTGACTGCGAGCCAAGCTTTATCGCTGAACATCAGAGCTTAACTTGTGCTCTGAAGTGAATTTCTGCTGCCATGTTCCAGCATCTAGAGTGGAGGCCGTTGGTGCAGCTGTGTGTGGAAAAGTTGGCACCAGTTCCATATTTAGGTCTGTGGTTTTGGAATAAAATGTTCAGCAATCACAGTCTCTACAATAGATGTATTTTTTGGATGTCCACATACTTTCGGTTGTGCAGTGTACATTCTGAATACATCCAGCTTTAAGTGTGCAGATGCTATGCGATTTCATTTCCTGGTGCTACTCATAAATTAAAGCATAGCAGGGTGATCTCCAGTGCCTAGTGTAGACGTAGTATGCGGTATGTGAAGTCATCTCAAGGTGAGACAGACCGTAATGAATAATGGAAAATGCAGATGATGTGGGGAAAATGTTTATTTGCTTATTAAAAGCTTATATAAGGGACTAAAGTTGAAGGTTAGGCTCTGTTCAGACAACAAGCAGGCAATAATGTGCAAATTAGATTTGCTTTTCTACTTTACCTCATCCCACTGGATCTGTAGGTCACACCGTCATATGATCATTTGCTAAAATACATGGTGAAGAAAGAAAAGAGTCTGATGTAAAATTGAGGTTGGCTGTTTTTTTATTTTCTGCTAATGCGTGTATATTCGTTCCACATTTCATTAATTAATCAAAAACATTAATACAGTTGCATTTGAATGCTTTGTAATTTTCTAGTTAGCCATGGGTGTGGTTCTGACAGAGATTGTTATTTGAGTCCTCTGACTCTGTATGCCATGAATAATCTTTTTCCACTGAGTGCAAAGTAGGGCAAAAACTACAAAAGAGCTTTTGAAATGGTAATGAGAATCATTTCGAATTGTTAAAAGGGTTTCTTCTGAAACGCAGGACACTTTTACTATAAGCTGTAGTGGAGGAAAAGGTTACGACCAATTTTGGAGCTTTTCGTGGATGTTTCATGCTGTTAATATATTAGCAAGGGAAAATGATTTGATGTAAGTAGTAACAGGGTTTTTTTATATTCCTTTTTTTCCTTAAAATTTTGCCACACACAGCAAAGCAAGACTGCACAGCTCCTGAACCCACAGAAAGATGGTCATTCTTTGAATGAGAGACCAAAGCAGACCGCTACTCTTAAGAAAGGACCGCAGAAACAAGAACTCAAGACAAGCAACTGCTCCTACGTCTCTAAAGCTTCCAAACAAAAGTGTTCTGCTCCAGAAATAAATTTCCAGATACACTCGGAGGGAGACAAGGAACAAAACACAACCTCAGCGTCATCCAGGCTCACCCAAGCCTTGTTCTCTGATCCACGAGTTTGTGATGCCAGCTGTCTGTCGCAGAATGAGAGGGTATGCGTGCTGGAGGAAGCTGCCAGAGCAAGAGCACTGGTGGTTACAATGGTTTACCAAGATGGAACCACACAACTGGACCCTGAACAGGTAATTGAGGATCTGGCTGATTGCAGTGGGGATGCAGTTTCAGATGACTGTTCCTTAATGCCAACCAGACTTTCAGACAAGGCTGTTACGTATTGCTTGATTATATACACTCCAGTTTCTGTAACATTGTATTCCCAGGCCAGCATACATCCCTAAAGTTGCATTTCTATTCCAGTACTCGTACCATTTTAGTCCTACGCCAACATTGCTAACATAGTATTTGTGCTTCAGTATCCAGAGCAGTATATTCTGGCTCTAATATTCATTAATCCAATATTCTTTTAGTGGCATTTCTTCTCAATTCAACATACCAAATGCTCCAAACACCCCCCTAGTGTAACACTTTTCTCCAAATTCTCTTAGATATTCATTCAGTTACATGTTTTTAGCTTTTTGTCCTCTAGCTCATCCCACAGTTTTTAACATATTAACTCCTTTCCAACTCAGAATATTTGATCTGATTGCGGATTTGGTCTTTTTGGTCTGATAAACAGTTTTCACTGAAACCTCATTGAATTAATTTTTTTTCCATCAAGAATAATGGGATGAAAAACTGCATGTCCATCTACTATATTTACTGCTTGACTAACAGACACCGTTTCATGTGCTATCTCAGGGCTGACGCCCAAGCACAAATTCAATTTTCTTCTGTCCTGCACTCATCTGTTTGTCTTTTTTTGAGCCCTTGTTGAGTCCCTTTTTTTTGGCCCCTCTCAAAACCTATTGTTTCCTTTACCTGACAGCCACCAAACTGTGTGTACTTACCCAGGTACTTACGCAGCTCCCCAAACTAATCCACAGCCGTACTGACCCTCGCTCCTTGATGTGTTGTTTGTTAATCCCTTGTTTGTACAGACTTTTATTTAGTTAAAAAAAAATACTTGCAACCTCTTGGCCACCCCCTAACAACTACTTACTAAACACTATGCAATAGCTTAGCAACCAGCTAGTCACTCTGCATTATCTTCAGGAAAAGCACATTATTACTGTATAATGTAGTTGCGCTTGTAACTTGTCTGGAAGTGATGGTCCTACTTAATTGCCCTTTATGCTTTATTGACCATTTTGTTGGTTTTCTATATACAAACCTTGAAATGTTCTGTTTTATTGGTTCCTGAATAAATAAAAGGCTCTCTATGTGCATTTACCTGTTTGTTGTGTCCTTTTGTGCAGAAGCCTCCTCCTGCTGTGTGCGGACTTTTGGTTCTGCTCAAGAATAATCTGGAGTCGTTGGATTTTGAGCAAACTGGAGCTGCAGAGGAGAGAGTGCTGTTTCTGAGGCTGGAGCAGAGACCTTTCTGGGTTCAGCAAGACCCAGAACACAGCCAGGATCTTTTCACCAGGTGTGAGAGAGAAGCAGAAAGTGCTGGGGCCATAGTCCATAAATACATACAGCCATGCCAAAGCGTGCGTGTGTGTGTGTGTGTGTGTGTGTGTGTGTGTGTGTGTGTGTGTGTGTGTGTGTGTGTGTGTGTGTGTGTTACAGAGAGTTACTGTTGCAGATGGTGTGTGGAATGCAAAATTTAGTGTGTTATAAAGCCAAAGATTTCCTCCGGACCACACTTAAGCACTTCAGCACAAGTCTGAGCTGGAAGCAAGGCAAGATATTAACTGTTGTTATACATAGCAGAAGCACGGTACTCCTGTAGCTTTTCTGCACCATCTAGAACTTTTTAGAAATTAGTTTGCACAAAGAGAAATTAGACTTCTGCATTTAACCCATCTGTGCAGTGAAACACAATCAAACACACACTAGGGGGCAGTGAGAACACTTGCCCAAAGTGGTAGGCAGTGTCTGGTGTGTTAGGTACCTTGCTCAAGGGCACTTTAGTTGTGTGTGTCTGTTTAGGGAATTGAACCAGCGAGCACAACTGCTCCCTAGCAGGCAGATACACACACACACACACACAGATAAGGCAAGTTAGGATAGTTGAAATAAAAAATAAAAATAGAATATAAAATAAATTGAATATAGTATGTTTAAAATAGAAAAAGTCTCACATCATGGATTGTGCACATACCAGAGCTGTCATAGACTCTGTCATAGATTCATAATATTTGTTTTATTAGAAGTATGATTATGCAGGATGTAGTAAATGCTATGATGTGCGTTGTCCTTGGTCTTTTTATATCTTGTAGACAGCAGTAACTTGTACAGAGGCTACATAGTGTCTATAATATAATGAAATAAGTTGTCAGTGTAGTGTTATTAGCGGGTATCATGTGGCTTTCTGTGCTCGTCTGTGCAGTGGCTGCTTGTCAGGTGTTGGATCCTCAGATTGCTGCCTGGTTACTGGAACCTGCTGATTCTGCCTGCTGCTTCCAGGACCTACTCAACAAGCACTGCACACGTCCAGCCACACACACCCCTGCACAGCCTGCGCCCGGACACAGTAAGGTCAGAACACATGCAAACACACACGCTCTACAGCAACGAGTGCAGGAAGGTCAGAAAACACAAAAACTCCTCCACAACTTGCACTCAGATAAAGTAAAGACTGGACACATACAGACAAGCTGCTGTGCACATTTTCACAGCCTGTTTCTTGGAGCAAGGAACATTAAACACATGGGCACACCTTCATATTCTGTGTTTAAACCCAGGAAGGTCAGGCATTTTTTAGATGCCACTATTAAATTCCACTCAGGTGCACTTATTTCTCGCTACCTCTCTTCCCCTCTTCCCAATTTCACTGAATTTTTCAGGTTACCCAGGCGGTCTCCAGTCTGTCTCACCTACACAGACTAATGGTGGAGCTCCGGAACAAGCTGCAGGTACACTCCTTTGACCTAAAAATACTTTTGAGCAAAAAAAAAACCAACAACAACAAAAACCCCAACATGCACCTTCTCTACTCCCTTTACAGACACAAGGTCTGTGGCAGCTGTACTTCTTCATGGAACAGAAGATGATTCCAGTATTAGCAGGTGCATAGAAATTAGGCAATGCATTGTACAATAAAGAAAATGTAAGTAGGCTGCATGTCTTTAAATTTTACTTTGTACTCAGAACCATGTACGTAAGATTTTTAATATAGTAGATTTAGTAGCTATATCATTTTGTTTTGTATCAAAATATCTTCTAAAAAAAGAACAATAGAGCTAATCTTCAGTTCCTATGCTGTCTGGGTTTGGATGTCTTTTGCACCAAGGTACCAGGGTAAAAGATCCAATCATCCATTTTGCTTCAGTTTTAGAAACCAATATTTGCAAAAGATTTAAAAAAAAAAAAATGTAGAAGGTAGGTGTGGGCAGTCTATCATATTTTTCACTGGAAATGCTGCACTGGGTTTTCTACTAGGCTAACGAGATTGTTGAGATTTGTTTGAAACAACTGATGCTCTCAGACTCCACTCACTGAACTTTATCTGCAATTTATCACAATCAGCAAACACTAAACTTGATATCTGAGTTGAATTGAGTTGAGCCACTCAGCTTGCATATGCTCTGAAATCAGACGCAGATCTCTGCTGTTATTTTGTTTGTTTTTTCACTGTAGCTTCTGCTGCAGGGACTGTATGAAAGTCTATAAAGGGTTTGACATTAAAACAGGCAGATTATGCTGACAGTACAGCACCGATGTGCTGCTAGAAAAAGAAAGATCTGCTGATGAATTCCCTCATCTGATCATATAATGCGTTCCTCCAGCAGTGAACCACTTGGAAGTGGGCTGAGATCTCTGACTAGCTAACTGCCTGCATCAAGTACCTTGTGATGGGGCAATAGTGTTGCCCATCACCAAAGAGTATGGCAGCACATCTGGAAATACTTACAGTCTTAACTTACAGTCTGTTCTTTAGCTGAAGAAACCAGCAAAGGAAGGCAGTAGGCATAGAGCTCAAGTTTAAGATAGGAGGATGTATGTGTGCACTGTTTCTGTTACTAAGGCCTTATCTTCTGTTTTGTTATGTTACGTTATGTTATGTTATGTTTTGTTGTTGTTGCTGTTTAATTTGCCTAGTGTAAACCCATCTTTGTAGAATGGTCCCCCTATAGGTTGCAATGGTTTCAACCAGGGATGGGGTCTGTCCTACAAGATGGAGAGAAACCCAGTACTCAGAAAGCTAGCTGGAGAGTACTGACCTCGAGCTGAGATGGAGCTGAGGTGCTGTAGAAAAGCTAATCAATTGGGGTAATTCTGTGGTCTTGAGACCAGGAACTCATATTACCCAGACTGAAATCAAGTCAGGCCTTTATATTTTAAATTCCATTTTTTTTTTCAGTACAGTTTTTGTTTGTAATAAATTTATATCACCGTTTCCACTTTTTTCCCCCTATGTCTTCCACTACCCCTTCACGGGAAATTGGTGAAGCATTGTCACATACCTGCAGCTGCGCTGTTACAGGCAGATGATGTTTATTTTGCTACTACAGTGTTTTTATTCGTAGGTCTCTTTTAAGGTTTACATTGGTTATAATGTGGAAATGAGTGATTTTTTTAAATTCATTAATTATAATAATATATTTATTTAAGTTTTTCTGACTTACTAGCCCATTACAAACTACTGCCTCCCCCTAAGTGCAGACCTGCAGACCATTAGATGGTGCTTCATGGCCCACTGAATGTCAGTGGCCCACAGTTTAAGATACCCTGTTTTATTTCTATTTAAGTTCTATTACAGTTTGAGGAGTTACTCGATACTTAAGTAGGTTTTTATTTCTACTGAAGTTGTTTATTTTCTCTGGAAAAGTATTTCTGGTTAAGCATTTCATAGAAGCCTGCTTACTGAGAGAGTGTGCAGAGTGCATGCCAGAAATGCCACATATGGTCTGCACCATTTATCTTCATTATCTGAATGTCTTAGTAGGAAGGCATTTTGAAATGGAGATGTTCCAGCACGTTCTAGTAGGATGAGCAGACATATCTCCAGTCTTCTTACTCTCTCTCTCTCTCTCTGTATTTCTTTCTCTTTCTCTCTCTGTCTCTCTTTCTCAGCGATGGAGAGTCACAGGATCCATGTGGACAAAGAGAACTTAAAGAAGACCTCAGAGATGCTGGGGGTAATAAAGAAAGAGCCTGCATGTGCATTTCTGTGAGGTGGGAGAGTATCGGTCAGTGCTCAGTTACTTTGCTGCAATTAAATAAAAGAGCAGCCAAAGTTGCTAATCTATTTCACGCACATACTTTCAGGGTGTGAACACACACACACACACACACACACACACACACACCAGTAGGTTATAAATAGAAAGGAGTGTTTGTCTCCTGTAGCAGGGATTGCCGCAGCTGCGTAGTGTAATGCCTAAGGAGACTGAGATGAAGAACATTCTGAGAGGAACACTCTGCTCCGGGGAGAAGGACTGGAGCTTTAATATTGATGGCTGAGTCTGATGCTTTTTGGCTGTTGTCTGTTCAAAAAGTACAGTGTGACCTGCCTCTGCCTCTAAAAAACAAAAAACTCGTCACTGTTTTCACAAATACCCATGTCTGACTGTCAGTTTTGTACCTCTGTCGTTGTCTCTCTCTCTCTCTCTCTCTCTCTCTCTCTCTCTCTCTCTCTCTCTCTCTCTCTCTCTCTCTCTCTCTCTCTCTCAGACTAAAATGAAACTGTTGGAGCAAGAGGCTCACCAGGCTGCTGGTCAGCAGTTCCTCGTGTCCAGCAGTGCCCAGCTGCGACTGGTCAGTGTGTTTGTGTGTGTGATGGGGCTACATGATATGAACAAAAAGAACTGTTGTTGTGATTAAATTGCTACATATTGTGATAGTAAAATGCTTTGTAGTATATCACAGACACATAGATGAATTAAGAATAATATATGCTTAAAGGTTGTGTGATCCTCTGATTGGTCACATGCTGATTTAAGTATATTACATATATAATAATAACATTAGTATACATAACTTTATTTGATATCAGTATTGGAAAGTCTATTATTGTAATAACAATTATTATAAGATTTTTAATGGCTAGCAGTGATAACTATGCTTTAAATCTGTGGAGAATTTTAAAGCTATATTGTCTGTCATGGAAGGCAAAAAGCCTTGAAGTGCTCCTGGACAATCAGCTTGATTTCTCAGACTGCATAACATGTACCAGGAGTTCCTGCAGATTTCTACCTCACATCAGGACATATGTCCATTCCTGACAGCAGAAGCTCCAATCATCACCAGACTTAACTATTACAGTTCTCTTCTAGTAGGCCTTCTGTCATACGTCATTTCTCCTCACACAGTTCTCCTTTGTGATTCCCCGGCTGGGATCATTTTACTGGCTTCCTATAGAAGCTAGAAATGTAAAGTTCTGATTCTTGTAATCCAGGTTTCAAATGGCTCTCTAACTCTGCACCTTCGTCCAGAGCTTCACACTGGCGCACCAGTTTAGGTCTTTGAATTCTGATCTCTTGATGTGTTCTTTTCTAAAATCTAAACATGCTCAAAAGACGAGGTCTTTCTGCTTTAGTGGCCTTTCCAGAGGTGGAATGAACTTAACCCTGCACCGTCATTTTCTTTCTGCTATGCTCTGAAGACTCATTTGTTCAAGTCAATGCCCCTAGTGTTATTTCTCTCTAGTCCTCGGCAGTTTGGCTCTATTTTGTTTTTTATTTACTTATTTTATTTATTTACAGTCCATGTCCGTTTTGAAATCAAAAATCAGATAATGAGGCAACAGTATTTTCTTTTTTTCACTTTAATCCCTAAACAAACACAAAAACAAGCAACATACTAAAGCTATAAAGACTTTTAAACTCATGGTAACCGTTATTATTATTGTTGTTATTGTTAGTATTATTAGTATTCTTACTATTATAGATTTTACAAGAGCACTTCGTAGCTGTGGTCACAGTGCACAAAATGTATTAAACTTTCACAACCATGAAAAGTCTTTAAGGTTGAGTTAAGCTCTCTGCAAGCCAGATTATGTACTGTAAGACTCTTCCTACCAGATCCTACAAAGCGTGCACTGCTTCAGCTCCTTCAGGAAACCTGTCATAAACCTGCGGCCAAAATTCAGTCTGACATATTTAAATACACTCTGTGCTTTAAGGACAGCCCTGGTGTGTAAATCACATATATATATTCCTCTACTCCACTTACGACAGGCCTTATGCATTAATGACATGTATCAGTATTTTCCTACAGAAGGGCTGAATGGATTACATCTAAGCACTAACGTGTCATTATTTTATAAATGTTTTGTCTCACAATATTGTGGTCATGCCACTTTGGTGGTCAGCTGAAAGAACATGTTAAGTAAAAGTAAGCTGAACATATTTAATTACATGACATATCTGGAGGATCTCTGGATGGGAGAATAATATTGTTAGTAGTATGCTGCTATTAAATACTACTACTGATGTTCTCCTGTCATCAGGTCCTGTTTGACAAGCTGCGTCTGCACAAGCGCTGTGAGAATAAGAAGCTGCCCAAGACTGTGCTTAAACGTCAACAGTCCACTTCAGAGGCTGCGGTAACACACATACATACATACATACACACATACACGGTACTGCACACTGTCTGGTTTTATTTAAAAGGGTTTTTTTGGCAGAATGTTCACATGAATGCTGATTACCTCTTTATATAGCTCCTACAACTCCAGGACCTGCACCCCCTGCCCAAAATCATTCTGGAGTACAGACAAGTGAGTGTGCACAGGTCTGAACCTCTGTGTGCGTGTGAACCCTCCATTGTGTCTGTAACCTCACAGTATTTTTCCCTGCAGCTTCACAAGATGAAGTCTACTTTTGTGGATGGAATTCTGTCATATGTGGCTCAGGTATGATAGTAGAACATTACTATAATATCTATGGCAATTAATGACACTAACCAATATTGATAGCCAATATGATGATATGAATTAGCTATTGTAGCACTATGCACTGTAATGCTTTATGCAGAAGTTTGAACACCCCAGTGAAATGACCATAAGTGTGTTAACTCTCTCTCTCTCTCTCTCTCTCTCTCTCTCTTTCTTTAGTCATTCATCTCTTCTGCGTGGAATCAGACAAGTACAGTGAGTGGCAGACTGTCAGCCAGACATCCTGTAAGTGCCCTCTTATCCTATTTTTTTCTCCGTTTTCCTCTATTCCTCTTTCTGTCATGTCTTCCTTGCCTCTTTGCCTTCCGCCTCCCTTTTTCTCTTCTGCTTAGCCTCATTATGTTTATACCCAATTTTCTTCCTGTGTCTTTTCTGTTATATTTTATCCCTTAGTCATTTCTCATCTCTTTTTTTCTGTTTTTCTCCTCATCTTCTCTGACATGCCTTCTCAGAATCCCTTTCAGGCTGTCTCCCTGTTCTTCACACTCCTCTGAGAGTCTTTCTCACACACACACACACACACACACACACGCACACACACACACGCAGTGTCTGGTGATGCTGTGGGGAAAAAACAGATTTATTTATTCTAATTCTCTCTTTCCTGTCTGCTATCTCTCTTTCTGTTTTTCTCTCTCATCCTTTCGTGCTCTCTCATTCTCTCTCTCACACACGCACACACATCTGAGAGTAGTCTCTCACATGCACAGATATCCCACTCACACATACGTATACATAGCTTCACACTAGTTCAGACAACACATGGTCTCATGGTAACACTCAAATGAGGGATTTGCTATGTTGTGGTGAGTTTTAGTGTGTGTGTTGAGGGTTTAGTGCCTAGTCGTAGTTTGAGAGGCTTTGTGGAATCAGAGAAATGGCTCCACTAAAATACTGATGAACTCACAAACAGGCAGACCAACAGAAAAGAGGAGGAATAGGAAAAAGTAAGGTTGTTAAACTCCAGCACAAAAATTGGGCAAAGCATAAAATGGCAGCACATTGTTTTTAATGTTTGATGGTCTTAAGATCACATCATTAAGCAGACAGATAAAGAGAGTTAGTATGGGAAGCTTTATGCTTTCATTTAATTAAATAGTGAAGTTTGTGGAAAGAGTTGTTCTACTCAGCACTGATGACTTCAGACAGTCGAGAACAGTACACATTTGTTTTTATGTTTAATGTGAGATGGACTGTTCTCTATAAGGTTTACCTCTTGTGCTCTGACCCGGACAAAACATTCAGTTAAACTTGTGCTTGTTCTTTCTTAAATACTTAAAAATTGCCATACATAATTAGGGATGCACTGATACAGATACCAAGCTTATTGAATGATACTCAGGACAATACACCTCCACCAACATAAGACCCTGACATAGGCAGAGTGCAAACGCTTCTGCACTTACGGACAGACGACTTGAGCTGGCACTGAAGGAGGGTCTGCTCACACAGACAGCTGCTGATGCTGTAGCAGCATAATTTTAAACATCCTGCTTTGGTTAATTCCTGCAAGGAGTACACTGTTTGATTTTATCCCTCTTTCCAACGTACAGTCCCAATCACAACCACTTCACTAATACAGGTGAAGACACGAAGGTAAAAAACTCACAACCATTTTCTCAATACAGCAATACAGGTGGAGAGACCGGGACAAAAAAGTCTACTTGTGCCGACTTTACTCTGTTTGCATAAATATAATAGCGATGTATACATGTTAATATAGTGAATTCAAACAGAAAATGGTCTTTGTGAAAGGTCTTGAGGCTGTAGAGATAGTACTGATCTACTGTGTGCATGCACAGTGTGCTTTGCCGAGCTGCTTAGCACTCGGCGTGCATCATGTTGTTCTGAATGAAACAGCTGTCTGCAGGGGCTGCGTTTAACAGAGCATCATGAACTGATCATTATCATTGAGTTTGAGGCTAGAACAAGATTTCTAAAATCACAGTGTACGTCTGGCGTTAGAGGACACTTAACCACACTTTGTTAACCTTGGATGTGATTCCCTCCTTCACTGTGATAAAGAGACTACTGTTAGGACAGAGAAGGAGCGAGAGTCAAAACTACCAAACGTACATTACTTACAGCTATCCAGATGTGGAACAAAACCTGCTCTTCTCCACTGCAGGTATCTAGTCTAGTTAGCACAGGTAGCTAGTGGACATCATTTAAATCATCTACATCCAAACAGTTTAACAGTTAGGGTACATTGCACTCATTTACACTAACAGCTACTTCATTCTAACTAATTCATTGTGCTATCGGGCTTTTTATCAACGAGTACTGAAAAAAATGTACTCATACTTGGTCTGAAGAAATTGCTGCATCTCTATATCATACTATGTGTGTTTTCCTGGAAAATGATCTGAGAATATTAGAAAGGATACAGTAAGAAGAACGCAGGCTTGGTTCCTGACTCTATTGCATGAGAATATTAAATTCTTTCAGCAGCCCAAGTGATTTAATTTAATGAATGATTGATTACCTGAAGCAGGTGCTGGATGGGAACTGAAAATCCTTTCTTGAGGAGATCTTTGGAAATGTTAGGCTAACACCCTGCCAGATAAATTGCTTTATATATTTTTGCCCGGTGCCAAGTTTTGAACAGCACTGTACATATAAAGTGGGACATGTATGACATCAGGTTTTAGAAACACAAACGTGTGCTTACTTGTGTGTGTGTGTATAAGATTGAGAGTGTGTGTAGTGCAGGTGTGTGTTGATATAACTGTGGGTCAGCGCCAGTGGTGTTTGTTGAGTGGTGTTGGTTGTCTGAGGTGTTTTTAAGCAGTTGAATGATCGAGATCTTGTAGTTATTTTTAGACAGGGTAACCTTTAGCTTATAGTATTGCTGAATCATTGTCTCAGCACAACAACTGAGCACAGTCTGGGTTTCTGTAGTGCGCGCTCACTCACACACACTCAGGCATAATGTGTTTTGATGCTGAGTGGCGTGTGTTTTGTGTGTTTACGACAGTCTGAAGGCTCTGCTGCATTGCTTACCGTTTCTCTGTCACTCACTTTTATGAACTCTCTCACTCTTCCATTCACACATGTGTTCAGTGCTCGGTTTATGAACTTGTGAAGTTGTTTCTTATGCAATCAGTAAACTGCATTTGGACCAGCTGCATTACTGCATTCACATCCTATTCACTTTGGTTAGTTTATTAGAGGATAAAATCAACAGGAAGATAAACGAGCCTGTATTTTTGAATGCAGTGAGGTTTGTTGATCTGGTGAGTAAGTATAGCTGCAGACCAAAAGGCTTTATCTGAAATTAGAAGTGTTGGTTAACTGTAGGTTTAGACAGTAGAGCTATTACAGTGGCAAAGTTTGGCTAGGTGCCTTATCACAATGATATTCTGCTCCACTGTCAGAAACCTGCATATTGTGGTGGGCTAAACTTACATTAACACAGTTGTGTATTACCGTATAAAAAAAAGACTATGTCTAAGTTTGCCTAGTCTAATTAACTGTAACTTTAGTTACCCCACTGCATGATGTAGGTCACTCAACAATATGCAGAATGCTTTAACATAACATATAAAACATAACATATAAAGAGGGGGCTGGTTTAGGGTGTGCATATACTTGCACAGCATCAAAGTGGAACGTTTTCATCATGCTATCGTTCTTGCACAGCAATCAGAAGTGTAACTAGTATGCAACCCTTGGTGGAGTATGTATACTAAATTGTAATGTGATTAGACTACAAGTCTAAAATTGCTATTCACACATGAGTGCTGCTGCTGCTCCTCAAGGACAGGATAAATGGCTATACTGATTAATACAGGAATGCTCTGCGTGGTTCCCTCCTTTAATTTGTAATGTGCTTGTCTCATCGGTTCTCTCACAGGAAAAAAAAACAGAACAACAAGAACAGCAGCAAGAAGTTGTATTGATTGTTGCTGCCCTATTTAATCATAACATGCTGCAGAAATGTGCACTGATTAATAGATTTAGCTTTTTTTTTTATTTATCCAGGTTTAGAAAGTAGAGGTGCACCGATATCACATTCTTCCTTCAAATACAGATACCTGATTCTTAAGTAAATGGTTGGCAACTCAAATGTCATTTTATCCTGTCCAGCCAAAATTAAACCACCTTAAGAGCCACAACATAAACTACAACAGTTTTGTCAATTTTAATGATGTAATGTTTTAACATATTGGCTGTAATGTGTCTCAGTATGTGCTTACGCTCTATCATAGACATAGCGATATAAAATAATATGATATAATATAACACTGAGTTCAGGCTTTTTTGTTCTGGATTATTAATTATTTTTTGAAGGACTCTTATTTTAAAGCCTTCTTTTACTGTTTATGCTGAGTCCAGGGAGAGCAGCATGAGTCTGCAGCTAACAGTCAGTCGAGCTGGATGTCGCTTAGACCGCTTTCTTGCTGTATTCATGTGAGGCGATGCTGGAGTAGAGTATACAGTTTGTGCGGAAGCTGTGCAGTAAAAGAACTGCATGCTGCTGCTTCCTAGTAAAGGCTAATATTAGGTACTGATACTAATACTCATGCTATCTAATCCCAAACTAACCTATAACTGATTATCATTACGTTTTAAAAGTATATAATTTTGGTAAAACTTTTATAAACCGTTTATAACCTATTTTGTATTAATTTTTAACACAATGTGATGGATGTTAGACAGCTGTCGCCTTTCTCCTTATCATCGGTATGTACTTTATGTATAACATTTTAATAGAGGATCAGATATTTCAATTGGACTGAAATATTTAAAACACTTGTCTATAATTAATAAACACTGGAGCTTCAGCATGTGGTTTGCAGATGCTTAAGTCTCCATTTATCTGAAATTACAGTTGAATATTAATTTGCATTAAACTTAAACTGTTTTTGGATTTTGGATCACAGAATAACTCGGCACTGGTTCAGATGGTGCATTTGATGTTGAGGATTGTGGCAGTACTGGCTATTTGATGGAGGCCTTTCAGAGGAGGAGATTGACAGAAATTCACAATGTGTTTCTAGCAGAACGTTTTTCTCTCCCATCATGGTGTGTGTGTGTCTGAAAGTATGCTGGAGCAGATCAATAGCTCATTTTTTAGCCTCTCTCTCTCTCTCTCTCTCTCTCTCTTTCTCTCTCTCTCTCTCTCTCTCTCTCTCTCTCTCTCTCTCTCTCTCTCTCTGTTTAGCTTCCCATCTTTACTTTAATACTGACAGTCTACATTTCATTCTACTTTTGTTATATACATCAGTAAACTGTTTCTGAAATAGAGCCTGACTAATACATCATCTGGCCAATATTGACCTCCTTCAGCATCATTAAAAATCCAGCTTTGATAATTAGTGACGCATCAATATTGAATAACTTGCTTTATATAGAAAAGGGAACCAGTTCAATTCTGGGTATTGGTATGATGCCATTGTCAGCAAAAAGTTCTGGATCTAGTACTGGAGGAGGTAAAGAGTGGAGTTAATCTGTACCAATTCTCTTATAAATCTATTCTGAATTCGTACTCATTCACACTGTGGGATGTCCTGTTTTAACTGTGTATTTCGTTTAGTGAAGAAAAGGTTTTTTGTACAGTTTTAAATGCTAAAATAACAAACACATGTAAAATGCATACATACCTAACGAGAAGTTAGTAGGTTGTATATTCTGAAGTATTAGACGTGAACTAAAATAGATTGCCAAACAGAAATCTAGCTTAGAGTTCCAAATATGGGCATAATGCAGACTACAGTATGGCACAGGACCTCAGTGGTCTGTATGAACTTATATGTAAGTATGTTGGCTTTGGGATGCATGCTTTTTGACTGCTTCACACTTCAGAAAAAAGAAGGAGAATTTTTGGTTTTCCTTTGAAATTTGCACGATCATAACACAAACAAGTAACGTGGCAATTCACTGAATTTTAAATGCTTATTATTATTATTTTTATCTGAGTAAATGAGTTACCTTACTAAAAAGGGTAATTCCACAAACATTTCAGAATTTCAACCATTTAGCTGTAAACAAAGTTATTCTAAAGGATTTGATGTAAATTGGTTCATTGCAACTTACCGACTTGGATTTCTTTACAGTAATGGTAATAAGGGTGTCATATCGTATCATGCACAATAATATCGCCAACATTTTTTGAATATCGTGAACGATATTATACCCTGAAATATCGTGCCATATCACCCATCCCTAATTATCACATCAAGGTACTACTTTTTAATTGTTTTTAGCAAAAGAAAAATTCACACTTTTCACATTTCCCAGTATATATCTACTAGAGACCGATTTTTATCTATTATCATTCACTTTACTTCAGTCCTGGATATATGGAGATAGTTGGAGTGCATTATTTAGTATCGTGACATTCTGGATCATTGACTTCTGTTTCTATCTGATGAAAATTCTTTTTTTTTTCTTGTTTCTCAGTTAGGGGTGTGCTATATCTTATCATATGTAATAATAAAATTTAATTTTCATTTTGTTGCAGTAGTGTATTCTTGAAATATTTTTTTTTAATTCAATGTTTTGTCTCATCCCCAAGAGTATCGTTATCGCAAAATACCATAAAATATAGTGATATTATTGTAAGGCCATATCACCCAGCCCTAATAGTAATAGGAACCAGGAATTGTGATGTGACAGACACTTTATTTACTATGCAAAATGGCCAGTGAACCTGCTTATGTCTTTAAAGTTTTTGTACATAATAATAAAAATATTAGTAATTAGTTTATATTTATATATTATTTATATATTTAAATGTGTAGTCTTTTGTTTTAGTTGTCCTTACAGCACTCTGTGTGTTCACATTTGCCACAAATGACTTTACGTTTTAGGCCAAAATCATGTCTACCCTCTTTTTCTTTCACTCTTTTTGTCTTTCTCGGTCTGGTGTGCACACATTCTCATTCTCTGCTTGGAGAGAAACCTGCACACACACACACACACGAGAAGAGATCTGGGCCTGCAGTGCAACAGACTACTTTCATAGAGGTTCATTTAAGGCAACTTGTCTACATCAGCAAAGCCCTCAGACACATGAAAACATACAGCAGCAGCAGCAAAAGTAAGCCAGCCAAGGGGACTGTTCTTCTTGTCTGATTTCTGTTGCCAAATATATCAGCAGTCTGTCAGTAAAAAAAACCCTCACAGTCACACACTCACAGATCTCTCAATGAAAAGCAAGAGGAAGTCAACATTTTTGCATCTGCTTTCATCTCCCTGTCTGAAAATCTCAGATGAATATATTCAGGGTTGTGTGTTTTTCTACTTTTTGTCACTGCCAGTCACAGTACTGATTTTACACCACTGCGTATTCAAAAAGTGAAGCTTTCTTGCTGAATTTGAAACGTAAAGAAGCCCTAAAAAGCTCCATTTCCAGCTAGAAATAAATGATTGTGGGCTAAATAAGAAATCAAATAGGAACAGAGTGTGCATAGAAGGAATATTCTAAATGTAAGGCAGGGAGAAGCTCTCATGCCACATTAAAACTTATGTAAAAACAGATTTTACCAGAGTAGTATGGTGTTCTGTTACAAGCATTTCAACTTTATGAAAAAAGTTTTTTTTTCTTCAAAAGCCAGTCAAAACACACCAATCATGTTGAACAGTGAACTTTTAGACCAATTTTTTCACCAAATCAATATATAAGAAAATTTAATGGTTTATAAAAGGTTTCATTGGCCATTTGTAAAGTAGATCTTCCTGAGTGACTCAAGGTTGGAGTCATGAGACAAACATGAGCTTCTCAAAGCTAGTGTTTCTGTAACCAGCTGCCTTAACTAACCTGTTTAAACGCCTGCTTTTGCCACTATTTTTTGTTCTTTAGCCTGTTGTTAATATAGTTTAAGTGGCTTTTTTTATGTCCCCTAATTTTACTAGGGCTGCAACTATTGATTATTTTATAATAGTATAAAATCGTATTCTATTATTGTAGTGTTCAGTATATAATATAATAGTATTTTAGTATTCTATAGATTATTCCATCGATTAATTGAACAATCTGATAAAACATATTTTCGCTTTATTAAAGAACAATAGTAAATATATAAAATAAGTTCACAAGACTGGCTACTGTACTGTAATTTACTATGCTGAAGCCTGTTCTACACTTGCTAACCCACTTACTACAAACTAAACTGAATATTCTAGCTGTACTGGAGTTGGTGCATTTAGGTGATATTTAGTTTGCTGTGTATTTTATGCATCACTTTGAGGGAAGGGGGTGTGTGTTCTTGTATGTGTTTGTTTGTAACTATAATCAAAACTGTAATGTGAATGAAGCTTAGGCTTTTATTTTTTGTGGTTCTGTTCTTAAGCAAAGCTTAGATCATTTACAGACATAACTCACCATCACACTTCTTAACTATCCATTACATATAACCACAACCAACATACACGCTTTACTAGCCTTCATCACAACTCGCCATCATACTGATTTAGGCTAAATATTATGGTTACTGTGTGTCGCTCCGCTCTGTGGACTGGACGTGTGGACTGACCTGCTTTCTGCTCAGATGCTGAAACACTGTCATGCTTGACTAGGGGTTACCGTAAAACTCAGACTCCCTATCAGTTTGCTGGGAAAGCTCAGTTGCTTGCTTTCTGTAGTTAGCTTCCCCGTTCCACCTTAAATGATGCAGAAGATACATTCAGGCGCCTGTAACTGCCGCGTCATTAACATGGAATGGGGAAATTCACATAAAAAGCTAACTTGAGCCATGTCCTTATTCAGGTTAACGCTTAGTAGCGGCTCCCAAATCCTCTGGGCAAAGAATATGCATCAATGATGTTTTGCAATCATGTTACTTGAGTTTCTTGAGGAATCTTTTCAGCCCTAAATTTTACACAGAGCTCAGATTCATTTGGAATACAAACAATGAAATGTAATACAGAAGAGTAGACAGAGTTGTATTCCAAATTGTAGTGCTTTTAGAACATGAAAGAGACGTCTAGTAGGCAATAATCAAATTGGCTATGTAAACATTCATTGGCTTTACATGCACACAACAAATAAAACCCTCCAGGTTGTTTAGTTTAATGTATGATATGGGTATGTTTTACCTTGTAGATGATTTTATACTGAGAATAATAAGGTGTGTCCGAACGGCTTATTGGGTTAACTAATTGAGTTTGTTGTGTGTAACTTTGTGTTTGAATTTCTTTGCGCAGCTGTCAAGTTGCATGAAAGTTTCACTGTCTTTTGTGGAAAGTCTCCAACTAAGAACCGTCAGAAAGATATGTATAAGCTATATACACTCCAAGTAATATTCTGATCAATTATTACAACACGTAATATCAGTTCAACAGCAAAAGTACTTATATGTATAGACAGTGGATTGTCAACCACTGCAGCTTAGTCTTGTTTTTCAGGTTCCCATTATGTAAGCATATAAAAATTGGTATTAAAAAGGTATATTAAAAGCATATACATACAGTATATTACAGTCCATTATATCATACATAGGTTAGTCCTAATCCTGTATCATTTAGTCTCAAAAGTGAAGAAATATTATAAACTAATTTCTTTGGATGTACAAAAAATGATGCAAAAGAAGAAATGGCAGACAGTCAGTATGAAAAGAAATACTATTCTTTACAGCAATTTCTATGTACTTTCAAGGTGACTTGGGCTTTAAAACTGTAAGAGTGTGAGCAGTTTAGTAAATGGCTATTGAACATCAGAGTGGGGTTAAAAAGATGTGAGCTGAAAAGAAAGCTGTTAAGACTGAAGTGATCCGAAACAAAAAGGCAGCAAACAATTTAGTAGCTCACAGCATTTTGGTCATTCTAACTTTTGAAGTGTGGGAGAAGTTCTTAAATACCAAGTATAGAGCAAAAGCAGAAGAAGCTAAATAAAGTATGCGGGTTAATAGGCATAAAAGCAAAGCGAGCATCATTGAACAGCAAACTAACAATAGCAGTGGGAAAGTGGAAATTTTCTCTTGAAAGACTCTACTCTACAAGAGTTCATAAGCTGTATGAATGAGAGAGTAAGGCTTCAATCACAAAGGAGTTGGACAAGTTCAAACTGTTATCTTACCATATTTCTTTTTTAACTTTGGACCACCTATTGTTATGTCGTAGGCGCTATGGGAGGATACCCAAACACAATCAGTCAGAAACTGGTCATGATGCCATCAACATTTTTGCTTGTGCAGACACAACCCTACTAGTTTGTCAGGAATCACTTCCACGCAAAAATCACTCTAAATGGAATTAAAGTGTGGGAGCAGTTCTTAAATACCAAGTATAGAGGAAAAGCAGAAGAAGCTAAATAAAGTATGAGGGTTAATAGGCATAGAAGCAAAGCATCATTGAACAGCAAACAAACAAAAGAAGTGGAAAATTGGAAAGTTTCTTCTGAAAGACTCTACTATAACAAGAGTCCATAAGCTCTATGGATTAACCATGTAAAAATTATACTCATTTTTGTGTGTATTTTTAGATTAGGTAGCCAGCCTTGTGATCGGAAGAACCAACAGGGCACGACTAAAGTGCCCTTGAGCAAGGCACCTAACCCACAACTGCCCCCTATTCGCTGTGAATAGGGCTGCCCACCACTCTGGGCAAGTGTGCTCACTGCCCTCTAATATGTGTTCACTAGTGTGTCTATGTGGTTTTCCAACATAGATGGGTAAATGCAGCGGTCAAATTCTGTGTGCAAACATCATGGTCAGTATGTGGTATTGTATAAAAATGAGCTAAAGTTGATATTACCAAAACAATCACTACTGGAACATTTAGGGTGTGTCTCAAAACCTAGTGAGTGTCTAAGTAGGCACTGACTATGTAGGCAGCTGTTTAAGTAGCAGCGTTCTGTCTGACATCTCTCCTCATAACACAGATTACTGAGACGATCTAGTTAGAGAGAGACTGTGTCACGACCTGTTCCCGCCCACTGCAGCACGCGACCGGTGGTTTAGCTGGTTGCTAAGTTACTAGCCTGCATCCAAAACAATAGCCAGAGGCTTAAAAATCCGCTAGCATAAATGCTAATGGCTCGAGTATAAAACTGCTAAATTGTGAACAATTACAGAGTTGATAATAAAAAACTGTTTTGTGTGATTATATGACAAGAAACACATTAAAACACCAGAGAAAATCAAAATAACTCACATTTTAAAACCACTTCACTGCTCGTAGATTTGCCTGCGTTGCATCATGGGATTGTTTTAGCGGCTGAGCAAGCATCCAATGCTTCCTTAAAATCGGGCCAAAATAAGGTGCTTTAGTAGGCAGCATGTTTAAGGTATATAGGAATTGGGACAGCCTACATGTCGGGAGCGCATACTATGATGTAAAATGCTGCCTATGTAGCATAAATTATTTAGTTTAAAAGTGAAAATGGATTTAGTCAATGGAAGGTCTGAAATAAGTTTTCAGATATGTGTATTAAATATAGACACTTATTAATGAACATGCCTCCACTGTTGCTCTGGTTACACATCAGTGATGAAGATTACATGATTTTATGTTCAAATTTATGTGAATCCTGTGTTTGTGTGATTACAGTGAAGTGAATATGATTCATGGGATTAATTGTGGGTTACTGGGCACAGTAATAAGATTTGGATGATGATTAATTCTTTTAAGCATCTGACAGGTGTAAATTCTAATAATAACAATAATAACAATGATTATAATAATGAAGCTTAAGACGAGTGGAAAGCTGGCTTTGACAAATCAGTTTAATTATGTGGCTAGCAGCATGCTAGCTCTCTGTGGCGCTAATCTGGGTTACAGTTATTCCTCAACTCCATGAGTCATTCGGTGCTCTACCTGCTGCTCTGAAGATAGAGCTAGACTTTCTAGCAAGGGCTTCATGTTAAGAAGCTCTGTACTGCTACGTCTCTCTGAGTTTTGCGATGCCCGTCTCTCAGGTCTATATGCATGTGTGTATCCACTACCGTTCATTAAGTGTGGTGTGTGGAGCTGAGCACAGTGGTGTAGCTAACTCTACTGCTCTGAGTTTTCTATGTCTCGGTGCAGTGTATGCGTCATCCTCTGCGTGTGTGTTATCAGCTGCCCTGCAGACACTGTAATGCAGCTGTAATACTGAGAGAGAATTGAACAGCTTGATTAATTATATCCTCCACTTGCTGTGCTGGGAGGACGACAGGGGTTTGTGTGTTTGAGACAGAGGGGGGGAGTTGGAATGCGGTTACTCAGGCTGGTGAGTGTGTGAGTGAGAGAGGGAACGTCATGACCGCTGAATGACTCGTCAGATTTTGCTTTGTGGTCTCTCTGTGGAGACAGCATCTTGGCGGGATTATCTGTCTGATGAGGCATTAAAAACCTGCACAAGTGTCTGGAGAGTATTTCTAAAAATTTAATCTGCATGTTTACAGAGCTGAAAAATTGGAACAGGTTTATTTCAGTCCATGTGTAAATGTGTCTTCACGGTGGCACAGGTGTGTGTGTGTGTGTGTCTGTCTGTCTGTCTGTGAGTCTTTGAGTGAGTGAGGAAGACTAGGTCTGTAGACGTGTGTGTGCTTGCGTTTTAGTAATGCGTCATTAACTTGTTTCAGTGTAATGAAACTAGCAGTAAGTTTAATTGCTAAACGAGGAGGTTTTCTTTTTCTTTTTAATACGCTGGTGACAGATCATTAACACAGTAGAAATTAGATGTCAGGCGCACATTGTTTTTCCACATTTACTTTGACAGCTATCATACGCAAAAATGCAAATGTAATACTCCTTTTGCATTTAAATTTATACTATCTTTAATAATGCACACTCACATTGGAAATGCATTCGTAAATAAACAGTTTGCATTGTAGTTTTTCATATTTGGATTGAAATTTTAACATTTGAATTTGTCTGGAATTTGCTGCCAAAGGTTTAGGATAATAAAGTAAATTGCTATATATGCATTGTAGACATTGCAACCCCTGGTCCATATCGCCACCACAGTAAACAAAACTGAACAAAACGTTGGTGGAAGTACAAAATCAGCCCCACATCATTGTTATGAATGTAAATAAAGAAATATGAACATCTAAATGTAAATGAAAGTCCATGAGACAAAAAACTGACCTATTGTTTCACCATCTGGTCTTGATATGACAGCAAAAAAAGCCTTTCATAGTGAATTGAAGGACTATGTGGTGCTTTAAGATAATTATATTGTTGGCAGCTTGTATTGAGATTGACTTAGAAAGAAAGTTGTGGTCTCGTAATTAGAACATCTGAGACTTGTTGGGCTTATTAGAGTGAAAGGAAATGCAAAACATTCAAATTAAGCAAGTAAATGTGTGTCGTCGTTAAGACTTTTTATGGTCCTAAGAGATTGTAAAAGCCTGGGTGTCTCCCAATGACACACTAATTTCTGGATATTGTTTTGGGCGACACACTAAATGGCTCTGAATCCCACACCACACAACTTCAACAGTTTTTGCTGAACCCAACCGAACTTACCCAAACTCGCACACATGCCATAAATTGCACTGTAAAACAGTAACAGGTAGAACAGATTTCTGGTGAGGGTCCTGAATGTAAAGATGTCATTAAAAGTCTTTACTTTATGTATAAGTTTGCCATTTTTCTTTATTTGTTTGCTTAATTGTCTCCCTTTACAGTCTGTTTCCGTTGGCTGTTGGAGGAATCCGTTCTGACATAGTTGCTGATCAGCTTACACTACTAGACTGCAAATGTTAAAAGAGCACCGACCAGAGGAATCTTGGGGCAGGCTTTAGAGTGGAGGAATCCTTGTTTGCTTTAGGTTTTGCTACAATTCTGAACAAAACCGTTTTCTCTAGATATGTATACTTGAATCTAGTATCCTGATACTGAGTTAATTGTTATTTTACATGCACTTGTGTATTAATTGCCCTTTATCCTCACTCTTGCCTTTGCATCCTTAAAATCACACACACACACACACACACACACACACACAAACACACACAGGCCTTGAGTAAGCCCTTAGCACTCTGTGTTTGAAGTGGGAACCTCAGCACAGTTATTTCTCCCTGTCAGCTCCTCTCTAGTTGCATTATGCATCAGGGGGATGTGTTTGAAGCCCTCACGTCACATTTCCACAAAGCTTAGCTTAGTACTGCATTTGCACTGCAGTCCATGCACAGTGCTGTGTGTCCTAGCAGGTCCTAGGGATGTGCGTTCTAACTAGTTTTGATCTTCAGGTATACACAAGGGCTTTAAATACAATCAGCAGTACTAAGGAAAATGTAGGTGTACTTATGAAAAAGTAGCGGAGCTGGCTCTTAAGATCAGCTATCGAGCTGATCAGTGAAGAATGTGCCAACATGTTAGCTTGCCAAGGCTTCATTGAGCACAGAAATATCTTTTCACCAACTAGAGTAGTTAAATCAACTATGCTGTCTGCTTTTTGAGTTAGATCCTTAATAATGTTAAGGTCTTATAGTAAGGTATTTAAATTCCATATAGCAAAATATAATACCCATCCCTAGTCTTTAGCTACACATCAAACGATTTGTGCTTTATTACCTTTTTAAAACTTGGTGGTGTTTCCCAGAATTGTTGTCCTATATTATGTGCAACGCAGAGCGTATACTCTTTAATGATAATTAACATAATTTTCACATGAATACAATACATTATTCAAAATTGTTTATTGTTACATTATTGTTTGCTGTTCTTTGTTTAATACTTTTAAAACTAGACCAGTAAGAGAATTTCAGTGCTTGAGTGTCCCCATGTGTTTCTCATAGTGAGTAAAGTTTTGGCTGGTCTGCTGTCAGCTGTTTATTATATACACTATTTGAACCCATTTAATTTGAATAGCCCTCCATTTATTATATATAGCTGTTCAACTATTACCAAATTATCTGCTGCTGCTCATCAACATTAGGACCAGGTTTATGTTTGGGGTTAAGGTTAGGGTTGGAGTAAAGATGAGGTTCAGGGTTAGAAATATATTAAGGTAAGTTGTAGTTTATTAAAGATTTATTTAGATGAGTGAAAGTTCATGGCAATTGCATGTAAAGCACCTACAGTGGCCTATCCAGGTAAAGTACATATCATTCTGAAGCGATGAGACAAAATCTGACTTCTGGTAAGCATAAGGATGGTGTTTCTCCAGAATCTCCTGCTTTCTGTTGGGGCGTTCAGAGTTCTTAATGGCTTGGTTGTGATTCCTTTGGAGATTATCTTCGTCCATCTTGTTGCTGGTCGCCCTCTCCCTCTTTTACCTTCAGGTGTCCCAAGCATAATGAACTTTTGTGATGAATTGGTTAATCTTATAATATGTTCAGAATAGGAAAGCTTCAGTTGTCTGGCCTTAGAGTGGGAGGTGAGGCTGGTTCTATTTGTTTATTTTCTTTGCTGTTCAAGGTACCAATAAAAGTCATCAGCAGCACCAAAGTTCGAAGACATCAATGTTTTTGCTGAAGCACAGAAAGCTCTGTGTACTAGACAGTTCTGATGTGAATACATTTGAAGAAGCAATGCTTTTTAAGCAGTCTTAGATCCTGTTTCTTGTATGTATGTTGTAACTTGATAAGATTTTAGACACATGCTCTACACTTGGTAGTCAGATGCGTCTCCGGTTCTCCAGACTGAAGTGCAGTTCATATATTTGTAAATCTGCATGTTATGTGGCTGCCAATGGTTTAGCCTTTGAGCTTCTATCTTAGTTTTGCACAATCGTGTCTGTCCAGATTTTAGGCATGTGCGTCCCCCATCATTATCTTCCACGCAGACATGGGTCACATGACCATTTACTTACTGCATGGAGAGAAGTTTTGTTTGTATTGGGAGCGGTTTTGCTTGTGGAATGTGACTCGGAGAGATGGATATGTTTACGCTTCTGTGTTTAAAATCTGTCTGTTGAATTTTTTGTGTGCATTGTAATAACTGGATGGACCATACATAATCTTAAGCAGGGGTCTAGCTTATGTGCCGCTGGTTAACTGTTGAGAAGCTGAAGCCTGAATTGGAGTGGTTGGTAAGTTAGGCTAGCTATACTCATGTCTCAGAAGAAGTGAAAAGTCTGGCGGCATTTCAAACTTTTGAAGAACTCAGAAGGTGATGGAGCGACTATTCTGTAATTATCTGGCCTGATTTACTACAGAATAAATACATATTAAGCAGGCTGTCAGTCTGTTTACAAGGCAGTTGCAGTCTCATGCGCTGCACGTCTACAAGCCAGTGGGAGTTCCACTACTTAGAGAGCAGTAAACCCCTTCTCGGCTCAGAGGAGCACACAAGCAACTAATCTGTTCACACCCTAAAATACAAGTGTTTAATTAGTTTATATATCCATTTAGGATTTATTTATCGTATTTAAAGAGATGTACAGTTGCCTGATAAGCCCATCGCTTTTTAAAACAGATAATGCCATGAATGTCAGACCTATGTCAAGTTAATTCTAGTCTCAAATAGTTACATTTGTTCATTTCAATTAGTTTTTATTTCAACATAAATAAAGTAGTAGGCTGTTTAAGTAGACATGATCAGTTATATCATAGTAGGCTATGCTGTTTATTTGTTTTAAAACTTTTTTACTTGTTTATTTATTTATATGTCATTCTTAACAAGAGCTTAGTTCAAATATAAATGTGTGCCATCTGTTTCATTGTTCCACAAATCCATATTCATTGATTTTGATTGGCTCAAAAATGTGTCCCCACAACTCTTCTTCGGGTTGACTTTCTTGGTGTGGTCAATACCACCACTGAAACTCATGCTAATGGATTTTCTGATTGCTAGATACTATGAAAAAGGGAACGGATGGTCATATTTTCATATTAAACAGCCAACCCTGATTAGACTGACACTGGCAGCTCTCAAAGTGGTTAGAGTGAGTTGATTTGTATATGTTAGGACGTGTTTACACTGGCGTTTTTTATTCGGCTTTACTTTATTCGGATGTAATCCTGATACTCAAGGAGCTAGAAGTCACCTGGTGTAAACGCGGACTTGCAGTCTTAATTTATCTTGAGAAAATCTTTATCCGGTTGATTATTTTGATTGACAAACTTGGAATAGATCTTATACAGATAGTTTAAAGTTGCATTCCGTTGCATAAACTGGTGAGGAAATTAAAAGAAAAACTGTGGTTTGCACTGGTAATGACCCAAATTAAGATTGAAAACTATCTGTTTCTATTATATATTATATTCTATATTGTTATTTATTAAGTACACCAGGATGTTGTCAGTTCTTTAAGTGAAGCCTGCTTCACACATTTTACAGTAAGCTCTGTCTGAATGAGGGTAGAATGAAACTAAATAGTTTTCTGTAGGCAGCAGAGGTTAGCATCCAGCATCTGTGAACGCTGATATTTACGCCGTATTTCGGCTTCTGCAGGTACAGAACTGAAAGAAATTAGACCAGCTCAGTTATCAGCTGACAGAACAGAGACCTATTATTGTGCTAATAAAATTGGACCCGGTCTGCTGCCATTGTGTTTTCAGAATTAAAAATAAAAACAAAGACAATAAAGAGAAAACAAGCCACCCCACTTGAGGTCAGCCCCTCTATTCAGAGTCAATGAAGTGCTCCAATGCTTGTACCAGCAGGCTTCTTGTGCGTGTATGTGTGCTGTGTGTCAATCAGTAATGTTTTATTCTCTGTGCTTGACTTGATTAGCTCTGAAGCAACAAGCTCCAGTGTTTAATTGGGTTTGCCTGCATGGTGCTCCGCTGTGTTTCGTTAGGCAGCACAAACAGTAGTAGATGAGCAATAATAGCAGGCGGAGACAGGTTATGGCGACTGCATGCTAACGTCAGTGAAAGAGTAGATGAATGAAAAGGAAGGAACCGTAAGTGCATGCAGTTACTGTTGCCACAAAAGCCCTTAGTTGGTTGGAATGTGTTGGTCTTTATTCATGTTTTATTTGAAAGGATCAACAAGGATTTGCAATACTTTGTGTTTCTGTTACATATACCCACAGAAAGTTGTCTACCTAGACAGGAACACCTATCCAACTCATTAAGTGAGGCTTTGATGGAATTAAATTTAGAATTTAGAACATGTACATGTGTAGAACATGAATTTGACCTCCGCATTTAACCCATCCATGCAGTGAAACACCCACTAGTGAACATACACACTAGGGGGCAGTGAGCACACGTGCCCGGAGCGGTGGGCAGCCCTATTCATGGCACCCGGGGAGCAGTTGGGGTTAGGTGCCTTGCTCAAGAGCACTTCAGTCATGGCCTGCCGGTCCTGGGGATCGAACCGGTGACTGGATCCCTAACCTTCGGGCCACGACTGCCCCCAATAATAAATTTAAAATGAGATATTGAAATTTAAATGAATAAACCATTATTAAGTTTAACTTTATATAGCTCATCCTTAAACTTATTACCTCTCACTTCAGAAGTAATAGGCCTAATTGTGCTGAAACCTCAGACTGTAATTGGGATTCTCCTGGAATTCAAAACTCTGAATTTTGACTTGGATACTTAATAGTATTTAAAATATGACCTTATTCAAATGCATTAAAGGAGAAAGCTTGCAGTCCAACAGGGGCATAAAGGCTATTGTCGGCTGTACCTGTAAAATATTTCTTATTTTGTATGATTCCCAGACTCCATAGTAGAATCTGTAATGCTTTTTAATAAAACCTAAATGGAACATTAATTGGAAAGTACAAAAACATCACTAATAAATGATTATTGCCATAGTAAGTAGCATAAAACTAGCATAATTTTAATTGCTTTACATGCAGGCTGATTTTCTTGTAATAGAACAAGACAGTTAACAGTTTAACTGCTAATGTATGCTACTAGTGACTCACTAGCATTTCGCTTTAGAAACATGAAAGCAGCTTGGGAAACTTGAGTTTGTTTCTCATCAGCTTCTCATGTTTACTGATGCCTGCTTCATAAAGTGGATAAAATTAGGCAATCAGTTTATTGCATGTATTTTTACTTTTTAAATGTTATTATCAAATGTATAATAAAAGTAATAACACATGTTAAAGGTGTTACTAAAAATTCTTGCTCCTGAGTTGGTGCTCTAACATGTTTAAAGGACAGCACTGAGGTATGTGTGTTGATTTGACAGTGCAACCAGTGTTAGCTACTCAGTAAACACAGCAAGCAAAATAGTTTCTTGGATGATTTGGCCACTTTAGACTTATATTAAAATAACAGTTCAGTTGTTAATTACTGTTATTTACTTGGCAATGAAGTTTACTTGAGTTTTGTTAGGGTGTTGAACTTTTAATGTATTCTGCTACACTAGAATGTGACGTTGTTGGTTTTGGACCCAGCCTCTGAGGTTGTTAATGTATGGTTTGTGTGTGTGTGAATGTGTTGTGATACACTGTGCTTGTGTTTATGCTTGGTTGATGTACTCATTCACCCACAGAGGTAGCATGTTTCTGTGTCGTCATCCCAACGGGGTGCCACTATGAGATGCTGGAGCCCACTTGTCGTCAGGGTGATTGGGGGTACCGTTGCCATAGTGACCACCCTAGATTAGGAAGCAAGAGGGGCATCGCAGCAAGTAGGTAATTTGGTCTGAAATGTGTCAGAAAAGGAAGGTGTTATTATGATCAGAGATAACAGCAGGAATGGAAATGCTCCCTCCCTTGTTTCTGCGGTGGGCCTGCTGGGCTGTTCACCTTTCATTTGAAAGTCTCTGTGCATGCAGAAGAGTTGATTGTTTTTTATGACTGGTGTTTTAGCCTGTTCGTTTCATACAAGACAGTCTTTCAGCTTACACAGATACCAGATTGGTATTGATCCCAGTACTGATACTGATACTAATGCTGGTTATAGAGAAGTCTGGTAAAGGCTCAGTACTGAGTTCTTATGGTTTATATTTAATGGAAACTGTTGTAAGGTTATTGAATGTTTGATTGTTGGGTAAGCCAGTTTTGTGTTTTCATGTTTGTTTTTAATTTTATATTTTTTCTCCATGAATCTAGTAACAAGCCATGCATTTAAAGTCAGTGAGTTCTAGTGGACACAGAATACAGTGATAAGTCATAATGTTCTTTTTTTATTCATATCCAGCAAATTTCATATTGTAAGATTAGCCCTCCATGTTGCAGACTAGGGTTCAGTTTCCTTCCCAGGCAAGCATCCTAAAGCCACGGTCACACCAAAAATGGCAGTAAAATCTGTCTGCCGATAAATGAAGTCCAGTTGAATGGGAAAGCATGCAAAGAATTAATTAGCAGAAGCATTTAATAGCAACTCCAATTTCATCTAGGTGAACTGACCTGAAAAAGTTTTGAACAACGAAAGTGTCAGCCAATAGAAAACAAGATAATGAGCTGAGGTATCTTCTTACTAAATACTAAAATGTTCAAAGTAAAGTTGCTTGTCACTTACAAAAAAAATGTTTTTTGGGTTTGTTTTTTTTTTTGTTCGTTCATTTTTTATTTATTTATTTATTTTTTCCTTTTTCATATTTTGCACAGCAGCACTGGACTAACCTGGTCTTCCACTCCATTCAGGTCCACAGTAAAACTGCAGCAGATCACTAATAGAAACTATTAAACCCTTCAGCCATCTACCTGTACTCAAGTCTTCACCCCCTGATCTTATGCTTATTACACACATCAGCACACATGGTCACTGTCATATTACACTAATGCATGCACTTCGCTCATCAGCTGCTTATTTTAGCTACAGGCTAATGAGTATCGCCTCCCACCTGTGGTTGAGTGGGTGTGTGTGTGTGTGTGTGTGTGTGTGAGTGATGGAGATAATAAAGAGGAATAGATAATAATCTGGCCTCACTCCAGAAAGCTGTTTTGGAGACTTTAAAAGGGAGAGAGTCTGCGTGTTGTATCTTGTGCTGAACAGCAGGTGGTGACAAACAGTGGTAGTTCTCATTTTACATTTTCTTTTTTTTCTGTGAAGTTATGTACCATGAATGTTTTTTAAATGGCCACTGCACGCTTCTCTTTATGACCTGTGCTATATGCCCAATCATTGCCTTAGTGAATAAACACGCTTGTAGAGAGGGAAAAATATATACACTACCAGTCAAACGTTTTAGTACACTACCAGTCAAACGTTTTAGATACACTACCAGTCAAACGTTTTAGATACACTACCAGACAAACGTTTTAGATACACTACCAGTCAAACGTTTTAGATACACTACCAGTCAAACGTTTTAGTACACTACCAGTCAAACGTTTTAGATACACTACCAGACAAACGTTTTAGTAACACTACCAGTCAAACGTTTTAGATACACTACCAGTCAAACGTTTTAGATACACTACCAGTCAAACGTTTTAGATACACTACCAGTCAAACGTTTTAGATACACTACCAGACAAACGTTTTAGTACACTACCAGTCAAACGTTTTAGATACACTACCAGTCAAACGTTTTAGATACACTACCAGTCAAACGTTTTAGATACACTACCAGTCAAACGTTTTAGTACACTACCAGTCAAACGTTTTAGATACACTACCAGTCAAACGTTTTAGTACACTACCAGTCAAACGTTTTAGATACACTACCAGTCAAACGTTTTAGATCACTACCAGTCAAACGTTTTAGTACACTACCAGTCAAACGTTTTAGTACACTACCAGTCAAACGTTTTAGTTCACTACCAGTCAAACGTTTTAGTTCACTACCAGTCAAACGTTTTAGTTCACTACCAGTCAAACGTTTTAGATACACTACCAGTCAAACGTTTTAGATACACTACCAGTCAAACGTTTTAGTACACTACCAGTCAAACGTTTTAGATACACTACCAGTCAAACGTTTTAGATCACTACCAGTCAAACGTTTTAGTACACTACCAGTCAAACGTTTTAGATACTCTACCAGCCAAATGTTTTGGACACACTACCAGTCAAACGTTTTAGTACACTACCAGTCAAACGTTTTAGATACACTACCAGCCAAACGTTTTAGATACACTACCAGACAAACGTTTTAGATACACTACCAGTCAAACGTTTTAGTACACTACCAGTCAAACGTTTTAGATGCACTACCAGCCAAACGTTTTAGATACACTACCAGCCAAACGTTTTAGATACATTACCAGCCAAATGTTTTGGACACACTACCAGTCAAACGTTTTAGATACACTACCAGCCAAACGTTTTAGATACACTACCAGCCAAACGTTTTAGATACTCTACCAGCCAAACGTTTTAGATACACTACCAGTCAAACGTTTTAGATACACTACCAGTCAAACGTTTTAGATACACTACCAGTCAAACGTTTTAGATCACTACCAGTCAAACGTTTTAGATACACTACCAGTCAAACGTTTTAGATACACTACCAGTCAAACGTTTTAGATACACTACCAGTCAAACGTTCCTACTGTTCTAAACTGAACTGTTTTAAAACTTTTGACTGGTAGTGTATATATATATTTATATTTAATGTCTGCATCTTTTGGAAGACTGCAGTGATACATTTGCTTCTTAAAAGCCACAGCATTTGTTTTTTCTTCCACTCCAGTAACTTCAATATAGAATATCTGCAATCACAACACTCCAGATCATTTCAAGTAAATCAGCGAGCTGTATTGCTGAAGACTGAATGGCCAGTCATGTGTGTTTGTGGTTGCGATAATCTCAATTATTTGTGAAACATTTTTTGGTACTGGTACAACTGTGTGCCATCGATTATTTGCATAATTTGCATTTGCATAATCCTGATAGGTGTGTATAAGCTTCCATGACTTGTTAGCCACATTCACTTCATAGCTGTACAGCAGCATAAATACAGAAGATGTTAAGCATGTTTTGGGCGAGTGACCACATTTCATGGAGAGGAAAATTCAAATTTTGATTGTTAAACTGTGTGACAGAGATTTTTTCACTGAACTGTCGCTTTGACTATTCTAACGGCAACTGAGAGTCTGACGTGTGTATGCTCGTTAAACACTTCAAGGTGGACCTGACTCTGAGCTCCTCTGTGGAGAAACAGAGAGACGGTGTGTGACTGATGTGTATTGATTGTGTGTATGTGTGTTTGTGTATGTATGGTGTCAGCAGTTGTGCAGAAAGCTGACACAAGCTTCCTTATTTTCGCCCCAGTCATCATTCCTGGTACAGTGACGCCGACATCATCACCAAGATTCGAACTGTCACTGCACTCAGGCAGGCGCATGCGCACACACACAGTCTTGCAGTTACAGGCACGCTGTATTCAGTGTTCTGTGATTGGTTGTTTTGCGTTTCAGTCAGATGAGCTCCTTTCAATCAGAGACATGGGGTGTGTCTCAAAACCTAGTAAGCTGTTTAAGTAGGCACTGACTAGATAGGCAGCCGTTTAAGTAGCAGCATTCCTCATAAAACAGATTACTGAGACGCTCTAGTTAGAGAGCAGCAGCATCATGGCTTGTTACCACCCACTGCACGCGGCCGGTGTTTTAGCTAGTTTCTCAGCTACCGGCCGGCTATCCAAAACAAAAGCCTGAGGCTTAAAAATCCACTAGTATAAATGCTAATGGCTCGAGTATAAAACGGCAAAATGGTGAACGACTCAATAAAGGTTGCAAATAAAATGCTTTTTTTGTGTGATTGTACGACAGGAAGCACCAGAGAAAATTTTAATAACTTACATTTGAGGATGACTTTGTCCGCCATGTTCAGGAACAGTTCTGCCTGCGTTGCATCATGGGATTGCCTTAGCGGCTGAGGAGGCGTTCGATGCTTCCCTAAAATCAGGGCAAAATAAGGTTCCTCAGTAGACGGCATGTTTAAGGTATCTAAGAATTGGGACAGTCTACATGTCGGGAGCGCATACTATGACGTAAAATGCTGTCTATGTAGGAGCTCACTAGGTTTTGAGACACACCCATAGTTCATAAAACCTACCCGATGTGGCATACGAGCACTTTCAGTGCGGTCTTGCAGAGCGTGCAGTGGAGTTAGTTTCATTTTGTGTCATAAAATATAAAGTACCTTTGGCTTTTGTTTCTAGCCAAAAGACTCTCCCTGCTGTTTCCTGCAGTCTTTTTAATTGTGGCTGTATTCCAGGCACTGTCCCTAATTAGTCAACACCTGTCATGTCAACTAGTCTGTGCCATGTTTTCTCTACCTGTGGGCTGTGAAGCAAACTCTAGTGGTCCACAGACGTGTACTCAGGGGGCTGGTAATGTCATTATTAAAAACATAAATATTATTAAGTTTCATAATTAAGCAAACATTTTCATAATATAACCAATATCTAAACAAAACACCACAGTAACAAAATAAATAAATAAATAAACAAACATCATTAGGATGCAACAGAGCAGCTGCAGGTACTTGATGCAGATGCTAGCCAGAGATCTCGGCCCACTTCCAGGTCAGCGCTGGTTCTGTTCAGTTCAATTCTATGTTCATACAAGAGAATTCATCAGTAGATCTCTCTTCATCTTCTAGCGGCAGCATAATCTGCCTGTTTTAATGGCCGACTCTTCACATATTGCTTCTGTTTATTATTATTATTGCTGATTGTGACGTAAAATGAAGTGTGGTGAGTGGAGTCAGAGAGGTTCAGTCATTTCGAACCATTCATAAAAATCTAAAACCTCCCAGTTACCCTAGTGGTAACGCAGTAGAGCATTTTCAGTGTGTACATATTTATATATATGTATTTACTGTATTATTTAAACCTGTTTTGCTGAAGCTTTACAAAGTTAGAACATTTTTGTTCCAACTTTGAATATGGACCAACACACAGACACACACTCTGCCTCGGTCTGTGCTTCGTCACAGTCTGTGCTTCCTTATCCGTCCTTTTCCTTTTCACACCCCTCACTCTGTCCCTTTTTCTTCTTTACAGAGCACTGATCTCGCTTGCTATGTGTGTTGTTTAGGTTGACAGTATCGTTACTCACTGCTAATGAGAGAGCGCTCCTGTCACTGTATGTGTGTGTGTGTAAGAGGGATGTGTAGAAACGTGCTGAGTGTTTTTGCGTGGTGTTAGCATTTCTGGCCAGAGTCTGCGAGTGTATGATGTGTTTATGACAGCTACGTCTGTGTATGTGTGTGTGTGTGTGTGGTTTTTTTTTTTTGTTTGTATATTTCTTGTTTGTGTGGGAGTGTATGATTTGTACTAGCTGGTAGATTTTCATGATATGGTGAAATTCAGTTTTATACAAGTGCATGCTGTGCTATAAGCACTTCCAGGCTCTATGCAGTCTTACAAGCATTTATAGATGATCATGAACTGTAAGAGCTGCACACCATATTGTTTATTGACGCATAAAATCCAGTGATATTGCAATATTTTAGGTTTTAGAATAATGATGATACACTGATGGCTAAGAATACCAGTAATAGTACTAGGGGTGTGCAATATATCGCTTACGATGATATCTTAATTGGTGTGTTAACGATGCATGAGCTGACGTTATCGAAACGCCTCGACTCCACATGTTCACTACTTCATGTCGGACTGCTGCGAGTGCGCATATATATATATTATATATATATATATAGTATATATATATATATATATATATATATATATATATATATATATATATATATACATATATATATATATATATATATATATATATATATATATATATATTTGCGTGTGCATGTGTGTGTCTGCGCATAAAGTGTTTCTAGTGCAGCATATGCTGAGGAGGAAAGGCCTGTAGGGTGAAGACCAACCTTCTGTCACCCTGGCATGATTCCATAACTGACTCTGTGTGTGTGTGTTTTGTAAGTATAGGACAGTATAACATTTCTGGTCAAGTGAGGATGTTTTACTGGTCTGTGTTGTTTTTACCACCATCTTTGGGAAAATAGCATTAACATTAGCTTTAGGTGTAGCAATACAAATATCCATACAAACCTGTGGATCTTCTCACAAATATAGTATTACAAATGTGTGTGTGTACCTGGTTGTATCCTCACATTATGGGGAACACAACAATGTAAATCACTGAATTTTAAGTTAAGTGTCGGGCTAGTATTAGACTAGCAGCTATGACAAGCACATAGAAACCCACTGCATAACATGGAGCACAGCCAGTGCACAAAAAGCTATGGTGCATCATGTATGAGAAACAGTATTCATCTACGATTAGCATTGTGTAATCATTAAGTGATCCAGATTACACGGGTTACACAACTAAAAACCTTTAAAATGCTTATTTCAAAAACAGCTTCGAAGTAAAACACGTTGCTATTAACATTTGTTTCACAAACATACAGACTTGATGATGTCAGTTAGAAAGCTATGATTTGGGAAAAGCATTTCACAACATATATATTTCTGCATTATGGGTTAAACTCTTGATAAAGTATTTCTAAAGAAATCTTCTGCATTACTTTCCTTACACACTGTACTTGGATGTCAGGGTTACAGCTCAGACTGTGTTAAGCCCCTGTCTGACATCTGAACAGTCTAATGGGAGTGTGGCTAAAACTTAAGACCTCAATAGATGAAATAAATCTAACAATGGGAATGATTACTTTCTTGTAGTGTTGTAGTCAAGACCTCTAGATCGGAGTCAAGACTTTTAGTTGTCGAGTCCAAGTCAAGGCTTGTTCAGATATTTCCGTTCCTTCCTCTGATTGTCGCCAGTCGCGAGGACACTTCAGCAACTTTTTTTTTTTTTTTTTTTAATCATGGGTCCACCATGGAGTAATTTAGAGGGACAGGGTATGTCTGTGACTGCCCCTCTCTCTCGCCCTCTCTCTGTGCTGAATTATTAAACACTTGTCCTGTGGATGGACGCTGTGCTCTCAATCGCAGCAGCAGAGAAAAATGCAGAATCACTCCACACAAGGCCAACGCCTGCTCACTGTCTGGAGACAGTCAGAACAGTTTCAGGACAAGACAACATGATCTTTAAAACACGGCCTGACCTTCAGAGCTTGCGACTGTTATCATGTGTGTATAAGAAAGAGATGAACTGGTGTGTGGGTATGTGTGGATGTATGTGTAAGATGAAGTCCATTAGCTACTGAAAACAGCCCAGTAGCTACAGACGTCTGCTGAACGCTAGATTACAGGTATTGCTGTGTGTTGATGTCACATGATGCATGATTGAGTAGCTATTACCATATAGCGCATATCTCTAATCCTGAAACTGTCAGTAGTTTCTCTGGTTTCCCGCCACAGCTGTATAAGTTTGTGTTTTTGTATCAAGTGTTGGAAGTATTTTCCAAACAGCTTGAGTGTCCAGTAAAAATCTATAATCACAGTTTTTTTAGCTAGACAATATTATGCTAGTTATATCAGCATGTCAAAAACATACTGCTGAAGAGTCTATTCAGTGACACATGACCTCACACAACCAGAAACAGTCAGCATGAGATATAACTCAGCACTGCAAGCAGTTGACCCCTGAAAACGTTAGATATGCCTTTACCCAATGAGGGCATTTTACTATACATAGCTCTTTGTGTGTAGTATAAATTCAGAAAATTTGGTGCATGAGTCTTAGAAGAACCCCCTAACTGATATAGAACCTTAACACTATGTGGTGGTCCTTGGTACAGACATGGTTCTTTGTAGAGATGGAAAGATCGATCGACTATGTATCGGTATCGGCTGATTTCTCCAATTTAGCCGATCCCGAGAGCCGATCGATGGCGTTAAACAAATGAGCCTAATTTCTGTATTTCCAGCTAACGTTTCGTTGAAACCCCCTCCGGCCAGGTCCTTGCAATTCCTATCTGAACCGCTAGGTGGAAACACACACCCTTTCATTTTACACAGACTGACTAATGCGGCGCGCCTCACGAGAACAGTTTTCCCTTGCGTTGCCTTGCGTTGCCTTGCGTCCGTCTGGCAGCTTGTTGCCGTAAGTAACACAGACTCATCCAGAGCTTTTTTAAAATCTGTAAAATTAACCGTGTCCCGTTAAGGAAACAAGACAAAGACATTTAACACTACTAATCTGATACGGTTTTTAGAGTACACCTGCGGCTGAATACACTGAGTATCAGCAAACAGCAGAGCTAGCACGCACAGCTAGCACAAAACAAACAACCCAGAACACTGTGCAGACCAGATCTGACCAGTATGAACAGTTTTTCATTTTAATTTTGTTAAAAATATTATGCTGTTTCACATGAGCTCGTTAAAAATGGTAATAAACCAGTTTAGCCCTGCCTGCCCTGCCGTGGCATATAGCCCCGCCCTCTATCGGTATCGGCTGATCGCGTTGAAAGGTGATTGCGGATCTGAATCGGCCTCAGAAACGCTGATTGGTTCATCTCTAGTTCTTTGAGGGTGCTGAATCAATACTATTTTGTATTTGCATTGTTTGTAATGTGTATAATCCTGTATTGAGACAGACCTGTAAGATCAGAGGTGTTAATTAATCTGTAACGGTTCTAGTGGAGTGAATATTTAGCGTTTTCGCAGTGTGAGAGAATGGGACAGTATGTATCTGTGAAGTTGTGACAGTAGCGCGGCTGTGCTCTCTCGTTTATATTAAGCTGGATCAGAAAGAGAGTGGAGCAAAGCGCTGAATCCAGCCTAATCCAGCTCTGATCAATGTTGGATGCTTACACACATACACAGAACACGTTCAGCTCTCTCTTCTTCCTGTCCTCTCTCCGTCTGAGAGGCGGTGCTGTATAGCTGTAGATCGATGCAGATGCTCATACAGAAGCAGAAAGTTGCTGCTGCAGCTATTAGCTGCGCTTCCTCTCTAAGGCGCTGGTGGCATTTGTCACGCTCTGACAGCAAAGCCTCCACTCACACTGACCCGAGAACAGCGCCCTTTCTCTGGTACATTCATAACCGCCGTGCTGCAGTGTCACCGCGTTCCTCCGCCTGGGGGCTTTAGGCTGCCATCCACAGTACATTATACATTCGTACTGTCGCTAACACTTACAGCAAAGCAGGGCACAACCTAATAGCTGTAACAGATTTTCATTGTGTAAAATAAGCATTGTATAGTGTTCAGCAGAGTTTGGCCAACAACTTGAATCAGTTATT
The DNA here is from genome assembly GCA_021613375.1 of Megaleporinus macrocephalus. Classification (NCBI taxonomy): domain Eukaryota; kingdom Metazoa; phylum Chordata; class Actinopteri; order Characiformes; family Anostomidae; genus Megaleporinus; species Megaleporinus macrocephalus. The sequence goes on along the minus strand of CM038708.1, from coordinate 15,837,968 downwards.
TCCTTTTAATATGTTTTTTGGTTTTATTTTGGGTTTAATGTTAAATGTGTTAATGGTGGGAATTCATTTAAACAGTTTTTTTTGTTATTCTAACCATTGTGCTTCTCTGTGTTCAGGGTTACCAATCTGTCGTGTAGTTGAGACTGGTTCCTCATATGGGCTCCCAAGTGACATAACGGTTTTTGCTCTGCCGTGCTATTTTGGTGATCCTCCTCTTGTTTTGAAACAGTTCTAACACAACTGTTAGTTGTCAGAGCCTGGCAAGCCATTTATGTGACCACACACCTGCTGCATATCTGTTCACTGATGCTCACAGCTATCTGAATGGTCCTTTACAGTGAGTGCCGTTAAGTACCTTCTTTACCTTCTGCAGTTTAATAGTATTCACTTAACATATTAGCTCATTGCAGTGTTTAAGTGAATGTAGCTTATCACAGCATTTAGTAAGTAAATACAGCTTATTACATTACAAGTGAAGCTTATTACCTTGTTTGATAAGGAAGGCAGCATATTACATTAAGTTAATGCAGCTTATTACCTTTTTTATTAAAGGACTTATGTACATAACGGCGTGCGAAAAGTTGTGTGTGTGTGTGTCTCTATCACATCCCTCCCAGCATGTTGGTTTGAAGCTATGATGAAGCGCTAGGAGGACTATAGAGGTGACCTTCCTACAGGCTCTCACACTCGTCCACACACTCTCTCTCTCTCTCTCTCTCTCTCTCTCTCTCTCTCTTTCTTACACACAAGCTCTCGTTTACCCACAGATTTCTCACAGTTGTCCAGTTTCTGGTGACCGCAGTGACGCACGTCATCCTGCAGATGTATTGACTTATTTTAGCCTTTTTATAAACAAGTTTAACCGTGCACTGTCTAAAACTCGATCAACAATGAGCTACCAGAAAGGAGAAAAACATGTTATGAAATATTCCTTGTATGGCGTACTTTGACCTTTTTCTCAGAATCGCTCAGCAGCCACATTATTCCTGTATTCATTCGCTCTCCAGTCATTTTAGCCCCCTGTGTGCAGTACGGTTTGGTGATTTAAAGAGCTTCTCTAGGCTGTTAAACCAGTGCTGAAATTAAAAATAAAAAAACCTTCATGGTGTGCTTCCACTGTCCAAGTACGTGAAACATGCTGAGTAGAGCTGGGTCACTCAATGTCTCTCAATCAGGAGGAATAAACGAGTAAATGTCTCTCCCTCTCTGTTTTTCCAGAATTTTCAGGCTCTTCCCAAGCAGCCCGTTCAGATCACCAAGAAGGAGTATATTGGAGGTAAAGCAGATTATAAATGCAGGACACTCTGCAGATGCAGCAGCATGTGATCAGTTATGCAGTTTGAGTCAAGTAGCCTTTAAGTTTAAACTGAAAAGCTGGAGGCAAATTCCGGGATAGGATATGAAAATAGTTTCAGGAGTTGAAGAGAGCGAAGGAAAGAGATGTATTACAGCTGAAAGCAACAAATATGACCTACATCAGCAAAATCATCCCAAAAAGGTGACACTGAAGCTGAAAAACAAAAACTTAGTAAGGCAGAAGCAGAGTGGAGATGTACAGGTCTTTGTGCCAGTTGTGCTATTATTATAGTATTATTATTTTATAGTAGTATTATTATACATTATGTAGTATTATTATTTTTGTTGTTAATAATTGTCGTTGGAGTTATTTGCTCAGTAATCTGCACCATGTCTAAGAAACAGCATTGTGTTCCAATTTATGCAAGTTATATTGGGGAATGGTCATTTACCCCACATGTAGTTCATCAGTAAAGGCATGCTTGGCGTCTATCTTTTCCTTCTTAGTTTACCACTTGAGCTACAAGACTCATAACAAACTCACCCAAATGTACCCAAATACACATGCCCTAAGCATCTCTCAGCCCACTCAAGCCACTTCCAGGACTTTATTAAGGTCACACAGATTTGTTGGGGTGTGTTAGATCACAGAATGACCTACAGTGAGCAATAAAATAAGCAACTTTTGGTCATGTAGCTGAACGCTGCAGGCAGCTATTCAGATCGTTTTTCTGCCAGATTCTGCCACCCCCACAGAATTTAGTTCCTCTTCATCTACGCGCACATCGAGCAGCCACATAGTTTTTTCTGTCTTCTGTTTAAAAGTTACGATTAGCCATCGTTTTTTAACAAAGCAACAGAAACCGTGAATATAATCTGTTACGTTTGTGTGCATGCAACAATCCAATATCAGCAAAACAACCTCTTGTCTAAAGTGCCTCCCTGTAGCCACACAGCAAGTCATACCGCACGCTCTCTTCATCAAAGAGTCTGCAGGATGTTAAGAAAGACCTATCTAAAGAGTACAGTGATAAGATTATTGTTCCTCTCTGAAGGGAAAGGTTGGTGCTTCGGGCCTGTAAGCTTCTAGATGCCCCGAAATCCTTGTTTGTGTCACACTCTTTTTATTTCTCTCTGCCTTTTTTCCACTTTTTCTTTATTTTTCCATCTTCTACAAAGACCAGTCTTATAATTTCTTACGCTCTCTGGACATTTCTCTCCTCCTCTCTGCACTTTTGTTCTTCTGTGTTTTCCTCCTCTCCACTTTATGCCTCTCTTTACCCTTCATTTTGCACCGCGTTTTACGACAGCGCTATATCACGGTCTCAGAGGCATTGATGTGTTGGAACAGTGCGTTGGTTTTCGTGCCTATGCACACCCATCAATCTCTTCATGCAGTCCCTTCACTCCCTCCATTTTTCTCACCGACTTTGTTCTCTTCTGTTCTGTTGAGGGCTCAGAAATAGAATAAAAATCAATTGGTTCGGTTAGAGCAGAACCAGTCTTTTAACATTACTGTTCTCGCATTCCAGCCCCAACATAAAATAGTAGGTTTGGATCCAGCAGTTGTATTTTGTATTTATTATGGCATCTCTATACATACAGGCTACTGTTAGCAAATTACTAAATGGGGGAAATATTTAAATATTAAGGTAGTGGGCTATGCAAACTAAGCAATACTGTTATTAACCAATAACAGAGATTTCAAAAGAAAATGTCAGTTGAACTGGATAAGGAACCACCTGTATAAACATCCCAGTTTTCCAAGGTCTTATTGATGTACTTTGGTCCTGATTGTAACCAAGACACAATGGCCCTATGTGTAAAAGTTTGATGTAAGACAAAAATCTGTGCCTAAATCTAACTGGAAAGCCACCAAATGACCAACTGAACTGCAGTCAGTCTCTGAATCATGTGGCCCACCAGCTTAGGCTGTGTTTACGATAAGTTGATGGAATGGGTGCTACAACAAAAATCTACGTACATGTAAAACCGGCAATCACAAAGAACAGAGAGAGACAGGTAGAAAAAAATCCAGTTGTTTTTGCGAAGTTGGTCTATCGGAGTTGAGCCCACAAATATAAAAAAACATAAATGAGGTGATTGGCACCCCAATGTGGTTCTAAAGTAAAAAGTCTGTATCTGCCTCTAACCTATAACATCACCTAACACTACCACACTAACATTGGCCTCATCCACCAACTGTTCTTAAGAAGAACTTGCCTCTTAACAATTGCTTCACCAGAGTTTTCATGTTTAAAATGGAACCTTATTTAGTAACAGATTCTCTGCACATTAAAGACAAAGGTGTGAATAATTCCAGGTTTAAGTTCACATCATGAATCTTAGACTGCATCTAAGATAATAAATAATATAAGGAAATAATAATTTGTAATACGTCTTAAGGCTTTTCTCTGTAGAATTAATATTGTCTTATCTGTGATTGGTTGTCTGTAGGAAAAGAGGCAGAGCATGTGACTGTCCATCCACGCTCCATGTTTATACCTCAAGATGGCTGGACTTTCCTTTCTGCAGGTGGGACCCTCGGCAAGAGACCATTAAGTTGGTGTTGGCTAAATGTGTGATAAAGTAATGCTACTGCTTTTTTTCTAGCCCTTTTCGCTTTTTTACAAAACCAAAAAAAGAGAAAAAAAACTGATCATAGTTCATAGATGTGGTCCTCATGTAGGGTGACCATTGGACATACATGACCAGTGGTGGTTGAGATGGCTGACCACAGTCTTCTCCCTGTCAGACAGTATGACAGTGCATATGAGATAGTGGAAGAAAGTGAGAGAGAGAGGGAGAGAGTAGTTCTAGTGCCGGTTGGAATGTGTGTGTAAGTGTAAGTTTTCTGAGGGTGTTTCTGCATCAGCAAAACTGTTCGAGTGAGGCGTGCGTGTTCGAGTGAGGCAAGCTTTTTGTGAACTGTCTAGTCAATGGAAACAGAGCAGGGCTTCAACCACTAGTCAGTATACTCAGTTATTGGAGGAAGGTAATGAATTGTTCATGCAGAAACAAAATATGAAAGATCTATATTGTATTTATTGATGTTATTTAAGATTTAAGTTACAGTTAAAACGTTTTACAGTTGAAAACTGTCTATTTGAAAAATTCACAATTTACAATCACATTGGGTTCTGCAGGTCACTAGGATCCAAGTGGAATTCCAGTTCTAAAGATTTAATATGTCAGATTTGAAAAAGATAAATCCTAAATAACAGTTTAGACAGAATGAAAAGCTTTTCTTACTTATCATGACTGTGTGTCTGTTTGTGACTGCAGGGTAATTGACAGGTGGGTATTTATTTTACTTAAGCTTTTATTTTCTGTCTGAACTTTAAATCTATGCGGGATAACAGATAGTAGTATTCACCAGGAGTGATTACAGTCACCTCTGTGCTTAGTTTAATTGGGAAATTGGCCAAACATCAAAGAACTGTTTGTAAATGTCTAGTCCTTTTACTAGGTGGATATGATGTGATGCAGCATTTAAGCAACAAACTGTACAGCTCTATGAACAAGCTTCTTTCCAATGCCAGTTTTTCTTTGTCTGTAGGTTTGAGTGTAGTAATTTTACAGCAGTTATGTGGTTTTTACAGTGCTAGCTTTGGTGCTCTCTGGTAGTTGGTAAGGTACTTCAGTATGTTTGTGAAGGGGCTGTGGAAAGGAGCTGTTGATGAAAGATCTCCTCCAGTTCAGTATATATAGCTGAGTAGTGTAGTGCACTTTCTAAAAGCATAAATATATTAAGAAATTAGTGGACGGTCCCTTGAGTTAGTTGTCAGGAACTTGTTTATTAAATCAGTCAGGCTCTGGTTTCGTTGACGCGGTCATTCCGATATAGTGTAGTACAGTAAGAACATGGCTTTTGTCAGTAACATCAACCCCAAAACAGTTTCTGGGAGAGAAAAGGAGGGAAAGAGGAAGACAGAGTGAGAGACGGATGCTTAAAGACGGAGAGAATAACACACACACCAACACAACATACACAGACGAGAACTGATTAATTGCCCTGTTTGTGTATAACTGTATGTGTGTGTGTATATATATATATATATATATATATATATATATATATATATATATATATATATATATATATATATATATATATATATATATATATAACTGTAGGTGGTGTTATTAAAAACTACCTGATTATTATATGTATGACAGTGAATGTGCCAGACAGTGAATTGGTGAATTCCAGTAATTGTATTTCTGAGATCTTCAGAAATCTCCTTTGATCAAGACATGGCATGTTCTTTATAACGTGCGTAGTGAAGAAAGGATAGTAAGGAAGGTGATTGTTTATAAATAGGTGAGGTTCACCCACGTTCACACTTTGTCATCCAGTTGACTGCAACTTGGTCCTAATTATCCCCTGTACTGCTAAACTGATCATCCTAGAGATTCACATACTTTTGCAATAATGTTAGATCACTTTGTTCAATAACAACTGTTTGTGTTTTTATTGGATTATCTTCATTTTTATGGATTAGCTGACTGTGTGATCACATCTTCCATCAAATTAAAGGAAGAGAATTATGAGGAGTTCACACGGTTTCTAGCACAGAGAGATTAACACACACACACCAACATACACAGACGAGAACTGATTAAGTGCCCTGTTTGTGTATAACTGTATGTATGCATGTATCCCTAAAGTATTTTTAACACAACCTGTTTATTATTAACACCTTCACTATGAACTATTACTGATATTCTTTATGATTGTTATTATTGTTCCCCCAGATAATAGGGATTTGTTGATTGTTTAATATGTTAATCTTGCTGTATCTCAATATGGTCATGGCAAGAAAGCATCCCAAACTAAAACTGAATAAGAGGCGAGAGTCAGAGAGGTCACGTAAATGGGTGTGGCCTCAAGGACACCCTAATAGAATATGTCCACTCTAATGGATCTGTGTTTCTAGCTGTATTCTGTATTCTTTCTCTCTCTCTCTCTCCCTCTGTGTGAGAGAGAAGGAACGAAAGTTCCTTTTCCTGCACTTTAGTAGCCTTGTCTCATCGGATTGGGTGATGTGTCCTGCTGTCAGCAGAAGTAGAACAGAGAGAGAGAGAGGAGGATCAAGGCTAAAATAAGGACAGAGCTATCCCTCGTTCCCTGCGTGGGTGGTGGCCTCTGTGTCACAGACTAAACTCCTCTCCACTCTTCTCCTCTCTCCTCTTTTCCTCTCCTCTCTCCTGAAGGTCCTTACATTACCCCAAAATCCTCTGCTTTATCCTATCCTGTCAACACGATCGTCTCTAGGCGTGCTGTAGTGGCTGCTGCTGAATCCTGTACATAAAACTGCAAATCCCAGGATTCCTTGCAGGCTCTGTCTCTAAAGCCTCACTGTACTCTGTCAATAATTACGTGTTGCACAAAACCCCAGAGCAGCCAGCCGCCCCAAGTGCTGTCCTATAATCAGTGAGTACCGGGATAATCTTGCCCCGGTCAGTGTGTGTTAGAGGCACGGTACTGACACAGAATCAGTGGCCAAGCTATTCTGACCGAAAGCTAATACCATTCAGAGATAGCCTGGGTCATAGCAGAGGCCCTCTCAATCTTAAATGTGCACTTAGAGGGTTCAAGCTATTACATTACTGACTCTCTCTCTCTCTCTCTCTCTCTCTCTCTCTCTCTCTCTCTCTCTCTCTCTCTGTCTCTCTCTCTCTCTCTCTCTCTCTCTCTCTCTCTCTCTCTCTCTCTCTCTCTCTCTCTCTCTCTCTCTCTCTCTCTCTCTCTCTCTCTCTCTCTCTCTCTCTCTCTCTCTCTCTCTCTCTCTCTCTCTCTCTCTCTGATCACACACTTCTGCATTAGAACCACATATCCTGCATCCCAAGTACATATTCACATCAGTATGAACAGGCAAGCAGAGAGAGACTGAAAGTATGAAGTTTGAACTTGGACTGGTAGTCTGTAAAGCAGTATTATAATTCTTAGCCTCAGTGGTATAACAGAACCCACCATTTTATATTGTTTTTAATATTTTCACATTTCCCGCTTCCACACCAATCTCACTTCCATACATTACACAAATACGTCATACACCATCGGCAATCCCTGTGCTGTTAACCAGTCCTGAATGCTAACCTAGCCACTAACGCACCTCAGTCATCAAACAAAATTATAAAGAATCCGCTAATTCTGTCTTATTTATCACACAATGGAGGCCACAGATGTTTCACTCAGAGAGAAAAAAAACAAACTAATGTAAAGCACCTCAACTAACAGCTATATTATGTTTTATATATATATATATATATATATATATATATATATATATATATATATATATATATATATATATATATATATATATTCTGTTTTATATATTTATATATATATTCTGTTTTATATATTTATATATGTCTATATTATGTCATGTTTTAGCTTCTTGCCGTCCTCACTTGAGAAGGCATTTCTGTCATGTGTCATCTGTCATTGTGATGATGATTTGGAGAGGGTTACTGCTGCATTCATCAGCCAGTAAAGAAAAAACACAACTTCTGTTTTAAATTCTTTATAGTCCACCCTCTGCCCTGTGGCTTGATCCCACTTTGGACACTCTTTGCGTTCTCTCCAACAGCTTCATATTCAGAAACAAAATTCATACATAGGCATTGACTCAACTACTTATTTTTATCCTAGAAAATACTGTTCAGTCTTTTAAACACAACAGTTTAGATCCAAAGGTGTCAACGTTTTGAAAAACATTTAATCAAGTGTTTCCGAGAGTTTGACTGACAGTCCTCTGTGGCACTGTAAAGACTGTGAACCATTTATTAAGTGAGGAGATGCAATGTTAAAAACTGAATCAGTCGCTCCTGGCTCCCTGTCATCTGTTTGCCTGATGGTGATCTGGTGCATTACATTACATTGCATTAACCAGTGCAAGAGCATCCTGCACTCCCAGAATATTGTACATCTTGCTTTTGGAGTGATTCTGTTGGATGGCCATTCATGACAGTGAATGTGCCAGCCAGTGAATTGGTGAATTCCAGTAATTGTATTTCTGAGATCTTCAGAAATCTCCTTTGATTAAGGCATGGTGTGTGCTTATTAACGTGCATAGTGAACACCAGGGTAGTGAAGACAGGATAGTAAGGAAGGTGATTGTTTATAAATAGGTCAGGTTCACCCACATTCACACTTTGTTATCCAGTTGACTGCAACTTGGTCCTAATTATACCCTGTACTGCTAAACTGATCATCCTAGAAATTCACATACTTTTGCAATCATTTTAGATCACTTTGTTTAATAACAACTGTTTGTGTTTTTATTGGATTATCTTCATTTTATGAACTGTGTGATCACATCTTCCATCAAATTTAAGGTAGAAATCCAGAGAATAATGAGGGGTTCACATGTTTTCTACCGCCACTGTATGTCTATTAAGTCTCTATATAAATGGCCTAAGATGTTCATATATTTACATTATGGAACATTTTGTTCTTTAAATCAATAAAGTTAAGGTTAAGTTCAGGATTAGGTTCAAGGTTAGGTTTGGGCTAGTAGTAGCTTTGGTTAATGTCTGGTTGACAGAAATGAAAACATACATAAACGTGTGTGTGAGAGAGAAAGAGAGAGAGAGAGAGAGAGAGAGAGAGAGAGAGGAGAGAAGGAGAGAAGAAGAAAAGTATGGAAAATACAAGCCCAGTGAAATCGGAGAACACTTGACCTTCCCTCAGGAAATACTGACTCACATGCATCTATCTTTATAGCCTCTTTTGGTTATGAATCAATATGAGGCTAAATTTGACCAGCATAGAACCACCAGGAAACAGAGCTTCTTACAGACCCCTGCAGTTGGGGGCTTGTGTCAGAATGCCCCAGAATAATCCAAACATTCAGTGGCTTTTTAAAGGAGATTAGATTGCAGTCTATAAAGAAACCTTATCAAATGTATCCATTTGATATAACATTGTTACTGTTAATGCAGTTGTTGAATCAATATGATGCATATCGTTGCTGTCCAATGAAAAACAAGTATCTCCAAAATAGTAATGTTACAGGAGAGAACAAAAGCTGTCTTAGCTTTCAATGCAAGTCAATGGAACCAGATTTTTTTTCATGTAATTTTAAAGCATTTCTATTGGTCCATTCGTCATGAAACAGCAGCTGTCAAGTTTCAATTATGTAGAATAATGAAAATATCAGCAGTAATGTACTGTGCTGTCACTGACACAAACACAAACATTATGATGACTCCAGAGTGCAAATGTCTGACACAGTGATTCAGTTTGATTGTGGTGGAAAAGCACCAGCTCCACGCTTATGAATGACAGTGCGTTTCATGTTGAGTTTAATAGAAAACATTACTAAAATGAAAATAGAACTGAAAAAATGTACTTGAAACTGATACAACTGATAGAAAATACAGGTTAGCCTGTTAATTAACAGTTAATATCGTGTTTTAATAAACAGTAATGAATAGATAGTCTGGAATACGTAGTGTATGTGAGTATAGAGGTTGTTTAGGTAGGTGATTGTATGTGTTATTAAACTTTATGAGTGAAGCAGAGCGGAGTGTGTGTTGGCATGATGGAATGAAATTTGATTACATGGTCACAAATACCTCAGCTCGCCATCATACTCCACATTTACTGTGTGTGTGTGGATAGAGCAGTGTCTGACTACATTAGTTAGATAGAGTTTATTTGACTAATACGTTTCACACCCTGCAGTCTAATATTAACCTCTCAAACTCTAGACTTATTATTCAGTTTCCTGATCTTAAGTATTATTATTCTGTAGCTGTTCTGTAACTGAGAATGAGAAATCCGAATCTGCTTCTCTGAGGTGCAGGTAAGACTCCAGTATTTAATTGACTGTGTACTGCAGGTGTGGCAGCAGGTAAAGGTATGATTGATGGGTGCTGGAGTATTGCTTTAAGGGGAGTTTGTTGAGCTGTTGGTATGTATCCTGCTGTGTGACTGTACTGCTGTTTCTGTTCGTGTCTCCAGCTGTTTGCTTTACCAAAGAAGTCTGCATCGACTTTCTCATAATGACCAGAATCACTGATCGATCCCCGCTCCCGATCACAGCCAGTTACATCTTACAGTGCTCTCTTTGCTCTCTCCCTTTCTCCCTGGCTCTTTCTTTGTTTTTCTCCCTCCCTTCTTTCTCTCTTTCTCTCTCTTTACTACAGATAAGCACAAATACAGTCCAAACACCCAGGCACTTTAAAAATAATACAATAAAGGAATATCTTCCTCTTGAGGATAGAGGAGTATTTGGGGGGGTAAGGTGTGTGTGTGTGTGTGTGTGTGTGTGTGTGTGTGAGAGTGAGTGAGGGAAGGTGAGTCAGCACTCTGACTCTGTTTTCCGCAGCAGGCAGCAGCACAAACACTATCTCTCTCTCTCTCTTCTCTCTTCGCTCTCTCTCTTTCTCTCTTTTCTCTCTTCGCTTTCTCTCTCTCTTTGCTCTGTCTCTCCCTCTCTCTCTCCCTCTCTCTCTTCTTTCACTCTCTCTTTGCTCTTTTCTATGTTCTCTCTCTCTCTCTCTTCGCTTTCTCTCTCCCTCTCTCTCTTCTCTCTTCACTCTCTCTTTCTCTTTGCTCTCTCTCTCTCTTCTCTCTCTCTCTTCTCTCTCTCTCTTCTCTCTCTCTCTCTCTCTCTCTCTGTCTCGGTTGGTGTTGCAGTGTGAGCTCATCCTCTCACACATTCTCTTTTATGTGACAGAGAGACTGCTGGGGGATTACTGTTCATGCTGGCAGAGAAGGGGGCGCCATGCCACCATTACACACACACACACACACACACACACACACACACACACACACACACACACACATACACATACACTGATTTCACCTACACACATCATTCTCCTCATCCTCATTCTCTCGCTAATCTTTTTCCCCCTCTCTTGCTGAATGCTATTTTGCTTCTCGCTCACCCTTTCTTGTATTCTCTTTCTCTCTCTTTCTCTCTCTCTATCTTTCTCTCTCTTTCTCTCTCTCTATCTTTCTCTCTCTCTCTCTTTGAAAGCTGTTCAGATACTGTAGGTGGTAATTATGTTTCTGCTGTCTGTTAAAAGGATGATTCTCTGTTTGGTGTTTGTATGTGTTTGAATGTATGTTGCAGGAGTTTGTTTTATTTTTAAAGGTGCTAAAGGATGAAAAACATTGTCAGCACATAGAACTGACACACTGTGAACCTTAAACACTGATGTTTCTTCATTAATACAAGTCCTGTGTTTGTGAAAGAGGACAGAACAACTGGCTGTTCCCAAAATCCAAGACTGATATGTAACAGTTTCCACAAATCCACCCAAAAAGATGTCCCCAAAATGTACATATACCAGTGACAACAGATGAAGAGCAGTGTGGGATTACAGGTGCAGAAATCTACTCGTTTAGGCTTTAAAGAGGAGGTTGACGCTTTTTGCACTTCCTAAGGAACTGTCAGCGAGCAGGGATGATGCTCGTCTTTAAACAAGGCTGAAAGTGTGGTCTTATTCATCAGCTTCTTATTCTAACGTTCCGTTATTGTTCAGCTTGCTCAGGTGCTGCAGCATCATTTAAAAGAAAAGAAGATTCACTTCCGCTTTCAACTTTAACTTCAAATTGCTAGTTTGCCTTGCCAGTATTGAGACTTTGCGCAGTGCAGAGAGGGAAAGAAATCTACAATTCCACCTTCACAACCATCACAACTCCAAAACATGTCAGATACAGCATGCTGTGTAATTTTATCCACTGTTTGGCCGTCGAAGCAGATCGTTTTAAACGGAACGTTTCGTAGTGAATAACAACTTTCTTTACTTTGTGTTGTGATGGTGGAGCTTTATATTATTTTTCTATCTATGCCCGCTTACATATGTTGCTTCTAAACTAAATGATGGGGTGTAAACGGGTGTAAAACCGCATCTGGCCATTTTTCACCCAGATCAATGTCTCACACCTTCTGTGTAGATATCAGAGCACAATAGCACCTTTAAAACCTAATAGACTGTAACATACAGTACCGGTCAAACGTTTTAGTACACTACCAGTCAAACGTTTTAGATACACTACCAGTCAAACGTTTTAGATACACTACCAGTCAAACGTTTAAGATCACTACCAGTCAAACGTTTTAGATACACTACCAGTCAAACGTTTTAGATCATTACCAGCCAAACGTTTAAGATCACTACAAGTCAAACGTTTTAGATACACTACCAGTCAAACGTTTTAGATACACTACCAGCCAAACGTTTAAGATCACTACCAGTCAAACGTTTTAGATACACTACCAGTCAAACGTTTTAGATCATTACCAGCCAAACGTTTAAGATCACTACCAGTCAAACGTTTTAGATACACTACCAGTCAAACGTTTTAGATACACTACCAGTCAAACGTTTTAGATACACTACCAGTCAAACGTTTTAGATCATTACCAGTCAAACGTTTTAGATCATTACCAGCCAAACGTTTAAGATCACTACCAGTCAAACGTTTTAGATACACTACCAGTCAAACGTTTTAGATCATTACCAGCCAAACGTTTAAGATCACTACCAGTCAAACGTTTTAGATCATTACCAGCCAAACGTTTAAGATCACTACCAGTCAAACGTTTTAGATCATTACCAGCCAAACGTTTAAGATCACTACCAGTCAAACGTTTTAGATACACTACCAGTCAAACGTTTTAGATCATTACCAGCCAAACGTTTTAGATACACTACCAGTCAAACGTTTTAGTACACTACCAGTCAAACATTTTAGATCACTACCAGTCAAACGTTTTAGTACACTACCAGTCAAACGTTTTAGTACACTACCAGTCAAACGTTTTAGTACACTACCAGTCAAACGTTTTAGAACACTACCAGCCAAACGTTTTAGTGCACTACCAGCCAAACATTTTAGAACACTACCACTTAAACGTTTTAGTACACTACTAGCCAAACGTTTTAGATCACTACCAGTCAAACGTTTTAGATACACTACCACTCAAACATTTTAGTACACTACCAGCCAAACATTTTAGTACACTACCAGCCAAACGTTTTAGTACACTACCAGCCAAAGGTTTTAGAACACTACCAGCCAAACATTTTAGTACACTACCAGCCAAACGTTTTAGATACACTACCAGCCAAACGTTTTAGATACACTACCAGCCAAACATTTTAGTACACTACCAGCCAAACGTTTTAGTACACTACCAGTCAAACGTTTTAGTACACTACCAGTCAAACGTTTTAGATACACTACCAGTCAAACGTTTTAGGTCACTAACAGTCAAACGTTTTAGGTCACTAACAGTCAAACGTTTTAGATACACTACCATTCAAACGTTTTAGATACACTACCAGTCAAACCTTTTAGATACACTACCAGTCAAACGTTTTAGATACACTACCAGTCAAACCTTTTAGATACACTACCAGTCAAACGTTTTAGGTCACTAACAGTCAAACGTTTTAGGTCACTACCAGACAAACGTTTTAGATACACTACCAGCCAAACCTTTTAGATACACTACCAGCCAAACCTTTTAGTACACTACCAGTCAAACCTTTTAGTACACTACCAGTCAAACGTTTTAGATCACTAACAGTCAATTGTTTTAGATACACTACCAGCCAAACGTTTTAGATCACTACCAGTCAAACGTTTTAGATCACTACCAGCCAAACGTTTTAGATCACTACCAGCCAAACGTTTTAGATCACTACCAGTCAAACGTTTTAGGTCACTAACAGTCAAACGTTTTAGGTCACTACCAGTCAAACGTTTTAGATACACTACCAGTCAAACGTTTTAGACTGGTAGTGTATCTAGTTTAGAACTGTTTTAAGACGTTTGACCAGTAGTAAGTAAGAATCATTTCAGAAGTTTGGATTCAGTTTTTAATCATTTTTTTTATACAATACAGTAACAATGTAGATTAAAATGTCATTAATTAAAAATATATATTTTTATTATTTATTCAAGTTTATAGAAATCACTTATGAGTTCATAACTAATAAATGACGTGCTGCATTTATCTCTGTCTTAAATGTTTTAATTTGATCATCAACCGTGGAATTCTGGGCATTAGTGCGATGTTCACATAGTGATTGAAAACTTTTTGAATGTTGGTGTAAAATACATATGAAGGAAATATGTAACCGCATATGCTGATAGCGTATGTTAACATATCTGTGTTTATGTGTGTAGATTTCTGTCAGGTGGAGCTGCGTCTGTTGGCTCATCTGTCGTCTGACCCTGAGCTTTTGAGAATCTTCCAGAATCCCGAAGCAGACGTCTTCACCATGCTGGCCTCTCAGTGGTGGGCACCCACATGCACATTAAAACTGGAATGTTACAAAGATGGAAACATGTTACGCCAGACCTGCCAACACGTACGCGTTTCAGTACGCTGCTATCATTCGCCACTCTAAACTACAAACAAAGCTGGGGATGCCTGTGGGTTCAGTTGTGCTAGTGTAGCACTCAAGTCTAAGACCTCCTGAAAAACAAAGATAAGTTCGACCAATCAAATTCCTGGGTTTGATAAATGCCTAATGTCAATTATTTTAAAGGACTGGAACTAGACAGTATCCAGCATCCATTTCCATTCCCCCTTAAAGTTACACGCCTCCTGATAAATTCTTGAGTGTGTGTTGACCCCAATTGGATTATTAATATTAGACATAACTTTTTGTCTTATATAACTTCAATGTTTGAGTGCAACATGAGTGCAAGACCCCTTTGTAGACCCCTTTTTTGTAAATGCAACTGCGTTACAGTATTGTGCTATGCAAAATATTTTCCCTAGGTTGGCAGATCTGTAATGAGTTGAAGGTGTATAATTCAAGTCTGTGTGGAACTGCACAGTTAATTAGTCCCACTCTACCCCACCTATTAATGGAAGGAGACCACCATGGGACCACTGCTGACCATATACTGTTTGAGTGCATAGGTGCCAAAAGTATTCAGATCTATTACTCAGGTAGAAGTATAAATACTAGGGTTTAAAAATAGTTCTCTAGATGTTTAAGTATCAACTGATGCTTTTTACTCCAGTAAAAGTGTAAAAGTACTGATTTTTAAACTACTTAAAGTATAAAAGTAAAAGTAACGTAAGAGGCTGCCTGTTTACAGGCTTCCTGTTTCAGCCGCATATATGCCCATTAAAAAAAAGAATGTACTTTAGTAAAATGTAAATATATTAAAGAAACATATCTGTGTACTACTGAGCATTAACATGTGTTTCATGGAGCAGAAGATATGATGACTAGATGCCTATAAGTATTGTACTGGTGCACAAAGTCGAACTTCAAAGGCATGTTAATCTTTACTGGAATGTAAATGTACATGAATGACAACAAGTTGTAAATGAAATAGGAGTAACGAGGCTAGTTTAAAATGTAAGGAGTAGAAAGTACAGATAATGGAGTGTAAATGTAAGGAGTGGAAGTAAAAAGTCAGCTGAAAAATAATTACTCCAGTAAAGTATAAATAACCAACATTTCTACTTAAGTAACGTAACAAAGTATTTGTACTTTGTTACTTGACACCTCCGTTTGAGTGGTAGACAATCAACATAGCAGTGACACTGACATGTTAGTGTGTGTCATGTTGAGTGTAGTAAGATGCCACAGCACTGCTTGAGTTTTTAATTCTTTTTATATTAAGAATTATCTGCCAACCAACAGAGGCCCTGTAGCCAGAAACTGAGGGCTGATTAAGAACTACAGGATGACTCAAACAGTGCAGAAACAGATGAGCTCTACAAGGTAGATCAGCGAGATAGGTGTGTCTAGTGGAGTGGACAGTGAGTGTAAACAGTGTTTAAATAGCTCCGCACTCCCACAACACAACCAAGTCAACTGCTGCGCTGGGAACTGTCCACCATCTATTACTTGGTCAGGGGTCGTCCTGCTGTGGTGCCTTTCCATTTAAGGAGGGTGGCTGATAAACCGTGCAGCAGATGATGGTAACTTTAAATCTTCAAAGTGCACTTCTATGGTATGTGTGTCCAATAACACAGTCAACCATCATACATGCAGGGTATCTAATAAACTGGCATACAAATCCAGATGCCTGCACACAAACATAGAGGTACACGCAACCACTCAGTCAGACCCAGAAGAGATCCACACACACATGCGTATACTCAGTCACCCGTGAGTGTGTTCTGGGCATGCTCTGTAATAAGGGCGGAGCAGCACTTTGTGCCCAGATCTCAGCATCCCTTCAAAAACGCTGTCAGTGCTGTTGCCATGGTGACCCTCCGGCGGCTTCACAAGTGTTTTGTTTTGTTTTGCCTCGTCGGTTTGACGGGCCCGTCCTCCGCTGAACACTACCGGGATGTCTTTTCAAGTGTGAGTGCCTGATAGCATAGGAGAGAAATAGAGAAATCAGTCTGTCTTACATTGCTGTGTATCAGAGGCAGCCTGAGGTCTGTGTGAGGATTCGAGTGAGACCAGGTTAGCAAGTCACACTTTTTCTTTTTCAGCACATTTAGCCTTCATTGCTGCCCTTGTGCTGTTCAATTGGGACTGAGTGCTGGAGAAGGCCCTTTATAAACCACTCTGGCCAACAGGTGGCGCTGACAGTGCCTTTATAACCGTGTCATGGTGGTGAATCTGGTTTTTGTTGGGAAGGGCTTCTGTTTCTTGCTACAAACTTACACTTACACCATTTCTTTTTTTATTACTGAGCTTATTGTTGTGTTTTTTCTGAACCCACACTTCATTTGTTTAATTTCCAGTCAAGATGCATAACTTTATTTGAGCATCTGAACTGTTTATCTTTTCACAATGATAAAAAAAATCACAATAAGTGAACGAATAGAAATGCTCCTAAATTACTTGTGTTAATTAGCGTGTATTAAAAATTAATTAGTGTGTATATGATGATGACCGATTTGGTGGGCTACATGTAACTTGTAATTAAAGACTGTTTTTACTGGAAATTGAATAATATTGAATAGAACATGTTAATATGCAGTGTGTGTGCGTGCACACTACTGTCTACTCTCGGTGTGAGAGTTATGCAAGTAGAAGTTGGACTGAGAAGAGGCCACAGTGTCAGAGAGCACCAGCCCGTATGTCGTTCTGAGGGTACATGAGAAGAGATGACCAGAGGGGGAGAGAGAGAGAAATGGAAGCTGATTTGTCTGATGCTCATATACTGAGTGTCCTCATAATAACAGTAACCACCACTGACAGTCCTGTCTACATGATGTGTGACATTATTTCTGACGTGTGTGTGTGTGTGTGTGTGTGTGTGTGTGTGTGTGTGTGTGTGTGTGTGTGTGTGTGTGTGTGTGTGTGTGTGTGTGTTTTCCTCTATTTTCCTGTTTCAAGCTGTCAGTGAAAGCAGTACTAAATCAGTACCGCTGTATTGTCAGTAATAAGGACTGTGTGTGTGTGTGTGTGTGTGTTGGTCACCCCTGTGCCGAAGCTGATATTAATGCAGGGTGAATGCTGGCCTGTTGGTGTTATGCTGGTGGTGCACTGATCCAGAGCAGCATCTTTAGGTTGAAGTTTGACTCACTGTCACTCCCCCCCCACACACACACACACACTTACACACAAACAAACACATGCACACTGTGCCCTCTAGGCCAGCACTGCTGTCTAGGACTTCCTTATATATGTCTCCCTCTCTCTTTGTCTCCCCCTACTCCCTCTCTCTCTCTTTAGGAAGGGCGTGAATGAGGACAGTGTGAGTTCAGAGGACAGAGAGCACGCCAAACGCATAGTCTACTCTGTAGTCTATGGAGCCGGTAAGAACTACAATGCCCATCTCCATTCTCCTAAGGTCACATGGTGCAGATTCTGTTAAAGGAATTAAAAGGAGACATATTTTTATCTCAGTTCAAATTCACATCAGTAACAACAGACAGAAGTGAGTGAGTCTGTTTAGATTTTCATTAACATATACGATACCAGTCAGTAGTTTGGGATCATTTGTCATGATTTGAAAGCCAGCTGTATGTAAAATTGTGGTTGCGTATTTTGTTGGTTATTAAAGAGAATAGAGGTAAACACAATTCCTGCAGCGAACTGTTCTTTCTGCATGAATTACCTTGTCTTTAATTAACTAAAAGATTTTAAATAGTAATTGTAGCTTGGGCAAATATTGACATCCTTCCTGTTGGAAAGTCTTAAAACTTGATTTACGTGTTAAGCTATGTAAAGGCATGTAAAGAATTATTATTAGAAATTGTCAGCAAATCAAATTCAGAGCGTAATAAATTCCTCGTCTCTTCAACCCTCATACCAACACTTAACAGCCAGTGGCTCCTCTAAGCAGCAGCATGACGATCTGAAAATGAAGCTAAATGATGCTTAAGAAGCTGAGGAAGGCTATAAAACGATAGTAGTGTCTACAGATCTCGCTTTCCATTGTTTAAAATGCCATAAAGAAATAGCAGTCATGGGGAATCTGTGGAAGTCATGGTGAGATATGGAAGAGCAAAGAAACTTAATTAGAACCCCTTTTATCGAAAATGCAAAAACATTATATGATAGCTCTGAGACCTGCAGCGCTCATGGTGCACCATTCTATCAAGCAGTTTTGCTTGTGCAAACATGATCTTTGCACTCATGAAGTGAAAAACAGAACCCCCTGATGTCAGTCAGTGATGGTGTATCCGGATAAAGAAAAAAACAGCATCTGATACACCTTACAAACTGTTAAGTATGAGGATGGATCTGTTATGCTTTGGGGTTGTATGCCAGCCAGTAGTGAAGTAAACAGTGAACAGATAGATTGAAGAACGGGTTCCACTAAATATCAGCAAATTCTACAACCGTGACACAGTCCATCACAAAACTCTCTGGCTTGAGTAAAAAAGGGTGGGACATATAAATGGCTACAAACCGTGTTCTCAAACTGTGGTATCTGCAAAAGGGGGACGTACTAAGTAATATAATAGCTGAGTGTCTGGTACTTAAACGCAGAAAAAGAGGACAATTAAACTTATTGAAGTGCAGCATGGGAAATTTTAAATGTATATTGTTTTCAAAATTAAATATTGTCAGGCATGTTATCATGAAAATGGTTGTTTTATACTTGTATTTACAACCACAATGTTTTTTATATATTTATATTCCAAACTTTTGAGTAAAGGCAGTCATAAAGGCACATGGAAGAATTCAGATAGGTGGAAAAAAGAAAGAGATAGAGAGAAAGAGCTTCATACAGGATTGTTCTCTCCTCTGAATCTGTGTTGTGTCTTATTATGCTGAGGAATCTGTACAGCTTAGAGTGATCGCTAATGAAGGAGACCAGCACAGCGTGTAGGTCCAATGACTCTCAACCAGCAAGAACCATGTGTGTGTAAAAGAAGGAGTGAGGGATGAGGTATTGTGACTGTTGTGCTTTGTTTAACTGAGACAGTTTGCGTGCTTCTGTTTTTCCTGAATTCAAATTAAAGGTGATATAATATCTCTTTGCACAAGTTAACACAGCTCTCTGGGGTCTTAATCAAACACGTGTGTCATGTGACATCAAAATACTAATAGGGTCACCACGGGATCTAAACAGCCCTGTTCAGAACCGCCAGTTTAAGTGCCTGTTCCTTTAAATGATAATGAGCCGCTTCTCATCCGTCCCCCTTTTTAAAGGGGTGTGCTAATGTGAGTGCTGCCTAACGCTACTATAGCAAGAAACACTCTGGAGACATCTACTCCCACCTTAAGGTTCCACCTGAAATGGTGCAACAGTTAACAGCAGTTGCCTGAGGCACCATAATATGACTGCAGCACCATTTAAGGTGCATCGGGAAAAATTCATACGAGGAGCTGAACAGGTAGACGGAGGTGTCAGGATATAACTGCTGCATCATTTAAGATGCAATGGGGAAATTTGATCATGAAGCTGGTGAATAAGTAGACTTCTGCTTCTTGTCAGACACAACGTAGTTAGCACACATATACAGGATTTTGCTGACTGTATCTGAGACGGTATGAAAAATATACACGGGGTAAAAAGGGGATCCAAATCTGGAAGCTAGGAAGCCCATGAGAAGCTGACTGGGTTTTTTATCTTGCAGTTCATGGTCACCCAGGCACTGGAGAAGGGAGTTTTGTGTAATATACCCTCTTTAAGGATGCACACATCATCAGAATCAGACTCAGAATCAGAAATACTTTATTGATCCCAGGGGGAAATTGCAGTTTAAATTGCAGAGATTCATTATGAATCTCTGGCTGATTACGATTCTGTTCACAGTTAAATTGGCCAGTAGTTGATTTTTATTAGCCATAGCTCATTTCCAGCACTTTTAAATAAAATAGAAAACCAGCTGCCAGTTAAATAACATGAATCTAATAAACTGCTGCATGACAGGTACAAGTTAACTGGCTGTTCAGCGCAATGAGTCATTTCTAATCACGCTGTGAAAGTTTTTGGTATAGGTGCACGAAGACATTCACCGGCCTCCTGTTACTTACATCATAACGTCGCAACACACATCAACCAAAACTAAAATAATAAATAAGTAGCTTTCGGTCTGATTACATGCAGCACTAGTTTATTTTGTTCAAACTTTTGCTGACTGGTTCTACATGTGTTTTCAAGCTCTCAGCACGATACGTAAGAATGAAACATGTCTGTATTGCCACATGCAAGATTAGCTATTGGGCAGAGAGAGAGAGACAATGGAGGGAAGGAGGGGACAGAGAGGACTGGGGGATTGAGGGATAAAAGAATGACTGTCATGAAATTGATGAGATAGATAGAGAGTGCATACGCAGTTGTACAGAGATCTTTAGATAACCATGGTAACGGAATACTAAAAGGAGGCCTGCCTTATAACACACACACACACACACACACAGACAGACACACACGTATATATTCGGGGGGGAGGGGTGGGTACGCACATGCATGCGCACACAATTGGGCCTAAAGATAAAGAAGTGTTGAGTGTCTGAGAAACGAGGGTTCTTTAGTGGAGAGCAGTGAGTATTCAGTTGAAAGGAGGAGTGTGTGACTTCACCCGCTGAAAATGTGTAACAGTGCCATTGTTTGCCACAGTTTGATTGTTGTGTCTCGTGGTTCAGACGACATGAACCCTTCAATGCCAAGGCAGAAGAAAAGCATCCGCTCTCGTCTGTAATCTCCTCTTCTTCTTTAATAGTGTGGGATCTCAATGCTGCTGTCGTTTATTTTGAGAACATGATCTAATATTCCTCTCTTTTATTTTTTTACAAACAGGATGTTATCAGTAATGAAAACTATGGAAACAAAAAAGGTTTTTTAAAGCATTAAAACTGTGTACTATTGTGTTTTTGTGTTTAGTGTACTTGTGACTGAATTACAGTAAAAACACTGACAGATAAAATCATCAGTTATAGTGAAGCATGCCATGAAATCTGGAAGTTTCTGGAAGATCGTGGAATTTTGTTTATAGCATATCTAAATGTTTAGATCCCACTCATCTAAATATTATATTTTAATGAAATGTATGTATTGTATGAGTAGTTTTTATGGTTGCTTGATTTTTCTGGATCCATTTATCCTCTTTCTGCTCGTCAACAGCTGCCAATCACTTCAGTATATATAAACAGTCTCCTGAACAAAGGCAAATATGGCAGGAGAATCTAAATTTCAATAATAATTTATCACTTTGTTAAAGCAGTAAAAACGAGTTAAATACCTATGTCTAATAGCAATAGCACATGCCAAATACACATCTTCGTGTCCAGGGGGTCTCCTGTAAGTACTTATTGTTGTTTGCTGTACAGTTATTTTCTGTTCATGAGGTACAAATATTTTTCTAAGCACTAACATCAGACAGCGCATCATGAAATGCTTGTCTTCGTGCCTTTGGGGTTTTCCTTTCTATTGTATGTGGTTTGAATATAAAAAATAAGAAAAACTAATTAACATTGAAATGCTGCCAGCGTTGTGGTTGTGCAGATAGACTTTGATGAACACAAGCTACTCACTCACTCACTCACCCATGACTCTGCATCCTAAAGCCCTCAGCAGCTCTACTGCCTCCAGCTCCACACTGCCCTGCTCTATATGCTCTTTTTATCTCTATTGGTTTTTCCCCTTTCTCACCCTTATTCTTTTTTCCCTCGTCTTTCTCTCCCTCTCTCACGGTTTTCTTTCTCTTTTTATCTCTCTGGATAAAACGAAGCACAAGACAAAAGGTCAGGGAGAAACTGAGCTTCTGAACATTTGGGGGTTTAAACCGAATCCTACTTGTGAAAGGCTGAAGCACTAGTCGATACTGGAAACTAGAAATAAACTGTCTGACAGCCTCAAGTTAGGAATGCTAGAATTATAATGATATAATCATATAAAATATAATTCCTGTAATTGTTAATGCTATGATACCAAATTATACACTAGGCCAAAAAAAGGTCTTGGGCAGATCTCAATCACTCGAGCGATCTTTATTTATTGATTCACTGATCATCCGGAATGGCACAACTATCTAAGCTATGGCTTCTCAACATGAGGATATTCCTGGAAGTTTACCCAACCCTATCTCTTCATCAAATCCAGAGCTAGCATTTGTACTGTAAACTTATTCTGATTTTAATTTACGTTTATTTAACTACATATTAAAGCATATTAACTGCACTTTTAGCCTTCCTACCTTTTTTTGTACCCACACAACAAACATTGCAGTTTTGTCTTAAGACAGAAAGCTGGGCCCCTCTGTTCTGAGCCCTGTTGTCAGGATAGCTCATCCCCCAGTGAGGGGCCAGGAGTTTCATGGTGTAATTGGCCACACTAGGCGATCTGTACCTAGCCCGAGGACACTTGACCCCCCCAAACCCAGGCACTCAGGCACAGTACGCATCTAGTGTGATCCTTATCATGCCCGTGTACAGAACACGTAAATGCTGCGTCAGTCCAATTAAACAAACATGGCAGCAAAAAGATCTTTCTGCTGTACTGTGCGAGAGCTGCTCCAGCATTTAAGGTGAAACTGCAGAATTCTGACAAGAAGCTGGTGAATAGAAAGCCTTGTTTGAGATCAGAGCATCAGAGCTTAAAATTCAGAAGTTTTAAAGCTTCTAAGAAATAGAGCAGTGAGTACTCGAAGCTTTGGCCGAGTGTAACGCAAAACTGTCCCAGAAAAATATTAAGCTTAATGTGAGCACAGGCCGGCGGGGAGCAGTCATACTCAGGCATGGTACAAGGCATCCAAGCCTTTGTGTGAGAAATCACCAAATGGCAGTCTATTAGATGACGTCACAGGATTGACAATGAATGTTCTTCTACAAGCATGATGAGCTGTCCAATGACGTTGCTCTAACACTAGCATGAAAAGCCATATGCTTTCAGCCTGGCGCTGGCCTGGCTAACAGGTAGGAGGAAGAAATCAGGTAAAAACTCCAAAATTGTATTTCACTACTGCGTCAGTAGTTCCTCCAGCGGCAGTTGCGTATTTTCCCAAATCATTTGTAATCATACCAGTGAATCAAGCTGAATTGTGATGAAATTATAGGTCTCCTAATGCAACAAATCGTTTCCTAAGGAATCCTTATCAAATTCAACCATGAGGTCAGATATTTGCACACCTGCTGGAAGACCTCTGATCTGTCTCAGTGTGGGGGTAGAGCACGGCTGCTAGCAGCACCGGACCACTGGCAGTGGGAGCAGTAATAATAGCTCTGTAATACTGCTACTCAGAGTGGGTGATGTGTCAGCGTACTCGCTATAGTAGTGGTTGTAGCCATAGCAACATGAAGAGACGAAGAATTCTCACCCTCGCACCATTTTCTCGGTTTCTGTTTTCCACTCTTCGCTCTCGCTTTATCAACATTTACTCTTTCCCTTTTTACCTCTCACTTCCATTGTGTGCTTATGCTCTCTCCCTGCTCTCCGTTTCTCTCTCTGTCGAAAGAAAATCTATTGAGAGTTTGCTTTATTGGTAAAAGTATGAATGTACAGCAAGGCTATGCATATTGCAGTTAGTTCAGTTGGTTTTGAGAGAATAACCAATAATAATGAGTTTACTGTCTGTGGGTGTCTGTAGGTAAGGAGCGTCTATCTGGTATTTTGGGTGTGAGTGCTCAGGAGGCCAGTCGTTTCCAGGACAGTTTCCTCCAAACCTTCAGGGAGGTGCAGACCTTCATCCAGCGCACTGTGCAGCACTGCCACAAATACGGTGTGTGTTACTTACCATGAAGCAGTAGAAAAATAAATTTCCATATTACTCCAAATGTCATTAGTCAGCAGATACATGAAATTTCTCAAGTCAAGTTCTCAAATCAACGTAAATCAGAAATCATAGCTCATTTTTCTTTCATACTGTGACATATTCTAGACAGAATTGTGGTGTCTAGCTGAGCAGTTTCTGTTTATGACATGTATAGGAGGTGAAACTTAATTTTATTGGTTACTATTACTTTTCCCACCGGCCGGGGATGGTTATCAAAAGTCAGCAGATATTTAAGAGGCAGGACAAATCAATATGTTGATAAACAATTACAGGAAAACAAGACTTTTTCCCTTGAACTATATAATGAATAGTGCCTGACATGACATAAACTAACAAACTTAAAGTGTTTGACTTCAGATTGCCGTTAATAATAAAGATATGTGTCACAGATAAACACTGTAGTATAAGCCAGGTTCATGCTTTTGTCCATTTTTAGATGGCCGCAAAGACACTAAGATTCAAGTAACATGTAGATTGCAAATAATGAATATTAGTGAAAATTAGTGAAAAGTCTTAGTGCATACTTCAAAAAAACAACTGCCATTTAAATACTGGCCAACGAAAACATCAAGATCATCTTGTCACTGTTCAAAGAAAAACTTTTTCTGTATCATTTGAACACACTGTCTATATCCTGTGAAAGTTTCATAGTATATATCGTCGCTGTCCAATAGAAAACAAGTATCTCCAAAATATGAACTTTACAGGAGAGGCTAAAAACAGTCTGTACTTTTAATGTAAGTCAATGGAACCAGAATTATTTTTCAATTGATTTTGAAGCATGTCTATTGGGCCATTTATCATGGCAATTGTAGACACTGGCAGTGGCATCTGTCATGTTGAAAATCGACATAATTGGAAATACATGTTTTTCATTGGACAGTGATGATATGTATGTGGTACAACATAAACAAGTGTGTGATGATTTGGGCCTGTGTTGTACAAAACCAACAAAGCAAACATTGGACATCCAATATAACCTTGGCGTTTGAAAAGAAACAATGTGCAAACCAGAGATCAGTACACACAGTAGGGTGTGGGTTTGTCTGCGTGTGCACAGAGAGAGGGATGTGCTCTGCTTGCAGGATTAAGACAAACTGCCGATCTTCAATACCTCCGGGAGCTTCCCAAAGAGGACGCTCAATATATTCACCAAAATGCCAGCACAGCTAAGTGTACCGGGTAGCACTGCGGACTAGACTCAGCATACACACAACACCCTCAGAGCTTCAGAACACCACACACAGCCTGCCCCTTACAGAGTCTGAGGGATCCAGACTCACTCTGAACTCTGCACTCCTGGTCTGAAATAGCATTAACCAGAAAGTTGTCTCTTTGCAAAAACGACTAAATAATATTTAGTAGTATATATAATAATGTTTTATTAAGTTGTTAAGTATTAAATGAAAACTTTAGCTAATCGATGTATTTTAGCTGATCGATTTATTCATATTTTGTCTGTAAACTCACTCTATGCTTCTCAGAAGTGTGTTTACAGATGTGTCGTAAAGGTTGTATTTTCTTATGTGATGTAAATAGGAAACACAGGCTAACTTGCTTATTGTTTGTGATATTTCACTCATTCATGCTAATTTGACCTGGCTACTGTCTTTTCACTGCAGAAGTGAAATAATAGGTCTTAAGTAGAAAATATAAATCCAAAGCCCATGCATTTCTTTCACTTGTTGTAATGCAAGCACTCAAACTTCCTCAGGTTCACATATGTTTTAATATGAACTTTTAACAGTCGCTTGGAAAAAGAGCCTGTCAAACTAGAAAAGTGGATGGTTACACATAAACGACTATTAGATGAGTGCAGGTCAGTATGTTTGTGAATTAGAGGTTGGGAATCTGCCCTGAGTGAGCATATGCAGTTTGGTGGCTGTAGGTTGAACGAAACTATACTGTTTGGGTTCAGACCAAAATGAATGGGATCCTATGGGAGGAACGAAGGATAAATAAACGACACATAGATGAGTGGAGGTCAGTATGTCTGTTGATTAGGGCTTGGGGATCTACTTTAAAAGAGTACATGCAGTTTAATGGCTGTAGATTAAAGGAAAAAAGAGGGATGGAAAAAAATAACAGATGAGTGCGGGTTGAACCAACACTGCGGTCATGGTCGAGGATCTGGCCTGAGTCTGTGTATGTGAAACAGTGTCTGTCAGTCACGCAGAAGTTCAGTAGATTGGCGTGCACTTTTTCCGTCCTATTCATTCTCTATGGGAAAATATCCGGAAACACTCTGTTGAATCTGTGGAAAGAATCTGTGCATCTGATCAAAAAGCTTTATACAAGCCCGAATCACACAATTACACTGGAGTTTAACAATGATATTTTGCACACTGCAGGATGAGTTACGTGGTGAAGAAAAACAAATTTAATTGCATAGCCATAATAATTACTAAATTACTAAATCTGCTGTCTATATCAAAGGATACACTCTGATGAACTTGAAGCGGAGTGTAAAATACACTGAAAGTGTTAATAAACAGCTGTAGTATTATTATTATTATTATTATAATTATTATAATTATTATGAATATTAGAAAATGCTATTTAGTGCAAAAATAACTGAAAATGACAAAAGAAGACTAGGTGTCCTCAAACTAACAACTGCAATTTCCCCCTGGGATCAATAAAGTATTTCTGATCTGATCTGATCTGAACTTTTGACATACCACTTATGTTTTGCATACTAGGTCTTGGTCGGGTCAGCCTTAGTTATCTATTATTTACTGAATCTGACCTCAGGTGCAGGAGTTCAGAAGTTTGTGTTGGAAATCAGTGTTGTGCTGAGTTGGGGGCTTGTTCCTCTGTTACACAATCAATACTGCAGCTATCGACTGGCACTGCATCACCTGCAGCAACTGCTCACCCCTGCTGGCCCTCTGCCTGTGGTGTGTTTTAGTGGGCTCCACCCTGGGCTCCTGAGGCGGGGAAGAAATAGAGAGCTGCTCTGAGCTAAGCTTTCCTGGGACAGGTCCTGAACGCCTGCAGTGATGCCTCATTCGGCTTGTCGCCGCAGTGATTAGAGGTGCTGGGATTTATTAGACTATGGTGTGTGTCTGGGTGTTTGCTGCTGCTGGAGAAATGGAGGGGAAGTCTTCAGCATAATTCAGCTCCTGCCAGGTCCAAAGAGCTCAACCTCTAAGATAGCTCATGCTGCTTTGGGCAGCTAGATGGATCTGAAGGGGTTTTGCTAGTACGGATGGGCGTTTTAACCTTTTCTATTATATCCAGATTCACACTGTTGCAAGGCAGTGTTTGGCAAACCTAAGAAAAAAAAACACAGAATGTTTATCATTTTTTTATTGTGTGCAGCTAACATATAAAGGTGAGCCATACATGACTGTTCAGTTGATTAAATTATTTATTTTTTTTGTTTTATATGTACATGGTTTAATATACTACCAGTTGGAGCTACAGAACCTTAACTTTGAGTAATACCACCTGTTTTGTTTTTTTATTATTATTAAAAGTATCTAGATTTAAAGCAACGCAGGGCCGTGGCCATTTCACAATACATGATTTACAGCTCGAATTGAGAGCGATTGGCCACTTGTGTATGCACACAGCAGAATTTGACCTGTGCATGTAACCTGTGCAGTTAAACACCCACATATACACACACTAGGGGGCAGTGAGCACACTTGCCCAGAACAGTGGGCAGCCCTATCCACAGCATCCATTGTCGTGTCCTGTTGGTTCATGGGATCAAACTTGCAGTCACAAGGCTGGTTCCCTAACCTCCAGCCATGTTGGCACATATGCGTCTTGTGCATTCACTTTAAATCATTATCATTTAAAACATACAAGATAATAAAAATAACTATAAATTTAAACAAAAGTTTGAAAATGCTTATGTTAATGATTTGTTTTCAGAGATGAGTTTAGAAAATTGATATTTGGTGCCACTTTAAAAGTTTGTTGTTGTTGTTGTTGTTGTTATAATTATTATTATTTAACTCTCCTTGAGCTTTCATGCCCGATAAGCTCTGGTCATCATTTTGGAGACTTTTAAAATGGCAGATTTTTTAGGGAAGATTTCTACTCCTTATTAGAAACCTCTGAACTTCTGAACAGGACTAGCATAAATACTTTATGTCGTACATTTATCTGAAGCCTGATTGGTTTTATATTGCTGTAAACATTGATTCCAACCAAAATTTTCAATAGTAGCACATTTTTCAAATATCTGATTAAGTGAATATCCATGTATTAAAATAACCGTGACAGAGGAGAAAGCGTGATTGTTAAAACCTAATCATTGCTACATTATTATGCATGCAGAGTCAGCCGGTAATGACAATCACATTACCGTTATGAAGCTGGCTTGAACCACATTAGAGATATAATCCGATTAATCCGATGCTGTAATCTGTATGCCAGCATTTGCACACAGAAAAAATATATAGTATTTGCATAAATTTGTAGAAATAATTTGTAGACGTAATTCAGCAGCTATTTTTCTGAAGTCGATCATGCTGTTTCAGAGCGGCGGTAGTTCATTTACAGCCCTCCCCCCACATTTCACCTAACTTATAATTTCCCCTCACATACTAACACACACTTTGATATTGAAATGAAGGCACTGCAGTAGCCAAGTGATGTGTGTACTGCTGAGAAATCCCCTGGTTGTCAGTTGAAATGGCTGGAAGGCCTTTAGCTGAACTGCTTGCTCAGTTGTAGGGGAGGACCTGTATAAAAGTGAGTTCTGATGTGACGTCCCATAGTATGGAATTTACCATAAACTGGAAAATGCTAATCCACAAACGCCCCCACCTCCTAGATGCATTGAACTTGAACTCACTTAAATAATTCTTGTTAACAAAAAGCATGACACACCATTTTTTTAAAAACATTATCCAGTTGGTACTGCTTATATGTGGAAGACATTTGTTTCTCACTCTTCTGTTGCACTCTTCTGTAAAACGCATATATTGTCTCATAAGGCAGAAATAAGACCTGAACCTAGCTAAACTAAAATAACAACAGACATAACATAACCCCAAAGCAAACATAACCCCATATCCAACATTTTCCCTGAAATCTTACCTGAATGTTTGTTCCAAGCTTCTAATGTCTATGTACAGCTGCTGTAACACCAATATTAGCATAGCGCTTATGCAATACTGTAAATCCCATAAGGATGCTAACAGAGATTAGCATTACTATTCTAGAGGCAGAAAATAAATACAGGCCTGTCTGCATTACGTATTGCAATGTAATAACATGTTCACAATTTGATTGTATCTGATTTTCATTGTAAACCTAATCAAAAAGTTCATATTCATGTTCCTATATGAAATGTTTTATAAAAGCTTTGTGCATGTCTTAGCCAATTAGATTCTAGAATCTGAACCGTCCTCCAAACTGAAGCTGACTGCAGACTGCTGGACCTCACAGGCTTTATAAGAATTTCCCAAATAGCTGACAATATAATACATGTGATACTTCAGAATACGTTTGACATGGAATCACAGATTGACTGTATGAAACTACAGCTTGGGCTACATGTAAATCAACTCCATCATATTTTTTCTAACAACATTTTATGATGCCCTTGTTCTTGAGGCCAGAGAACACATGACATGACATTACTGTCAAAAAATCAAACATTATTCTGGTTCTCTCTATGCAAGGTGCCCCAGATAACTCTTAAGATGTATACTAAACCTGTCAAGCCTTTTTCTACAGACCCTGCAGTGCCCTGCCAGAGAAACACACGTCAAGTTAATGAATTAAAATGATGTGGCTCTCTGTGTTAAATGTTACGTGTTGAGCTGCTGTTGAGCACTGAGGTGTGAAGGAAAGATTCAAAGAGAAAATAGATTAAAAAGTTGATGTAAGTGTACTGCTTTAAATACTTCATAACTAAATCAGGCTCCCGAAAACACAGAGTTACTACACACATACACACGCATGTAAACACAGAAGCCTGTGAATACCAAACATTCCTGTATGCATGTCATTGTCACTCATCTGTCCATTGTTGCAGTACATCTGCCAGTTACACACTCACACACACACACACACACAAACACACACTCTGCACATTATCTAGGCGCATTCCTCAAAGCAGCATCACGTGTTAGTGTATCAGTGTGTTTGTGGCGTGTAGCTGCTGGCGTCTCTGTGCTTCTGGGAAAGAGATTTGTCCGGAGCGCTGGCTGACACTGGGCTTTTGGAGCAGAGCTTTAGCTGTAAAGCCGGCCCTTTTGTCCAGCCTGACCCAGGAATGCGCCACTAAGGGCGATTCGGAGGGCCGACGTGTGTGTAAGGGTGTGACTAGGTTTGGGAAAGACAGACTGTGAGAGAAAGATTATGTAAGAGTGAGTAAGACTGAGTGTGTGTTATGTCTGCTTCTAGGTTATGTAAAGTCCATAATGGGCCGTCGCCGTTCCCTCCCTCATGTTCACTCGACTAACTGGGGCATCCGGAACCAGGCCGAGAGACAGGCCGTCAACTTTGTAGTGCAAGGTAGTGTGTGATCGTGCATGTCTATTTGTGTGTGTGTGTGTGTGTGTGTGTGTGTGTCAGTGTCAGTGTCAGTGTCAGTGTCAAGGTAAGCCTGGGTCACAGGGCAAATTTGGCTTCATAGTCAACGTGTTTTACTTTTAAAGCACAGGCCTTCATTTGTACAGCATGGCAATTTGGGAGCTAAAAATAACTCTGTATAGGTAATAATTCAGTATATGAAATAAACTCATTAATTAATCAATATGAATAATCAAGACAGTAATAAATGTGAATGTATGTCATAAAACGCCCCTGAATTTCAGTTAATATGGATGAAAATTGCCCTTTCACGTACATGCAGTCATATGCAAAAGCCATTCAGACCTGTACTCTTCGTTTAGTGTAGACAACACATGAAAATGGTGGATTACTCACCTGAATATAACATCTCTGTAGACTAGTGCATATGTTTTTTTTGCACCATTGAACTCCCAGATGTTCATTTGTCTTTGTAATGAGGTGTTTATGCACGGCAGCCCTACTTTACTACTCCTCTCTCTGTAGTTGGACAGACTGTTCTTGTGTGTTGAATTGATATGGTCTGTCTGCTGAGGAGGAGTTACTCTGTTTCCTGACATACAGTACCATAGCAATACAGAAGCACCACATGCCCCAGTAATGCACTTTGATCTCTTCCTTTTGTCATTGTAATCCTAAATAAAGGTCACCTGATACTGCTCTGCATTTTTCTACATGCTACAGTTGTTAGTTAATTAGTTTTAGGATGTAGTACACCTGTCTAAAAGTCCTGCACATATCATGTTTTTGTCTACATTTACACAAATATTTATTGTTGTATAAATTAAAGTGTTATTTAAATTAAAATTCTGTAATATTTGTGTTAATTCCTGCATGATATAAGTATTAGAGCTATTATAGAAGTACTCTTTTTCATTTGTAAGAAATTGCCCAGCAGAGAATACACATCCAAATACTTCTTACTCTGAGGCATCTAGTTAGATACAGCCAAGCAAGCTTCTCATTGGTCCCATATTTTTATATTTTGACATTTGCACCTCAAACAGAAAAACCTAGCTCTAATGGTCACTGTCAGTAGTACCAGACATGAGAAAGTAAAAATACTTTATTTGTTAGCCCAGCTAAAGACTTCAACACAATAAAATATTTTTTATGACCGCTCAGGTTCTGCTGCAGACCTCTGTAAGATGGCCATGATACAGATCTGCTCACATGTGTCCTCTTCCACCACTCTTACCGCCAGGTATATTCATCCATTCATCTATCTGCTCATCCATCACATCCATTAGTCCATCTATTCATTTAATGTTTTTCCTTCCACTAATCTTCCTGTCCGTCCTTTCCATTAATCTATTTATTAATCATGCTATCAAATTGCATCTAATATTTAGCTCACACTGGCTCCCTCTGCCCAGTGTAGGATACCAAATGACTGCATAACATCTGCCTTTTACATCCCACTCTACATCTTTTTATCCACCTCTCCATCCTCTTTGTCTTCTATTGTTAGCGCATCTGTCCACTCAGTGCCCCCTCTACCCATCTCTCCATTTTCTCTTTCACCTCTCAATGTGAACCACTCAATTAAGAGCAGTATAGCCTGCGAGATCAAATTCATTTATCTCCCTTACCGTCATTTCTTCCATCCCTCCCTGAACGTCCTCAGACACTGTGTCTGTGCTTGATGGGTTTGAAAGTTTGCCAGTGACCCATAGAGCTGCTGCCCAAGCCGGGTTCACTGAGTGCATTGAAAGACCCTTTTATCTCATCATCTTTATAGTTGCAATCCAGTTGGTATCCAGTGGTCACAGTCCAGTTATTGGAAATCCATCTAAGATTGATACCACTGATCTAATTCAGTCTGTTTTATTGCCTTTAATCTTTTCTTCTTTATTTTGTTTTACTTCAATTGATGTAAGTCATTGTAAAGGTGATCTAAGCAGCATTTTCCATGTAAACCTTCTTTAAAGGGATTGTGGAGGGACTATTTCCACAATTTAAACATAAAACATACTCTTATGTTCAATGTTTCAGTGGTCACACATTTGGTAGCATATTTTGCCATTTATTTATTTTTTTATTCTTTGTTTTGATTCATTAAGCAGCCATAGAATGCTATTTTTGGCAGTTTGCAATCCATGATTTGACCCTAAAACAAACTGCTTTCCCTTGTTTGGTGAACTCATGAATAATTTATGATCAGTTTGCTGGTTTTTAGTGAGACTGTGATGGTTTACACAGAAGCAACATGTAGAAACAGACATAGACACGGAAATAAAATGAACCTTGAGAGCAATACAAAGTAAACTCAAGTCACTACTCACTATGAAAAATTACATTTAAGAGCTCCAGCTGTCAAAAAGAGGATGGAATTGCACAGCATGCTGTAACTTACCAGGAATGGCTGAGATTGTGACA
Source organism: Megaleporinus macrocephalus (assembly GCA_021613375.1). Taxonomy (NCBI): domain Eukaryota; kingdom Metazoa; phylum Chordata; class Actinopteri; order Characiformes; family Anostomidae; genus Megaleporinus; species Megaleporinus macrocephalus. Next base: position 15,804,615 of record CM038708.1, on the reverse strand, counting down.
GCAGTTAAGGTGGAATTGCAGATCTTTTTTCCTCTCTCGATATTGTTGGAAGTTTGAGAAGTTGTCCACCTGAAATGTGCATAGCAAACTAACATCCGTGAATTAAACTTGTCCAGGATCTTGTTAAAGATGTGGGGGCTGAAGTCAGCTTCCTGTTCGCCACCTTGTGTTGCGAATTTTCTGTTCCACCGAAAATTGTACAGCAGCTACATTCTGGCACAAGCTGTAGCATTTAAGGTGGAACAAGAAATTGGATCAGGAAGCCAGTTTTAGCCTCATTTAAAGATGAACACCACCCATGCCTGTCAACAGTTCGGTTACTTAAGAACGGTATGAAAAGTGCCAGCGTCCTCCTCACAGTCTGGAAAAGTACATTTCTGCTTATGAAGTCTGTCATTGCTGTTGATCCAGCGTCAGTGTTTGTTGCTGGGCTGGAACTTGTGCTGATGTGTGTACAGTTCAGGGATGTCTTTATGAGCAATTCCTTGATTTGTTCTGTGAAGCATGCAGTTCAACAATGCAAATAGAGTTGAAGAGAACTGAGCAGGTCACTTTCACTGTGTGATTGTACGAGGTCAGGCTGGTGGCTCAGATCCATGATGAGCTGCTGTTTGAGGTGGAGGACTCTCAGGTGGACGACTTTGCAGGTAAACACAAAACGCAATCCTTCAGTCTCATTCAGATTGGGCCAAGCGGCGATCTCTGGGTCATATTGTGTGTGTGTTTTCCTGTTGAAAACAGTGTTGGTGAAGAACATAATGGAGTCCCTTCAGCACATTGACTGCCTTGGAGTCAGCCTTTCAGTGAGTAACTAGCACAAAGTTGTTAGCTTTTTTACACAAAACATGTTTTATCTGTTAAATAAAACGTACCATAAATGTTTATCTATTTCACAAGTTGAACAGGCCAATATATATTTAGTACATACTTGTTAAAATAATGTATAAGGTGGTTATATAGCTGAAAACTTGATAACCTTCAGATCTGAAGCATTTTGATTATGGTCTTAGTAATGTTTTACCACAGTTTAGCGCTTTATTAGCTTTTGTCTTTAAGTTCTGCCAAAGGTAGAAAGCATGTTCTGACAGCTTTGATTAACCTTAGTCAAAGTCATGGATACTACATACTTGTGCCCACTGTTTATTAGCACATTAAGGCTAATCTTATTCAGTTATGAATATTTGAACATGTTGTTTAGTAACAACTGTAAAGTTAATAGCTCACAAATTGGCTTAGAAAATCATGTCACTCTACAATATTAAAACAGCAGTGATTAAATGTGCACTGTTGTTCAAACAGTTTAAATATTTAAGATCACAGTTTTAACTAAATAAACGGTGTAAATACAAAACTGAAAAAAGCATTTGCTTCCCTCCAAGTTTCGTCTACCTTTGCATATTTGTCGCACTTGCTTTTTTCAGATCATCAATTTTTTTTGGTCAAAAATAAAGTAAAGAGCAAATTCTGTTTTTAAATGATTATTTCATTTATTGGAGGAAAAATGCTGTCAGGCCTCTGTGAAAGAAGTAACTGCCCCCTTAGCTACTAAATCAATCAGTTAACAAAGTTTAATTGACTGCTAGGTTTAGTTTTACTACCACACCTAACCATGACTAGACATACTGCTAGACCTGCTCAATCCAAACATCATTTAAATAGAACCTGTCTGGCAATGGGAAGAAGCAAGAAAGTCTTAAAAAGAGATTCAAATACAGATGTGAAACAACATTTTTGAAATCTGCTGTGGAAAGGGTTACATTGCAAAACATTGTGAGAGCCACTATCCACAAACGAAAGACAGCTGGAACAGTGGTGGGCCTTACCAGCAATGAGTGGTCTACCAAAACTTCACCAGGAGCGCATCAACAACTCATCCAGGTGGTCACAGAGAACCTAAAGAACCCAAATGAACATTTAGAAAACCGTAGGCCTCATTTGTCTCAGTTATTGTATTCCCTAATAAGAAAGACTCTGGGAAAAATGGCCTTAATGGGAGAGTTACACGGTACAAACTACTGCTGACCAAAAAAAAACATAAAGAGTTTGTTACATTTGCCAGAAAAACATTTTTACATCTGGCGTAAAGTTAACACCGTGTTCCATCATAAGAACATCATGCCAGCAGTCAAACATGGCAGTAGTGTGATAGTCTGGCACTGTTTTGCTTTTGCAGAACCTAAACGACTTGATTGAGCTATAAATTCTGCTCTCTTTCAGAAAATCCTGAAAGAGAATGTTTGCCCGTCAAGTTGTGACCTAAAGCTCAAGTGCAATTGGGATATACAACAGGTCAATGATCCAAAGCACACAAGTCCACCTCTAAACGGCTCAAAAGAAACTAAATCAAGGTTCTGGAGTGGCCGAGTCAAAGTCCTGGCTTAAATCCCATTGAGATGCTGCAGCAAGACCTTGAACAGGCAGTTCATGTTCGAAAACCCTTCAGTGTAGCTGAGTGAAAACAATTCTGTAAAGAATTCCTGCACAGTGATGTAAAAGACTCACCACAAGTTATTACAAATGTTTAATTGCAAGAGTGGCACAATCAGTTATTAGTTTTAGGGGATAACTTCTTTTTAATAATGTAGGTTTTGAACACATCTTTGTGTTCATTAAAGAGAAAGATCATTTAAAAGTTGTGTCTACGCATATTGTCTTCTTGCATTAAAATTGTTTTTTATTCATTTTTAAATAAAATTATCTAAAACATAAAAATATGACAAATGATCAGGAATAGAGGATCTCAGATGAAGGGCAGATACTATTAACCCACAATATATTAGAAGATTGTCTTATGATGCTAAAACACGCTCTAGTGTCTAGGTTATTTCAATTTATTCCTGTAAAGGTTAAAATATAATATATAGAATTATGTAACCTGCATTTCAAACACAACACAAACCCTGGATGATTGATAATATAATAGTGTGCAACTTTAATTTATAATTACATTTATTTATGTCCAGTCAAAGCAGCCATTAAGAACAACTTGTTCATGATTGAGTATCAGTAAAAAAATAAACACATTTAATTGAAAATAACGCAGAAGCTTCAGTAACTGAATATATGGTGTACAGAAATTACTTTGTCTAAAAATGTATTCCCATCGCTTCAGTGTTCAGCATTAGAAGTTGCTCACTGTTTCTGTTTCTGTCAGTCCAAATAATCCCAAACACATTCAGTGAGGTTGATGTCTGAGGTTTTGGGGTGGTATCTTCTTTGTTTGACTTTCAAACTTCATTCTGTTTTTGTTTGTTTCCTTTTTTCAGTGATTCTTCTTAAAGGTTCACATAGTTTCAGACACAGCACTGAGTTGTCTTCTCACACTGGAAGAATGTTCAGGAAAATTAATATCTTAGAGTGCATTTAACTGGAAATCTGATTGGTGGATAACTATGCAGGGCGTGGGCGGGCAGGTTATTTGATTGATTTGATTGATGGATTGGCTGATTGATTTAGTGAGTTATGGAGTGATGAGAGGAGTTAACTATGTGTGTACTGGACGGTGATGAACGAATGCAGGCTTTAGTGATGATTTAGTGATGTTTCTGGTTAACGCTGGTCTTACGTATAACATGACGCTCTTGTGTGCAGGTCCCTCTGAAGGTTTCTGTGTCTAAAGGACGATCGTGGGGCTCCATGTGTGAACTCAGCCTCCCCCACGCTGCTGCCCACACCTCTCTGTGAACCCTTCATTTCCCCTCCTGTCTGTTCCACTTTGTGTTCATCTTTCGTTCTCGTTGTTCATCTCTCTCCACCTCATTGTGTCTCATTTCTGTCTCCTCTTAGCTCCTATTTTCTGTTCTTGCCTCTCTCGTTCCCGCTCTTCGTTTCTGTCCATCTTTCCTTTTCTCTTTCTCTGAGCTGCAGCCCATCGCCATGGTAACCGGACTGCAGCAGCTCCCAGTTCTCCTTCTTCGCCAGCCGTATCCGGGGGCAACCGCAGGAGCAGACTGGATCGTACCAGTTCTTGTCTTTTCTTCTTCTTCTTCTTCTTCTTCTTCTTCTTCTTTTTCTTTTCTTTTCAAGCCCCCTTTCGACCACTACTGTTGCACTGGTTGGGTCTCTGCTCTCTGGTTTCCTCTCTTTTCAGTTGCCAATGAATTTCTTACCTCACATTTCTTTGATTAATTTAAATATAGGTTATATATTCATAAATATTTTAACTTATTTATTCCTTTTTATTTATTTATTGCACTCCAGCTTTGATAGTTTTAGCAGCTGTGATTAAATCTCAGTTAAATATTTCAGCGCTAAATATTAAAAGTTAAAACACCGTTGCTTAACCGTTGCTTAGCAGTATTGTTGTGTGATGGGATCTTTTAAAATGGAATTAGATCTTGTTTAAATAAACTTATGCAAATGTTTCCATTTATGCAAAATAAAAGTTATATTCGACAATAGCATCCCATAAATATTAACCAACTACATAATAAATAATATTAATAATTATAATAATAAAAAGTCTTTGAGTTTATTTCTCTCTTATTTCCAGACCTCTCTGCTTTCTGGATTGCTAATTTGGCCCGCTGGTTTTCCTTTTTTTAATGAACGTAGACGATGTCCTTATGCACACACTCACAAAACAGTCTCCCTGCCAAGCACACTGACCTAGTTTCCCAGCGTCTGGCAAAGGTGTCAGGTCCCCAAAGCCCCTCTTAGTAGGCCCCCTACCAACACACACACCAACACACACACACACACACACATAATTTGAGATGAGCCCTCTGATAAGTGTCCCTCAGTAACCGGCCCCATTACCACTGATCTCTGTGCCTTTCACAGTCTGTAACAGCTCATAATGGCACCGCTTTTAAAAATTTTATGGTTGCTCTGGGGCTACTTATTTTAAAAGATCCAACACCCAAATTGGAATGAAAGAGCCTATTAATATGTCACTTAACTTGATTAGTCCAAATAAGCAGATCATAACCTGCATATTTTGTTCATAATCTTATAGATAGCTTTGTTAGATAGATCGCTTAGTATATTGTTGCTTTTGGGGAAAAAACATCTAAAATGGTATTTCTGCAAACATTTAAATATATTATACATTATAGAAATATATTATACTCTTAATAAGAGTTAATAAGTTAATAAGTTTTTATTCCAAACTATTATAGCATTTTCCTGCTAATCTAAGTGCGCAGTTTATATTTATTTTAAAAAATAAATAGACATCAATACTTCGTTTTGCTAAGTTAATATATATATATATATATATATATATATATATATATATATATAGTAACTTTATAGGACAAGTTCACTTTCAATTTAATATTCAATTCTGGAGCATTGTGATTGGTCCATTCTTTGATATATATATGGTTATGTGCGTAAAGAGGTTAACAAAATCTACAGAGACTTGTACAAGCTTTATGAATTGCTCTTTTAATTAATACATTATGTACATCCATTTCTTCTTTCATAATGCAGGAACTCTTTTCTTTACATCTTTACATTGTTCCCATTTGTTAAGCAAAAGAAAGAGACCAGGTCAAGAGAAAGAAAAGAAAGCGAAATTAGTAGTTACAGAAGTCCGAAAAAGAAAGAAAAGAAATCATCAGAAAGAAAGAACATCTAAATGAACTGAGGCATCTTTATAATTACAGACCCCGAGAGCCAGGTGATCACTGCGGCCACACAGAGGTTTAGCGAGGCCCGGCCCGTCATCCTGAAACCATGCATTCTACCCTCCCCCTGTTTTCCTTATTAGCATACTCAACACCCCGTTAAACGCACACCCCGCCCCCATGTTCCAGATGACCCAGCCCCTCGTGTGGTTGCATATCATTTCCCTGCTGTGCTTTGTGTGGGCTTGTTTCCATAGCGACAGGCGGCCAGTAACTGGACCAAAAAGACTGAAAACCCTCCCGTTGACGGCACTGTTGTATTGGGGTGGGGGGCTCGCTAGCAGCACATGCTAACCAACACAGGTACCGGAAACCGCTACAAGCTCCACTCATAACACACGTGTTGAGAAAAGAGTGAGATGTTTCTGCAGACTGCAGAGTTACATTGTGGAGATGACCAATAACTAGCAAACTGTCAGGGATTTCTTAAGGAATAAAGCAAAACTGATCTTTTACTGCACCAGTAACAGTCCACTCCAAATCTGAACCCCCCCTACTGTCTTCAGTACCGAGAAGATGTCACTAGCTCTGAAAGCTGTTCTTGCCCCGACTGCCTTAAACGTGTGCTGTTTGTATACTGGAGATTAGAACTGTGTCTCGATTTCGCAGTTGAAAATTTTAAGTATGTTTCATGTAAACATCTTAAAATAAGTTATCTGTAGAATATGTTATAAAACAATCATCAAATATCCCCCAGATGCTATTTACAGTAAAATACACTTTACAACTTTACAGGTATTAAAATGGTCTTTAAAAAAAGTTTAATTCCTTCTCTTTTTTTCCTCCTCTTTTTTTGTTCTCAAGAAAACTCATAAAATCTGTTTAAGTGAATCTGTTGCAGCATTTTCAGTGTCGCTTGCGTTGCTACTGTTGATTCTCTGTATCGCTAGTCTGTAGTATTCAGTGCAGAGAGAGATAGACTTGGTTGAGACTTTAGCGACTGACCAAATAGGAGGTCAGAACGTGGAACAGCTTTCAGAGGGCATGGAGCATCACTCATTCCAGTATGCTCGAGTGGTCACCTCTCCATTGGCTGCCAAAACTGTACAATGCATTACATGCAGTAGTATATCATCGTAAACCAAACCTTCATTTTCAAGTTTAGTAAAGCACGTTAGTCACTTAATAAAAAAAGAAAAAGAAATAGACACAAAAAAAGGAAAATCAGTTTACAGTCATACTTCAACAGGCCTTGACCTGCCAGTGGTGATGTTGCCAACAGTTAGAGCATCACAGTCACCATCACCAGTACAGCATGAGGGATAGAACATGAATGCAGCATTTTTACCTTTTACTTTCTCGGTTTGCACTTTGATAGATTCACGTTTGTCTTTTCTGTATGTGGTACGTTATTATTGCTTGATTAGATGGCACACGGGCTCGATCTTCAAGGATTCCTCTAAATACAGAATTGGTAATAACACTTGCACACACTAAAAGACAAACAGCTTCAATAAAACGCAGCAAAGAAAACACCTTTGGCAAATTCAACCTTCAGGAAAAAAAAAAGAAAATTGTTTCTCATTATACATTATAATATGGTGTATCATACATTTGCATATGGTACATACTTTCTAAACATCACTTCAGAATTAAACCATAAAAAATAAAACTACAATTCGTCACAAGTGCTTCTGCATTCTTGGCACCTGCTGCCGCGATCAAGAGAGTGCTTTAAAGCAGAGGAGTAAATGGGGGTGGCTGGGGATCCACGCCTTGGCGCCTTGGCTTGTACCAGTTCCCCCCAGGGAGGAGAAACTGAAGAAGCAAGGCTTTCTTCCACTGCGAATCCTCAGTGCACCCCCATCCTCTAAAAAAGTGGAACATTCCTGTAGCAGCCATCTTCTCATGCAGGTTACTTAGGTCCATCTGAATGTCTCACTTCCAGCACGCTGGATATTTATGTACAAGACACTCGGATGCTGTTGCGCATTCTGAAAACGTGGGGAACCTTAGCTGCTCATTAACGTCTCCTTGGTTCCGTTTGTCAGGATTTGGTTGTTTGAACAGATTCTCACTGTATTGTGGCAAAAGTCTGATAACTCCACTTGGCAGAGCTTAAAAAAAAAGCTCCCCCGTTCTCCCTTTTCAAAATCCAGCAACTATGAACCATCCCTCAGCTGCCATGCTCAACAACCTCAACAGCACAACAGCAGTGATCGTAAGCCTGCGATACCAGCAGCCTGTTTACTCAGTCATCCCAACAGAGTTACTTTCACTTTCTGCATGTGCAAAACTTTCCCCGCTCATGCAAACTCCAGTTACACATCCAAAGACCGCACGTCCAGCATTTCAAAGCAGGTTCGACATGTGCTATCATACGGCTCTATCGGTAAAGGCGGTTTCAGTACACAATCGTACCAGCACAAACAGTAAACAAGCTCGAGAGCATTCAGCATTGCGTTCAGCCTGCAGCCATCCAGGAGCTTGTACATTACAGCCTGCCATTTACATTCAGGAATCCATATCTGCCAACACTCTGGCTGGTCAACTTAATGTTTGTGCAGTTTGGGTTTTTTGCTGAGTCTCTACAAACGTGCACCGGCTCAAAACACTGTTACTGTAGGGTGTGCTCTTGATAGAAGGCATATGACATTTTCTTTTGTTTTGTTATGTTTTGTTTTGAACTGAAAGTATTGGTGTACTGGTTCAGGTAAGGCCTTTTTTTTTTTAAAGATTTGTATACAAAGGGTGTTCATTGAGGTCATCAGATGTTTTCTTCAATTCTGGTAAAGTAGCTACATGCAAATTTCATTTAAAGATAAAGTCATTGGCAAATACTGAATGAGCACATTTACCCATTTTCTTTCTGAAGTGTAGGCAAAATTGGGCATTCTGACGAATATTTTTATTTATTTTTTTATTTTTTTATTTTCACAATAGCCATGAATGCGTTGACCAAATGGTAAAATACTCAAACATAGCCGTGTATAATAACAGACTCTAAGCAGAGTTTCCATCATTTTTAATTTTGCATGTAGCTGCTTTTAATAATCGGTCAGCTATAAATCAGTGCAGCAGCATTCATTACAAAAAAAAATCCAGACATCTCACACCTATTTCCAATTTCGTTGACAACTCTGTCTTTTGACGGTTGTCTCTCTTGGCATCAAGAGTTAAGTTTGAAGATCATGATGTTTGACGAGACGTCCAATTCTCACAAGTTTTAATGAATCAGATTGCGTTTGCTTTCCATTCCAACTCACGTGACTAAGTAAGGTGGATCGTCCTACCTTTTACAGTGAGAAGCTCTTAAAGTCACTTGAACCAGGACAGATTCGATCTCCTGCCCTTTAAGCTAATAAAAATATAATGCTGCTTTTAGTCGAATACTTTTCTCAGGCTTCTTAAAGTAAACAGGATATTCACCACCTCAGTAGGTTCAGGTGAAAACAACGTCAACATTATTTGTACATAAAACGAAGAACATGAAAAGAAAAATAATTCCACTGTTAAGACTTTAGTTCTGATAGATCATGTTTTTCGTAAACATTTTTCATTCAAAGTCATGTTTCATGCAAAACAGTAGTTTCTTTTAACAAAGACACACATCGTTATATGTTTTGCTAAAAATTAAAAAAGAAGCTTGTTCTACATATATATTTTTTAAACAGAGTTTACTTTTCCAGGGCAGGCACCGTACGCACAAACCAGGTACAGAGGCATGCCACACACTTGCATTGCTTTTGCATTCTACTTTTGGCAGCTGTGATGTCAGTGAGGCAGCGAGCCAGTTGGTAAGTCAGTCTCTTAACTCCTAAACTTGCTGGTTTCCAGGCCCAGATAAAGCTTAAAGCTTGACGAAATAGGATTTGTAATAGTGAAACAACACTGGCATTGCAATTTGGTTCAAGCCTAAACTTGATCTCTGCCCAAGCTACTAACCTTTGCTGCCCTGTATTAATCCATATCAGTCTACATCGTGGCTGTCTTCACTGCGACCATGACATCACAGAGGGAGTTTCAGGGATAGTACAAGCTCGAATGGAGAAAAAGCAGCGCAACAAGGCTCGGTGGCGCATGCAGAAATGGAGTGAAGTTTGAAGGAGGGGTGGGGTATGGGGTTAGGGAGGTTGTGGGGCTTGGGGGTGGGGGGGTCTGGCCCAGGGTTGCAGTCAGATTAATGGATGGGAATGGGGTTAAAGACAAGGAAAACTGGCAAGGGTCATCTGTTTTTTTTTGTTTGTTTGTTTTTTTTGCGCTACTTATTTTTAAATCACATTTAGTTTCTTAACGCTATACAAGAATATGTCACAAATGAGGCTCGCTGTGGTTTGTATCTCTCCCATTGCTGGTACTGTGATAGGAGAATGAAGATGGTGAGAGACTTTGGGTATGTCTGTCGTATGTATATTCAAATATTTCACATTTACATATCGAATATGTATGTCAAATATAAATATTTGTAGATTGTGTCTTTATGCAATCAATTTATTAAGTCTAATTTGTGCTCAGTTTTGTTTATTTTTAGCCAAAATACTGCTTAAAGTGTACCAACACTCTCTTACTCCAGTAGCTTAAGAATTTTAATAATTCTGTTTTAGGCATTGCATTGAACAGCAATATTTGGTTTTGTAGGTATACAAAATGTAGAATTAATATTGATTATTGTTTGTTCTTGATGTTAAAATACAAAAATTGAAAGACTTTTTGACATTACATTTTCTAAACATGATGTATATGTGGTATGTTTTAATGGAAATGTTCAAATTGTAATGAATTTGACTTGAAGTTTCCAATTAAACCAAATTTCACCGACTGCAAATTAACTATAGTCAGTTTTTTGCAATTTAGGGACATCCAATTTAATATCAAGACATCTGTTCATCACATCTGAAGAACTGTCCTGGTATTTAAAATAAAAGTAAAAAAGAGGCAAAAACAGTTACCATATATATTATTTCATATATAGTGCACTCTTCTTGCTTCTTCACTGTGAATTCGTCAGATTTAACTCTACAGAGCTAATCTACATGAAACTCTGCAGGACTGACTTTATCTCTGAACCACTTTTGCAAGTGGTTATTTTCTTTCTCTTCCTGTTAATAAGACATAGAAAGGACTTGCTGTGCTTCGATCAGATGTCATTTACTAGAGTCACCAGCTTTTCAGATTTCGACAAGTGTTTTTGTAGTTCGAAAAGAGTGGTGTGACATTGGAAAGGATGGACAGAGCCTGAACAGTACCCATCCACCTTTCCTCTCTACACCCCTCCATTGATTCCCCCATCTTTGAGAAAAGTCCATGCTAGCTATCAGATCAGCCCTTACAATGGATGCGAAAGAGAGTCTGACAGACCGACCTATTGCCTGGGTTTGGTGTGTGGATATTTGGTTAGGGGAGTTTCTCTTACCAAGTGATTCAACAAATTAACGAGCTCTGAGGTTCATGGAATTCTAGGTTTTTGTAGGAAAAGAGATAACCATGAAAAGAATGAGTGAAATAAAAAAACATTAGATAGTATCCAAAAATACCAACCAAAAAAAGGAAGAAAAACAGCATGGGCAAAAACTAGTTTAGGAATGAATAGATAGAATAGTGGTAGAAAGAACACTTACAACCTTTTAAAAAATAATAAATAAGTTGGTTTAGAAGTAGTGGGTTGGGGTTGGGTGATTCTGAGGGCTGTTGTCGGCGTTCATACTCTCTCGCGTGCATTCTCACGTTCACTCTTTCGTTCACGCTTTCGTACGCTCTCACATTCTCTCACTCTTCGTGGAGCTGTAGCCGGTAACGGCTGTAACGGATCTGGAAGAAGAGCCTCTCGAAGAGCGAGCGGCTCATTCCGGGAAGAGTGTAGTCCTCGCTCTCACCCACCCTCTGGAAACCCAGTGACTCGTACAGCTTGTGGGCAGCCATCTTGACTGCTGTCGTTCCCAGAACCACGGCCGAGTAGTTGTTGAGCATGGCGAACTCCAGCACCCGTCGGCCTAGCGCCTTCGCAATGCCTTTCCCACGGAAACGAGAGTCCACCGACATGCGCCGCAGCTCCACCGTGTTGTCCTCTTCTCGTCCCTGTGCCGCTACAATGCCCACCACCTGGCCTTCCAGAACCGCGACCCAGAAACAAGAACCTACAAGCAGAAATACAACAAGGAGAATTTAACATTCGCTCTAGAGTTCTGGCTGGTGTGCAAAATACATCTTATCATATATATCATATAATACAGTGTGACAAACAATTCAATACTGTTCAATACTTTAGACTGTGTATTCAAATAGGCTCCTGCTACATTTACATTGTGTGTGAATTCAAATGTGCAAGCTAATTTGATTGATAGTATGTAGACTGATTGGTCTACATACAAGTGAATAGTTTCATGCAACATATGTAGCATCCAAAGACACTGTCCAAAGAAAACCAAGTATCTTTAAAATATCAACTCTACAGAAGAGGACTAAAACTTGTTTAACTTTCAATGGAACCAGAATTGAGTGATTTTGGAGCATTTCTATTGGTCCATTCATCATAAACCTTTACAGTATATTAAAAGCTACTGTGTTCAAGTGATATCAAGCAGTACTGCCTTTGGTTTTTGGAAAATGTGTCTATTTTTAAGTCCCTCAAGAGTGCTTATGAACAAATCCACTCGTTTCCCCGGCACACAGTCAGCACACATACAGAAAGGACTACATTAATTCATTCTCCTTTGTACTCGCATGAACTTCAGGGCACCCTGAAAATGATGCAGACATTACCGTTGGTTTTTCCCTAAAAAGAACTGATCTCCTGGGTGCTGTCCTCCACCAGCTTATTCCACTTTCTAGGAGCATATCGCTTCCCGTCTAAGAACATATTGTCTTAGTAACTCAATGACTTTCTACCTGAAACCCCCGCAGGCTGACACCTTCACGCTGCTATTTTCATCTGGCCACTGGGCTCCATGCTATTTATTAGTCCAGCTGGTGGTCGTTTCATTGGAAATATGACTTATGTATTATAGATGCATTATTAATAACATAATGGAGAAAGTCATAGAGGTTGTTTAAAAATAGCATGCGCTGAGGAGTCGTCTGAATAGTACAGGCAACTCGGGTAGTCTTTTGTATTGCCATTGGGGCTTCCAATCACACTTGCAGCTTGATGTAGGTCATAGGATACCCAACGTGTTTAGCTTGTGATGTCTGTCAGCATGAATGTATCTACAAACAGGACCACATATCTTTTGAAATGTCACACTGCACTCTGAGCTTCCTGCTGCTATTCTCGACCAAGGATCAATATTTATGTCAGAAGATGTTCTATAGGTGGGAAACATGCTGTTATTGAAGCAGTAGCTCAGTGAGACATGCTAATTGCTAATTGTAAATAGCACAATTAGAATTGGGAGTATGAGCTGGTGTTGGCATGCTTGATAGTTTGTCTGCAGTCAGAATGGACCCTTTTTATTTATTATTATTAGAGATGGAAGGATCGATCGGCTATGTATCGGTATCGGCCGATTTTTAATTTAGCCGAGAGCCGATCGATGGCGTTACACCAATGAGCCTAATTTCTGTATTTCCAGCTAGTCTGCTTTTAATTACTGCAGTTTTACTGCTTTTATTTAATTAGTTTTTTTAGTTTTAAATTAAGGGTCTAAATTGAATGATTGTAGTATTGGGGATATTTGTTTGATTTACTTTGATTATTTACTGATAATTTTGTTAAAAATGTTATGCTGTTTCCTATGAGCTCGTTAAAAATGGTAATAAACCAGTTTAGACCATGTTTCATGACTTGCTTGCACTAATAACTACATGTAGCCCTGCCGTGGTGTATACCCCGCCCTCTATCGGTCGATTGCGCTGAAAGAAGATCGGAATCAGCCTCAAAAACGCTGATCAGTCCATCTCTAATTATTAGTTCATGTCACTGGTCATATTAAGCTTGATTCATCATATCATTTAAATGACAATTTCCTTGTTTTTCTGTAACCCTTTCATCATGATGTGATTGTCGTGTGTTTAGGATAACTCTCAGATATACCGCTGTGCCTGTTTAAACACCAATGGAGCAAAAACCTTTATGTGCTGTCATGACAGAAAACGCAGGGGTGCCTGGGGACTTTATTAGGCGAGCATCATCGTGTTTTCCTTGAAACCAAAGCTTCTGTCCTTTAGTTGTCACTCACTCATACGGTAGTTATGTTACTGCAGAGGGAGGATGACACAGGATTTCTGTGTTTGGAGGGTTTAAGGCTTCTTGGAAATTATTGGATAAAGAGATCTTGTGCTTCTTTGACACACTGAAAAAACTGTCATCTGTGGACCCGTTGAATATATTATTAATATCAAAATACTGTAAATCTTTATGATCTAAAGAGTGTCTCTCAACATACTGTGGTAAAGGCAGACCCTTATCTAATAATATTAGATTAAGCTTTTGGTAATCCTTTGTGTTTTACCATTTATGTACTTCCAGGCTTTGTCATGATAACAATCTCCTAGATCACAGATGGTGCACCTCTGGTCTGAATTTGTAATCCTGCATTATTGAAATCCAATGCAAATTAAGTCCTCTGTAGTCTTTTTCACTCAAGATCACCTCACATTCTCAGTCTAGGCAGCTTCTCTGAGCTCTTTCTGCACTGTCTAGTGTCCAGCCCCAGTCCAGAGAGGCAAGAAATTAAACTAGAGTCTGCACTGAACATGCCTGTCACCTCTATGATAAAGGAGAGTGCAGCTTGTGTATGTGTGTATGTGTTAGGTTTGAAGCACTCCCCACCATCTGCTTTGAAAGAATCAGAGCCAGGAAAAGTCATTTGTGTGTGGAGTGCTAATTTGGAATGCCAAATCAACTGCCATGTGCGCATTTACAGTAAATTGTCAAAAAAGAGCATGTCCCTGCCCAAAGTGGTGAGAGATTATAGACTGAGGATGCAATAAGGCATGGCTTCTCCCTTTCTATCAATGTGAGCCCTGCGAGATCTAGAGCAAAGATGTTTAACTCTGGTCCTGGAGGGCCACTGTCCAGCACAGTGGCCCTCCAGCTCAGTTACATCCACTATTTAAAAGAAAAGTTGAATCCGGCTTCTGCTTGAGGAGAGAAATCACCAAACTCTTACCAAACCAGCCCTCCGGGACTCAATATCCCTGATCTAGAGCATTTAAAGAGGAAAAGTCTACATGACTCACTCCCTGAGATGTAAACAAAGCCATTCTGAACTGTCATATGTCTCATTGTAGAGAATCTTGCCAATTCAGTTTCTGTTCAGTGGTGGGGACAGGAAATAGGGGTCTATATCTCAAATATACCCACTTTATACCCTATCCAAAATGACCAGTGAACCCATATTTGTCCTCAGAGATTTTATAAAGCTAAGTAAAGCTAATAATATAGTAAAATATCGATAAACCTTTTTAAAAAACATTTCCTTGAGAATTATATTGCCTGATAAAGCCCTGCATGTAGCTCTCCAATACAGATGGATATTTAAAAAAACACAGTTCACATGTCTTAGGCATCTGCAAAGCAGCTGGTAAGAAAGCATTAACATCTGGTTTCTTTACCAAGTCCACCAAGTTGCTTCAAGTCCACCACTCTGAATGTCTGGTTACATCATAGAGATACAATTATGACAAAAATGTAGAAAAAAAGGGAAATTTCTCTTCAACACACGGGTCACCAATCTTATCCACAGTGTTGCTTTATTCCAAACAAGCAGAAGCACATCTCATAAAACCAAACAGCTGTTTGAGAACGAACTAAGCAATCAGAATCACATGTGCTTGATTGCAATAAAAACCTGCAGCCACACCAGCCCTACTGTATGTAAGACAAATGACCCCTGCTTTACCAAATACCTTGCAGGTGAAACTGATATTACATATTAATGCAGATGGGCTAAAGGCATATTAGACATTGGTCCGAACAGTGATAGCATGATTGTAATATTGGTTAAACCGGCTTTCCAGTTGGGGAACTGGAATTCCATATTTGAGGTTTCGCTTTCTGGTTCCTCCCTTATTATTTGCCATATTTCAGTATGGTTTTAGACTGGGAAATTGGTAACAGCAGTTAGAGTGGTGCTTAATATTTTCTCATATTACCCGCTCTCCCTCTCTGCTGTTCATTCTAAAATGATTAGCTATAATTCAAAACTGATTGCATAAAAGAAAACCGAGCCTTTAATGTGTTAAGTCTAGACATTGTCTTATGAGAATGGCTCTGTAGGTGCTAGGGGATGAGGGAATAATTGAAAGATACTTGAGATTTTTCATGAATGATAGCAGGTTGTTTTAAACAAAACTAATAGAACTAATAGAGCTTCAGTCTAAAGGTGCATTTGTGATGTTCTTATTAACAGATACTGGTATGTTATATGTTAGGGGTTTTCTGGGCATATGTATACACCACATACTGCATCTCTTCAGTCTTTTCTTGCCCCACCCTTCACCCTCCTCCCCCATGTGGGTGGCCCTAGGGTACAGAGAGCATACTGGGAGTATGGATCTGGCTGTCAAGCTCACCACGGCAACACCAAGTCAGCATTTTCACACCGTCTATCAATCATTACACCCTGAAAACTCACAAGCCCTCACCACTAATACATATGCCAAGCTCACATATACTTAAAAAAAAAAAAATATATATATATATATATATATATATATATATATATATATATATATATATATATATATATATATATATATATATATATATATATATATGAAAGTGATTATGGTGTGGATTGCTTATATTATCAGGCTTTTGCTTTTATGAACTTTGATTTAACTGATTTAATTCAGGCTTATTAATATATGTTCTTGCGTGAGAAGTCATTTTAATTGTAAACCACAAAAATTATCCAACTAATTAGATTAGCAGTCACAAAGTCAGTAATGAAATGTATCATGTAGCCCAGATACTATTAATTGGTTAATCAGTTTAAGCATAGCTTAAGAATACTTGGTAGTGGGTATATTGAGTCGTCTGTATATCCGAGTAACCACGCCCATCTCTAAGTATACCTATACCAAACTTTCACATCCTCTAAAATAATAATTAAAAACAATGTACAGCTAGATGCTCACATCTCTACAGATCCAGCAAAGTTAATCTTAATACTAGTTTTAAGTAATTACAGTAGCACAGGAGGAAACCAAATACACCTTCATATGCTCTCAAAACCTTTTAACATCTCCTGCCGACATCTGCGCATGCTATTATACACTTACACACACGCACACACGTACACACACACACACACACACACACACACACACACACACAGATCTGCCCCTGTGAGAGATCACACATCCATAAATCACATTCTGACTCTGCAGCCAGTCACACAAACACACAATCTCTCTCACTCTCATTTTCCCAGAGTGTGTGTGTGGGGGGTGTGGGTGGGTGATGGCTCCATTAACCGCAGGGCTATTACTGTGAGGGTATTAATCAGTGTGGAAGTGCAGCTCTTGGTGCACACTCATTAGTTTTAATGTTGAACATGTGTATGTAAGCACAAACACAATCTCCCTCACAGCTTTACATCTTTGTCTATTCTTGTACACTGGTGGGTACGGGACAGCCACCCTGACCACAGATATACATGTGCTACTGTTGTGAACAACATCTTTGAAACATCTTTATTATTGACTGACCCTTGGTTAAACTATATATATACATATATATATATATATATATATATATATATATATATATATATATATATGGAGATAAATGGAGGTTTTGTTCTAACAGCAGCGAACAAAACCTCCATTTACGTTGTATTTAAAATAAAAATAAAAAAATTCATGACAAATGGACCAAAATAAATGGCCCAAAATTGCTTGGGGGAGGAAAACTGGATACATTGACTTGCTTTAAAAGAAAAATTGTATCATCCTGCAGCTACAGCAGCGATATACACATTACTGCATGATGCACCAAAAACTTCTACTGTAATGTAGCTATTGTAAAAATGCTGTCATGCCAGTCAAGGTCTAAACTTTTCTCTATAAGAAAAAAAATATATATTTTTTTTAATCAAGTACCAATTTTCAAAAGCAGCTTTCTGAATAATAAGCAGACTCCACAATGACACATGACTTCTAAGGCCTATTGCACCTGTTTGTAAAACTACTGCATTGCTTGGGCACCATATTCTACTGTTAAACTATACTGCTTGGCCAAAGAATTGTTTTTCTGATCATTATTAACAATGAATGTGTTACTATTCTAAGTAAGTGTGTTATGATCAAGTATTGTATCACAGTGTGAAGGCATTTATAAAAGAAATAAGTTTCTTGCTTCAGTAACTGTAAAACGGTCTGCCCTGTAACACCGACACTATATGAGAGTGTGAGTTTCTTGCTTTCCAGCACTTTCTCCCAGGTGTGCGTGCGCATGTCTGTAGCCTTGGGCCTGCGAGCTCACTTCCTCATAATTAAGAGCCTAACCCTGCCAGAGGTCGTGACCCTAACGTCATAAAGACGCCAGGCCTTCTGTTGCAGTAACGCACACCCACAGGCGGCGTTTAAAACATACCATATGAGAGGAGTCGAAGAGGAGGGGGAGTTAATTACACCTTACTAAGCTGAGGGGCTTCAAGCCAGTGCTACTACTGTGGGGTGCAAACTGGAGGGTTAGATGATGATGTGAGTCAGTGCTCTGCAGCTTCATGACCTATACTTCACTGGAGGCATGCTCAACCCCATGAGCTTTAATAGACGGTTTGACTTTTAAATAGAGATTCAATCACATTCTGATGTAGCTGCTTTCAACTTTCACCAAAAATCCATGTTTTTAATCCAACATTAATGAATTTAGGACACGTGGAGAGATGTGATGGTTAGACCATATAGCACTCGTTCTCTATGAAAATATATAGCCTTATATCTTATTTTAATGTTACACGTTTAAAAATAATCACTATACGAAATGTGGTCAGTATGTTGAGTATATTGAGAAAACAGCCTTCTTCTGGTTCTAAAGTCTAAAATCTGGTTGCGCCAATGCAAGTCAATGAAGTCTGCATTAATGTGCCATGTTATTAAAAACCGCTGGTCAAATGGAATAATCTTTAACTATTGTGTGGCTTGATAACCACAGCCTATTGTTGGAGAACTATACTGCTTGGTGGAAGAATGCCTTATAACAAGTGTTATTAATAATAAATGAAAGCTATTTATTGAACATTGGCATACTCTCATGTGTTGCTGATCTATAACAGCAATAGCATGCACGTGTTAGTGATACTATGGATCCATCATATGCCTATCTTCTCTTGACCGTGGTACAAGCACTGTAACACGAGGCCTCACATAGCTTCTTTAATGGACTCCTACCGTGTGCAGTGTATCACTGCAGACGGGCACTGTCTATTGTTAACCATGTCTCCATATGCTCCTATTATCTGAATGGCATTATTGCTGTTGTCCTATACACATAAAAACGGATTACCTCTCTGTGGGGATAATCAAAGTGAGCTATAAAAAAAAAATGCAAAGCTGCAACATTAAAGGAGCATCTCTCTGAGCCTGACAGATAACGTGCTTCCTCCTGCAGAAGGAGCCAGGGAGGCTTCCACATTAACATAGAGAGACAGAGACCGAGAGAGAGTTTCCCCAGGGAGACCCCTTTGTCTGCATGCTACCAATATGCAAAACCACCACACACATATGCGCTTGTGTGTGTGTGTGTGTGTGCTCGAGGCTCCGCTTTACACCTTCCCCCATCTCCTGACCCAACTCATATTCTCTCACTCTCTCTTTTTATCTCAGCTAAAATAAGAAACCTGTACTGAGCTGATATTCTAGAACAATCAGGTGGTGTTTTTGAGGACAACAGCCTGAGCTTCACTAATGTACTTTCCTGTAACACCGCTCTACAGTATACACATTCTGTTAAGCTGTTGATTTATTTGGAGACGTGAAAAAGTTTTACTGCTGTGTGTTTTATTATGTATGTCTTTGTTTTTTCATTTTCATTACAGTTTTATTCACTGGAATTCAGATGTTTGCATAAACCTCTTTTATGGTGATGCACTTATTATCATCATCATTATCATCATCATCAACACAGTTTCATTACAAAGAACTATGAGCTGTTTCTGTGGGTGTGATAATAATCATTTGTAGAATTTACAGAAGTCTAGGGCTCTAGATTATAGACCTGTGTGGTCACTGGAGTGCTTATGGACTTCACTGCTGTTAACCACTGAATCAGAAGTAAGATATGCTGCAGCTGTAAATCTGAATTCACTCAGTAGGGAATGTATTATTAGACCCTTAAGCTCATACTGAGAGATATTGTGCTGGAAAGTGCTCAGAAGGAAAAGCCACTTCTTTTCAGGATTTCTGCTAATATGCAGAAACACCCCCCTTCCGTACCCCCCATCAAACATGTTTTTTGTTATAAACACTGGGACACCAAGCCTTTAGTGGCAGCAGAGTAATGTCCTTTGTCCATACACATATACGACGTAGAGGAGATTAGAGTATTGATTAGTTGAATTCTGCAGGGACCAGAAGTTAGTGGACACAGATGTGTGTAAGTGATGGTGGGGGGTGGTTATTTATATGCATTCCCCCCCAATGTCTACCGTTTTTTGTGATTTAGGCTACAAACTTGACATTTTCACACACAGCTAACCTGTTAATGTGTTTGCCAGGCTGAGTATGAGGCACTTTCTCTTGGTTTACTTGTTGGCAATCATTACCACAACTCAAGGGCAGGTGATCTGGACTACATTCCAGCCAGGCGTGACTAATGAATGTCTTAATAGCGATGGATTAGTCAAAGCAGAGGTCACCCATCCTCAGGCCAAAGTGTATGATTGCTGATGGGAGAGCAAACATGTGCCGGAGCAAATAACATGACTTTCTGAGCCAGCCAGACAACATTTTAGCCAAGTTTAGTAAGACACTTAACATTGCTTGTTTTAAAGTTAGAGATGTTTAAAAGAGATAAGTGATGCCTTCAAAGCTTGTTGATTTAAATGTATCTACTAAAGGCTTTTAGATGGGACACTTGTTTTAAAAAGTTAAAAGTCCTTTTCTGGTGTCTAGCTATGTGTTGAATTAAAAAAAATAGACTTGATT
The DNA here is from genome assembly GCA_021613375.1 of Megaleporinus macrocephalus. Classification (NCBI taxonomy): domain Eukaryota; kingdom Metazoa; phylum Chordata; class Actinopteri; order Characiformes; family Anostomidae; genus Megaleporinus; species Megaleporinus macrocephalus. The sequence continues at coordinate 15,783,949 of CM038708.1, read as the reverse complement.
TCAACTATGTCTAGAAAGAAAATGTTGCATACTGCAGTAAAACTAGGCCTAGAAGGTGTCAGATTGTATCTCTTCACACAAGAGCAGCAGAAACTAGACTCGTCATTCTTGGTGCTATGCGGCAGCAAAGTGTGTATCAGCGATTTTTCCCCTCCCGCGATCAATAGACCCACGTGACCCTGAGCAGTGAGCCAAGCCCAGGCTGAGCACAGACTTGCTGCATATTTTATGAGTCCACTGCATCAAAGCAGCACTTCAGCCAATTAACCCACACCGGACCGCTAAAGGGAAGCATTTACGACTGACGCGATGCCGCATCACTGCTGGCAACTGTTTCAGAGGGGTTAGTGCGGTGCGCACTAGTACACCTGATTGAAATCAGCTGAACTAGAGAGATATTTGGAGAGTGACAACCTGAGTAAAACTGTTCTCTAGGTGAGATCCACTGGTGCCAGAACACATTTTATGCTTGGACACATTAAATGGTATCAATTTAAACAGAACATTGCAGCCCAATCAGTGTCTTTACAATTCAGCTTCAGGGACTTGCTAAATATCAGTCATTCGCAACCTGTAAACATTCCCACACTGCACAGCTGGTGTTCTGCTTACCTGTTGGTTTCATGTAGTACGCCTCAATATCAGCCATATCTGTGTGGAGTGCGCAGTCCAGGTAGTTGAGGATGACTGTTCTGCTATAGTAATAGCGCGCTCCCATTAGAATGAGCGGCGTGCAGCATGTCAGCATGACGGACTTGGTCATAACAAAGCACATTACTATGGAGAAATGGAAGAAAAATAAACGTCACCTGTCAGAAAAGAGAACCAAAGGTTTGATTTTTGGTAGAGGAAAGACCCACAAATAGACAGAACAGGCAATCATACATTTTAACACAACGTCAAATTACATTCTGGCCAGTCCATATTAAACACTACACGGTGGTGTGAGGTTGTCTGAAACAGAAGGCAGGATGGTACTTTGAATTGGTGTTGTTAAATCGGAGGTGCGGCCACACGGTGGCACTCCTGAGACCACAGACAGAAAAGCTGCGCCACATGTGCTGCAATACCGTTTTTGTCCGCTGCACCAACACTGGCGCTGTGGAGCAGCCACACTCAGTCCTACTGCCCACTCCAACCCCTCCAAACACAAACACACACACACGCATTTACACACACACCTGAGGGAAAGTTGACCAGAGCTTTCTAGCTTGGTCTGTCACTTCCAATTCCACTACACAGTTCCACTTCATTTGCTCTGCCTGGTGAACTGAGTCTCTAAAGCTGTGTACCAATTAGGCTAAATCAGGGGTGCCTAATCCTCGCCTTGGAGATCCACCACCCAGCACACATTAACGCACCTGTTCCAGGTAACGAAGGCCCTCAGGAGCATTAGCCACGTGTGTTGGATCTCTGGTCTTCAGGGCCAGGATGGGGCACCCCTGGCCTAAATAACAGAGCACTGCTTACTAGCCAAAACAAACAGTCATTTCTGCAGGTTGGAACTGAACTTGAGCTGGAAGAAAAAAAAAAGTTCTCAAATTGGATCCAAATGCAGTTTTTCTTTCTTTGAGGCTCAAATGTCGCAGCATGCCAGAAACTATTTCAGTGACAAAGCAGCCAAAGAAAGGAAGTCTGCACGAGCGCCACTCTTATCGCGCGTGCGGGCTTAACTGAACCCCAAACCCCCTTCGTTCGTTCGTTCATTCATTCATTCATTCATTCGCTCACTTATGCATTCACTCATTCACTCAACCGGCTTTAGCCAGTGGCGTGCGCACAGCATGCCGCTTTATGGGATGCAAACTGCGTCCATTCCTCTGCACCGGGGAGGCGAGTTTACGCACTCCGGGTTTTCTGAGGCGAGCATGCACCGAGACAAAGGACTTCATGTCAGCGATCAGTATCAGAAATCAGCGCGCGGGCCGGCTGGAGCTCCAGTGTCGTGTAATGATCAGAATCACTCGCATAGCTTTGATGCAACGCATGCACCCGGCGTTTCTCTACTCCGCATGCACATGGAAAAGGAGGGGGGGGGGTGAGAGAGAGAGAGAGGGAGAGATGGATAGAAACGTGGCCATGATGCAGGACGCAGGGTCTCCCCCGTGTTGTGTTACCTGTGAGCACTGCGTAGAGGATCTGAGTGTGCGGCTGCTGTCGGAGCCCCCGGAAAGCAGTGTTTGGTATCCGCTCCATGATTCCCTCGTTGAAAATGCGCCGCACCTCCGCGTGGTCCTCGCGCTTGAACTCGCGGATGAAAACCTGATCGCGTCTCGCGCCTTTCCCGGGACTGGGCGGCCACATGCGCGCGGGAGAGACCACCAGAGGCTCGCGCTCTGGCCCCGGTATGGATTCGTGTTCGTCCGCAACGATTTTAGTCTCGCAAACCATTTTTGGAGACGAACAATGCATGCAAACCGGCTTAATTTGGGTAAGAAAACCGGGGGGAAAAAAAACAAACGCGAAAAAACGGAGGGGGGAAAAACAATGGAGTGAATGGATGGATGGAGTGATGGGGGTTCTTCTGTTGTGTTGGTTATGGAAAGAAAAAAAAGAATATGGTACTGCAACCCTGAGCTTAGTCACGACCGAGAGATGCCGGCGGAGTTTCGGCAATATTTATACACCGCCGCGCACGCGCTGCCGTGGGCGGGGCTTACTGCCGCGCGCTGACTGGATGAGAGAGACCGCCACATGGCTGCTATAGGAGGAGAGAGATCAAAGGAGAAATACCTCTGACAAGAAAAATGACGGTGATGGAAAGATATAGAGAAAGCGAGGGAGAGAGGGATAGGCAGACGTTCAGGGTATAGGAGGTAGAGAGAGACAGAAAAGGAGGGAGAGATGGGCTGTAGACAGACAGAGAGAGGAGTGTGTCAGTTCAGTCCAGAAATTTTGGAGAAACTACTCGGTACCCGATGCTAATTAAACTGAATCAGTGGAGTCGATTCCACACACTTTCCTTTAATGTCAAATCCCAGAACCATCTGGCGATATACAATGTTCCACACTGTAATAATAAACTATTAATTATTTAATTGTTACTTAATTGGTGGCATTAATGATGGAAATAACCATGCTTCCATCTCAGAACAACTCTATACAGCACCAAACAGGCTTCTGCTATAGGTATGATGTCTTTTTTATAATAGAAGAACTTTTTTGGGTTCTGCTATAGTTACTATATCTGTTTAATAACAGAAGAACTTTTTTTGGGCTTCTGCTATAGATACAATATCTGTTAAATAACCAAAGAACCCTTTTTGGGTTCTACTATAGTTACTATATCTGTTAAATAACCAAAGAACCCTTTTTGGGTTCTACTATAGTTACTATATCTGTTAAATAACCAAAGAACCCTTTTTGGGTTCTGCTATAGTTACTATATCTGTTAAATAACCGAAGAACCCTTTTTGGGTTCTACTATAGATACAATATCTGTTAAATAACCAAAGAACCCTTTTTGGGTTCTACTATAGATACAATATCTGTTAAATAACCAAAGAACCCTTTTTGGGTTCTACTATAGATACAATATCTGTTAAATAACCAAAGAACCCTTTTTGGGTTCTGCTATAGTTACTATATCTGTTAAATAACAGAAGAACCCTTTTGGGTTCTACTATAGATACAATATCTGTTAAATAACCAAAGAACCCTTTTTGGGTTCTACTATAGATACAATATCTGTTAAATAACCAAAGAACCCTTTTTGGGTTCTGCTATAGTTACTATATCTGTTAAATAACAGAAGAACCCTTTTGGGTTCTACTATAGATACAATATCTGTTAAATAACCAAAGAACCCTTTTTGGGTTCTACTATAGATACAATATCTGTTAAATAACCAAAGAACCCTTTTTGGGTTCTACTATAGTTACTATATCTGTTAAATAACTGAAGAACCCTTTTGGGTTCTACTATAGTTACTATACCTGTTAAATAACAGAACAACCCTTTTTGGGTTCTACTATAGATACAATATCTGTTAAATAACCGAAGAACCCTTTTTGGGTTCTGCTATAGTTACTATATCTGTTAAATAACAGAAGAACCCTTTTTGGGTTCTGCTATAGTTACTATATCTGTTTAATAACAGAATAGCTTTTTTTGGGCTTCTGCTATAGATACAATATCTGTTAAATAACCAAAGAACCCTTTTTGGGTTCTACTATAGTTACTATATCTGTTAAATAACAGAAGAACCCTTTTTGGGTTCTACTATAGATACAATATCTGTTAAATAACCACAGAACCCTTTTTGGGTTCTGCTATAGTTAATATATCTGTTAAATAACAGAAGAACCCTTTTGTGTTCTACTATAGTTACTATATCTGTTAAATAACAGAAGAACCCTTTTTGGGTTCTACTATAGATACAATATCTGTTAAATAACCGAAGAACCCTTTTTGGGTTCTACTATAGTTACTATATCTGTTAAATAACAGAAGAACCCTTTTTGGGTTCTACTATAGATACAATATCTGTTAAATAACCGAAGAACCCTTTTTGGGTTCTACTATAGTTACTATATCTGTTAAATAACAGAAGAACCCTTTTTTGGGTTCTACTATAGTTACTATATCTGTTAAATAACCGAAGAACCCTTTTTGGGTTCTACTATAGTTACTATATCTGTTAAATAACAGAAGAACCCTTTTTTGGGTTCTACTATAGTTACTATATCTGTTAAATAACAGAAGAACCCTTTTTGGGTTCTACTATAGATACAAAATCTGTTAAATAACCGAAGAACCCTTTTTGGGTTCTGCTAGAGTTACAATATCTGTTAGATAACAGAACCCTTTTTGGGTTGTACTATAGTTACAATATCAGTTTAATAACAGAAGAACCCTTTGGGGTCTACTAGTATTGCTATATCTGTTATATAATAGAAGAACCCTTTTTAGGTTCTACTATAGTTATCATGTGTGTTTTATAACAGAAGAACCCTTTGCAAAAAGGTTTCTTAGAACCATAGAACCATCTTCAACACATTTTCCACCAATCTGAAGAACGTTTTCACGATGCAGGAACCTTTAATCATGCAAAGTGTTCCTGAAGTGTTCACGGTTCTATATAGAACCAATTTATTTCTTTGCTAAAGAACGCTTAAAGAATATCTGAGAGTATTTACAGTAAATAAATATCTCACTAACTTGTTAAGGGTTTTCATCTGTTTGAAGCCGTCAGTGCTGAGTGAACCAGTGCTGCCTCTTCTCTCTGTATAAGGTTGTTTGTGAGTTTGACCGCTAAGCGTTTCACTATTAGAGAAACTACAGCAACAGCTTTCCATACTAACTCACTTTATCAGCCAAACTTAGTTGTGAACATCACGGTGTGGAATCCAGCGCAGAAGTTTTGGAGGGAAAATGACTGGAATCGGGAATTCTGTTGGGAGTCGACTCTCAGCCCCGAGTCTGTGTGTGTGTGTATGTGCAGGTTTTGATGTTGAAATGGGGCTGGTCTTTTTTTTTGTTGGTGCATCTCGCCAGCGCGGAGTCTGCTGTTCTGAGGGTGTGTGAGTGTGTTGGGGAGGGGTGTGTCTGTGAGTGTGTGTTGTGCTTTTGCTGCACTGCAGTGCTCCTGATGAGGGTTTTTGTTCCCTCTAACCCTCCCTCCTCCCGTCTTGGGCTTCCCGCCTTCTCCTATGTCTGTTTCTGTGTGTGTGTGTGTGTGTTTCTGTGTGTGTGTGTGTGTGTGTGAGAGAGAGAGAGAGAGAGAGAGAGATGCACGATTCTCCATCAACCCAAAAACCAAATACAACACAAAAAAATCACCCCTTGCTCCCACACTCACTCACTCACTCACTCAAACACACTGTGCGTATACTACCACATTAACCAATACATCACTGACGCTAGTGCACTACTTCTGTCATTCTGTCTAGTGCGCTAATATGCGGTTTTGGACGCAGCCAGCCCACCGAGCTCAACCGGCTAAAAGGCTCAACAAACCGCTTCTACATTTCCACCAATAAGCAAACATTAATTAAACAATGCGGACGACCTTAACCCCCTCCTGACCCAGTCAGTCCACGGTGAACTCCTGCATGTTAAACACCGCTGAGCCTCCTCCATTTGAATAAGGTCGCATTCCGATCGCTTTGTACGGAACTAGTTTGAACTGGATCTTTCCCTCCTCCCCCCTCCCCCTCCTCAAGACACCGACAAAACACACGCACGCACACACTCGGCTCGAGCCTGGGGGTCTCCGCCCTGCAGCATCCCCACACACCTCTTCACAACGCAGCGCCAGATCCCCACACTGCTGTCTAGTGATTGATTATCAGTAATATTTCAGGGGCTCGTGTTCACTGAGCTCCGTTCTCAGCATCAGCACCTGCAGGGAGCAGAGCGGCGGGGCGCTGATGCGCATGCGCGAACTCCTCTAGTACAGACCGAGCTGTATGTGAACTGCTGAGCCTCTTTGGCTGGTCTTCAGTTTTAGCACTACAGTTGGGGGTCATACGCATCTGTTTCAGACCCGAGTTCCTCTGAGTGCATTTGTCTGGCTTCAGAAGACCTGTGTCATAGGTTCTCTGAGCTTTTCTGAGCACACATTTGATGAAATTTCTCAAATTGATTAAACGTTCTGACTAAGACATCAGTTATGCTCAATTTTACCCCTTACACTCAGTGTTTTAGTGGTCAGAGGAGTCAGTTTAAGGTTCAACTGCACAAAATGTCATCACTTTAGACTGGCCAGAGCAAGTTCTGCCACTAAAAGGTGGTTTAGGTCGTTTGAAACAGTCCAATATAGTCCAGAATATAAAAAAACTCAAGTGCTGACTTTCCGACAGAACTTCAGTACATCCAGCATCAGTCAGCAACTGAATATTGTGAGGTGCTGATTTAACAGTAGAGCTCAAAAGTGAGAAGTGCATACAAAGCAATGCAGAACAGAATAAAAGGGGAACTTGACTGATGTGAAATGCTCCGGTCTATAGAAACATATTGAGTCAGAATTGTTTACAGTGGTGGTGATAGTGACCAGACGTCCACCTGGAAAAGCTTCCTCACAGGCGGTATTTACAGTAGATGGTCATGAGTATTCAGTCTAATGTCTAAGAGATTGATTTCATGGTAGTAGTGTGGCAAAGTGTATTTCAGGCTAGTCATGTTGGGGTGGGGGTGCATGAAGGGTTTTAAGGCAAAATAATTCCTGAAGAAAATGTATTTTTTAGGTTTCTGAATGAATGAATATTATATTTATATAAACTCAGAAGATGTGTAGATTCACTGGTGGTTTGGGATAGTAAATGAAAGAGCAATATTTGCACTGTGCACACTGGGACCTCTCATTTCTAGGGGTTAAACTGAAATGTGGAAAAAGTAAAAATTCTCACTATTATATTTGAGTGGAAATAAATATTATTGTCAGTGTAAAATACTCAAGACAGTAGAAATCCCTCAAACTTTGTACTTAAGTAGTTACATACTCGAGATAATGTTGCTAGTTAAGTTTTTTGAGCTAATGGTTCGGAGACTGATAAACAGATGCACAGAGCTGAGACCCTATAAACGGTCCCATATGTGACTTTACAAAGGTGTCACAGTGGTAGAAAATTGGCTTGACTGGCATTTACAGAGCCGGTTGTGTGCTTTAACATTTGCCATTGTTATCTCTTATTACTAGCTTCCAGGAAAAAGGGATATTTTACAAGTTATAAATGTCAAATCCAGGCCTGCAGTTAACAACGACAGGGCAGTCTGTAGAGCAGGTAAATAAATAAATGGGCTTCTTCTTCGATAGCTTATGAACTTAGCCATAAAGACACTGGCCTCAGCCCTTATTGGTTTTTCATTGTCCCTATTGTCTCTCAACTTCACCTTTGGCCCCCGTTTTCCTTAGTAGAAGGAAGTGGTGACCCTGGAGGCCACACCGAGTGAGCAGAACTCCCCAGACTGCACCCTTAGACCATTCAAACTCAAACAGCTGAACCTTTATAGATGTTTCCACAGGCTCCTGGTAGAAGTGGCCCTTTTGAGCTGATGGTATTCGTTCCCCTTGTACGCAGAGAGTCTCAAAGCGCTGTAGACGAAAGCTCAGAACTGGTCTGAGGTCAGCGGAGGAACAGAAAAGGCAGCGGACATGTCAGAAAAAGCATCACACTGAGAGCTAGAGGGGCGTCAGGGGCGTAGTTAAAATGGCATAGCCTTGCATAGCCAAGTCACCAGAACAATGTGTGTAACAAAGTATGCGCCAGTTTTGTACCAAACAGCACAAAATCACATAAACAAACTTGGACACACATAGTTTTTTTATATATATATATATTTAGATTCTTGTATTATTTGTAAATGATTGATCTATCGCCCAATGAAAAAACATATATCTATATATATATATATTGAGATAAATTGAGTTTTCTACCTCATTTGAAGATGATGTAGAAGATGGTTGTTTACACTGTGTGTCAATTTCATGATGAATGGACCAATAGAGGTGCTGCAAAATAGCTTGGAAAAAAATCTGGTTCCATTGACTTACACTGAAAGTAAACTATGTTTTTGGTCTCTCCTGTTTTTCATTAGACAGCGATGGGATATATATATAAAGTAAATGAGTTTTTAGGTAAAATCTATATAGTAGCTGAATATATTTTAACAGTTTGTTACAATTGTTTTCCGAATTGTTGTTAGCTCTTTGAGACATGCAGAACTTGAGGCCTCGGGTTAAACCTGAGGGATTGAGATGGACTGATGCAAATTAACTTGTTGAAAGAACATGGGCCTCTCATGAATGGCCGCCTGTGTGCATAAGAAAAAGAGAGAGAGAGAGAGAGAGAGAGAGAGAGAGAGAGAAAAAGCAAGAGGGAGGCCATGTGTGTGCAGCATGCATATGTGCGCTATGGGTGCTCTGAAACTCAGCGTGAGGCCTCTCCAAACACACGGAGCTAGTTAGTTTTTGTAAGTGGGTCAGTGTGTACAGGTCTAAAGGTGACGTCATCTTAGAAAATTTTAAAAGCAGCTCCACCAATGCGACCCTACAACTACAATAGGTTTCCACAGGAGCAAGCTTAGTCGAGTTAAAGCTAATGTTAAAGCCAGGCTTTGTTACAGGACTCAAAACTTCTTTGCAGGTAGTTTAGCATTCTTAAACTACGCAAGCTTTCTACTACTACCCCACAGGAAGAACTGCACAGATAACATCACACAGTGTGGCGTGCGCTATTTCGGGACACATTTAGAGATTTAGTTCAGATTCTTTTTTTGCTATTCTTCTCTGATATTTGTTCCAGCATTTTGTGTTGACATTAGCCCACGACTGATATCTGGTATGAAATCAGTTCCATTTCTGTTTTACTACTGCAGCCACAGCCAAATGTGTCAGTTGTTACCGTCCATGATTCATGCTTCCAGTTACAGACAGTTTATACCGTGTGGTAGGTGGGATAAGTGTGTTAGTTGGGCATGTTTTGTTCATCTTCATCAGATGAACCAGTCCTGGCCAAGGCTGGCTGCTAGTCTGAGCTTTAGATTTGCTTATTTGGCTTGTAGATTTAAAAGTTGATTCTTAGATTTAAAAGGGTTGTTATTTTGATATGGGCTCAGTGTGGTGGCCAATCAAATTTATACACTTTACACACACGTTAGTGGTGCTTTCATCCAAGACTGGGTTAATTCTTCTATAGCACAGTCATGGTTGGTGTAGCGTAGTCATGGTTGGTGTGGAGCAGTCAGCATCGCATTGTTGCAATTGGTGTAGCATAGTTGTGGTGGGGCTGATTAGTCGTGGTTGGTGTAGTGTATTCACCGTTGGTGTAGCATAGTTGTGTTTGGGGCTGATTAGTCGTGGTTGGTGTAGTGTATTCACCGTTGGTGTAGCATAGTTGTGTTTGGGGCTGATTAGTCGTGGTTGGTGTAGTGTATTCACCATTGGTGTAGCATAGTTGTGGTGGGGCTGATTAGTCGTGGTTGGTGTAGTGTATTCACCATTGGTGTAGCATAGTTGTGGTGGGGCTGATTAGTTGTGGTTGGTGTAGTGTATTCACCGTTGGTGTAGCATAGTTGTGGTGGGGCTGATTAGTTGTGGTTGGTGTAGTGTATTCACCGTTGATGTAGCATAGTTGTGTTTGGGGCTGATTAGTCGTGGTTGGTGTAGTGTATTCACCGTTGATGTAGCATAGTTGTGTTTGGGGCTGATTAGTTGTGGTTGGTGTAGTGTATTCACCGTTGGTGTAGCATAGTTGTGGTGGGGCTGATTAGTCGTGGTTGGTGTAGTGTATTCACCGTTGGTGTAGCATAGTTGTGTTTGGGGCTGATTAGTTGTGGTTGGTGTAGTGTATTCACCGTTGGTGTAACATAGTTGTGTCTGGGGCTGATTAGTTGTGGTTGGTGTAGTGTATTCACCGTTGATGTAGCAAAGTTGTGGTGGGGCTGATTAGTCGTGGTTGGTGTAGTGTATTCACCGTTGGTGTAGCATAGTTGGAGTTGGTATTGCAGAGCTGCATTTGCGGTGGTGTTTTAAGTGTGTTTTAAGAAGACGTTTCTTGTTAAAAACAGTTGGTGAATGAAGCTCCTATGTTGTTTTTCTTTGGGAAATATAATTTAATAAAAGCACACACAGTTTCAGTGATACTTGAGTTGAAAACTCAACTAATGCTTTCCTTCCCACAGTCTGATACTCAGGTTTGCAGTCGTATCTCTGCATGTCTGACCGACATTGCTTCATGGATGACAGCTCATCATCTGAAGCTCAATCCCAGCAAGACTGAGCTGCTGTTCATCCCTGGAACTACAGGTCCTCAGCAGGATCTTGCCATCTCATTCGAGAACTCTTTGATTGTTCGGTCTAAAGATGCAAGAAACCTTGGGGTGACTCTGGATGACCAGTTATCGTTCTCAGCCCATATTACGAACCTGACTCGGTCATGCAGGTACATTCTCTACAATATCAGACGCATCCGACCCTTCCTCTCTCAAGAGGCCTCCCAGGTGCTCGTCCAGTCTCTTGTCATTTCAAGGCTGGACTACTGCAACTCTCTCCTGGCTGGTCTTCCTCTGCAGGCCATCAGGCCCCTACAACTGATCCAGAATGCAGCAGTACGGCTCGTCTTCAATCTCCCCAAGTACACTCATGTCACTCCACTGCTGCGCTCCCTTCACTGGCTTCCTGTAGCTGCTCGCATTCAGTTTAAAGTTCCTCCTTACCTTATGGCAATGGTCAAAAGTCGAACCGCACCTCGAGCCCTTCGCGCTTCAAGTACGGCTCGGCTTGACCCACCATCTCTCAAGATTCATGGAAGACATGCAACAAAACGCTTCTCTGTCCTGGCACCCAGATGGTGGAATGAACTTCCACTGGCTGTCCGAACAGCGAACTCTCTCGCGGTCTTCAAACGCAGACTGAAGACCTATCTCTTTGTAAAGTACTTATAAACACCATATACTAAAGTACTGGTACAAACTGTAATTGCACTTTATCTTCTAGGAGCACTGGCTAAGTACTGCACTTGTACTGTATGTAGTCTTGTATTTATTCTCTTATAGATGTTCCTGTCTTGCTAGGTATTGCGTTGTCTTGTTTCTAGGTATCAGCACTGGCCCTGTGTTTATGGCAGTGTTTGAGTATAAGAGTGGTTTGGACTTAAACCTGTTTGTACTAGATAGAGGGTCATACTCTGACTGAACACTAAGCACTTTTGTAAGTCGCTCTGGATAAGAGCGTCTGCTAAATGCCGTAAATGTAAATGTAAATGTAAACATATCTTTTAAAACACCACCAAAATAACAAAGTACAGTTTCTAAGTATTTCTTTCCCTGAACTTCGGCATACGTGTCCTGTGTAATCACTGTGGTATCTGATGAATAGGGCTCATATCTCCTTCCAGCTAACAGAACATGCTTTTTTCCTTTTTTGTATGTGGAATCAAATTCCAAATGTAATTTCCAGTAGTGATTATCACCTTTTCAACAATCCATCCACGGTCGGAGCTGACTAGTGCATCACCACCTTTTAACTGTCTAGCATGAATGAGTTGTGTGTTTTAATGGCGCGCTGCTTTCTGTCTTGTGAAAATCTATTATCTTTAAGTAGTCCAGCTGTAAAATGAGGAGCTCTGTGTGAATGAGCAGTGAAGGGGGTTTGGCAGCCCAAGTGACAGACTAAGTGTTTATAGGTGTAGAGAATAGAAAAGCTCACTAAACGCCACATACTTGTTACTGCTTTCACAGTGTGCTGACTTGTTTATTCAGTTTTTATTGAATTTTTACAAGGACAAAAGATTGGCTTTGGGGAGGGACGTTTGGAAAGAAGTGTTAGAAACAACAACAAAGTGATAAAAGCCTGCCAGTGACGCCAGTCTGTTTGTTGTGGCCTCTTACCTAAAAAAACATGATAGGAGAAAGTAGTAAGATATACAGTGTGCTGAAGTTGTGATGCCCCTTGAGCAAATTAGAGTTTGTGGAAGTTAAAATAATCGAATACATCCTTCTCAGATAAAACTCTTCTGTCTGTATTTTTCCTCAATACTTTTTAACATGTATTAAAATGCTATTTTGTGGTTATAGCACATTTTATATTTAATGTTCTATTTTCTATTTTCTATTGAACATTGCATGTTAAACTCAACATAATTAGAATATAAGTAGACTTAATTGAAATAAGCAGAATTGAAATTGCAGGTCATTGACTCATTTTCACTGAGATTGTAATGTAATGAACTTTAACTGGTGGAGTTTAAACTTCTGCATATGGCTAATATGACATATCACATTTATCGATGGTGTAAACATGTTATCATTTATTTTTAACTGTAGAAGTTGGGGTGGGGTGAAAGTGGCCCAAGGGCCATCACTCCTGATCACTCTGAGTCTTGAAAGGATCAAAGGTGGACGATAATGGGCTGCTGATTTCCCTCTAAAGACTGTGAAGGGTGTCAATGGCCTCTGAGTTTGTGATTCAAATTAGAAGTTGTTATTCAAAATAAAGCCGTCCGAGTGGTCAGCCTTTTTGTAGGTTCCTAAATGATACTGGGCTGCAGGAAAAAATAATTGGTATAGAATCCTTACATTATGGGAGGGTTCTTCACACTCGGATCTCATTTACAGCAAAGGCTCTTTACTGAAAGGTTATTTAACTGAAGTGGGTGCGAATAACTTTTTTCAGCACCTGAATGTTTGATAATGGACCAGTTCTAAGCTGTGTGCCGCCAGTTTAGACATATACGTTGTTCATAAGGAAGTTTGTATTATTGTGTTATAAACTTCTGTACTTTTCGTTTGAGCTGTCTATTATTGAAAATCCAGTATTTAACCTATTCTGTTCAGTTTCTATCATATTCTTCTTTTTTCTATTACATTAGGATGTTTTATTGTAGAGCGTCCTTGAACAAGTTGAAAAGCACATACAAATAACAGTCCTGTATGTAACCTTTAGCCCAGAGAGATAAGGCTGCATCTGAATTGTTTGGACCCTGCAGAGCCTCTTTATCAAGGAAATAGAATGATTGAGCTGTTTGAGAGTGACTGAGGTATCAGCGTAGGTGCTGCTCGTGTCTGATGTTGTGTTACCAAGCCGCACTTCATCTTTCTCAATGATAAACATACTGATATGATCAGTCCTGTTCAATAATCTCTACAGCCTCTGTAGAGTCCGGTTAAAGCCTCAGTCCTGTTCAATAATCTCTACAGCCTCTGTACAGTCCGGTTAAAGCCTCAGTCCTGTTCAACAATCTCTACAGCCTCTGTACAGTCCGGTTAAAGCCTCAGTCCTGTTCAACAATCTCTACAGCCTCTGTACAGTCCGGTTAAAGCCTCAGTCCTGTTCAATAATCTCTACAGCCTCTGTAGAGTCCGGTTAAAGCCTCAGTCCTGTTCAACAATCTCTACAGCCTCTACAGCCCACTCTACAGTCTTTTATGGAGTCAGTTTCTATTAATTATTTATTGTAACATGCCATTGTTACCCAAAAATGCATGTGAATGTTACAGACTACATCAGAATCATGCTGGACAAATGTGGTTTGTTTGTCTGTGGGTTTTAGGGAAGCCCTAAATGGCCATGGATGTTTTTTCACCTTGTATTTTACTTTTATAACAAGTTACCTTAATTTGGTTGGTGGAGATCTCAGGTTATTTATATCATCACGACACAACATGTTGTTTTCTTGAGATCTTGACACAACATGTGTTATCTTGATAAAACAATGTTCATCATTTAGTGATGAAACAACTTGAGATCTCAGGAAAACAAAGGAAAATAGCTCGTTCACATGGAAAAACATGCACATGCATCTTTTTGAACCTAATTTTTATATGTAGTACTACATACTGAGGTAAAATTGAGGATCCTCACACAGTAGTGGGTTCACATTACAGCTCATATGAGCAATTGGAAATACAGGAGTGCACTGAATCAGTACGCTGAAGTACTGTAATTGTGTTATGAGTACTATAATTAAGTAGTAATCCACTGGGGGAGAGTATATGAGTATATCAGTGGGAGATGATGAGAATTAGCCCAGCAGCACTTCTGCTCTGTAACTCAGTGGCCTTTACTGATGGGCTGAAGGTCACTGTCTTCAGTTACTCATGAAGGATGTTGGAGGCTGCACATCTGTCAGAGTTATATGAGAAAGAGAGTGAGGGAGAGAGATCAAAGAGGTGCCAGGACAGAGGTGCTGGGAGAGAGTGAGGAGTTCAAAGACTCTTTTTTTAATTTGGAAGCCTCCGAACCGGACACATACTGATTAGGGAGGGGGAGAGAGTGTTGGGGGAAGAAAAACAAGAGAATCGAAGAGAATATTAAATATAATGAATCTATTATTGAATTGAGAGTGGTATGTATGACCTGTCAAATGTTTGGAGACACATATGCTCGTAAGCAGTTTGGATCTTACAGTTTGTGTTCAGACGAGCGTCTGACAGAAGTGCTGCGTGTGATAACTCTGAGCCTCGTACATTTGATTGGGTGGTTGTGATGCCAGCACTTGGGTTGGATTCACAATAGAAAGAAAATCTTCTTAAAGTCTTAACTTTACTTAAAGCTGCACTATGTAAGATTTTGGGGTTGAGGCTGAAAGATTTTGCATTACTGAGTCAGGAGGGAAAAAGGCTAAAATATGGTGTGTGTGTGTGTGTGTGTGTGTGTGTGTGTGTGTGTGTGTGTGTGTATGTGTGTGAACTGTTGTGTGTCACTCTGTAAAGACTGAAGTAATAATTTAAAAGGCGGTGGGTTGAATTTTTCAGGAGTTTTTATGAAAATGATCTGCACTTTTATGTTTATTTGAGCCACATGCAAAAAGGAAAGGTCCAGCTCCAAGTTCATGTATCAAATGTGAAATCAACATGATACTGATAAAGATATGATGACAGTAGTAGATAATTCACTCATGTCCTCAGAAGACATGTTTTAAGTTCTCTGTGAATACTGTTTTGACGTGTAATTACTTTTCCAAATATTCTTTTGTGCAGTTATGCATTTCCACCAGAGAGGTCTCCAAATCCCCAAATCCCCAAATCCCCTGACATAGTGTAGCTTTAAGAAAACAATGTACGGTAATTTTATGTTAAAAGTACTCTCAATTTATTTCTTAACCTTTCTCATAAGAACAACTACAAATAATTCTAAGAAAAAGTGCAACTGCAAAAATGTCTTACATGTTTTCATTATCTTACAATCACCCCACATGCAAAAAGAGAAAGTGTTAGACTGGACTTGTAAATTTACATTCACAATATAACTCTTTAAACACATAAGAACATTTTTCCTGATTTCTTTATTATTCGTTTACTAGAATGTTTTGAGTTATAATGTTGAAAGCTATTTTTTGATTTTAAGTTATTTTTTTATTTTTTTAATTTCTTGAGCAGATTAATACACAGTTACCATGAATCACGTTTAATTTGCATTCTAGGTGTAACATTTTATCAATATGCTGTATGACATTTTTTGTATTTTTTTAGATTTGTTTGTAGATTTCTATTGGATTGAAAAACATTAATTTGTACATATGTTCTCAGATCCTTATTAAGTATTCTTGGGAAAGCGGGTGAATTGGCAGTTCATTAAAAAACACATTTATAATGACTCTCAATAATATTTAAACTATTTTGTTGCTGATTAATGGCCATTGTAATCTGCCTTGAGCAACTTTACAGGAAACTGTAATGATTAAGAAACAGAGAACACATCTACAGTGATGAACAGAAGACATTCTCAGGTCATTTTGTTGAACTAAACCTAGCAGACATTCAGTTTTAGAACATCCTTCAGTTTGACATTGTTGACCTTATTCTGTTTAGGAGAACACTGTAGATACAGTTCACCCAGTGTGTTTCTGTCTCTAGTTAACCAGAAATTCATATGTTCACATGTTTACTAAACATTGTGTGTTGCTGTAGAATGTGCTGTTGCCAGAGATGTCATACGTTCCATGTGTGTCACCACCTGGGTGTGTGGGTTTGTGTGCTTTGTTTCAACTATGCAAAGGTCAGAGGTCACACAGGGAAACGCAGGCCCCTCACGGCATCTCAAAAGCCTACGGCGTTTGTTCTCCATCCAGCAGCTTCACAGCAGAGCTCCAATACAACAGAGGCAGGATCAGTCTGGTATGATGTATATACGGGGCATACAATGCTAACAGCACCAGATTACATGGATTATCACTCGCGTTCCTGGAAAGAACCATCTCAGTGTGTGACCGGACACTGACCTCAGGTGCTACTTCCTGACCTCCTTTCGGAGACACTGGCACCAGAACCAGAAACAAAGAGGAGGCATTTGACTAGGCAGGGAAGGGTTGTGGTCTTGTGAAGTCCCTGGGAACAAGCATGTGTGGAGACCCCCTGGAACTCGTAACAATAACACATGAGAAATAAGTAATAAATCAAAAGGACGTGAGAAGAGAGATTAAACAAGTGTCCATATTCAAGCTCAGTAATCATATCAAACTTGAGGGGTTGAGAAGATTTCCATTCATTGTATTTATTTAGACATATTATTTAGATTTGTTTACATCTAAAGTATTGAAGTCCTCACAGGCCATATGGTCTGAATCCTCACGAGGGGCCTGTGACTGGCCCCACTGACCGGGTCAGTAATCTAGCTCTGCGTCTAGGACTCTAAAGGAAGACGCCTGTACTGTATTCTTCAGCTGAATCTCTGACACCTTAAATGAACACAGTCAGTTCCCACACATTTCCCTAAAAAGCAGAAAGCCTGACGACTCCAGATACGACTGTAATAGAAGCCTAAGACAAGCTGCTGACTAGAGAGGCTTCTGTTATAAGTGTGACAAGTATTTCTCTACCACAGCTGGGAGGGAGATGGTGTGATGCTGGTCTAGGACCAGTCTGCAGAGTGACAGACTGAACGGGGGAGGGGTGGATAGTTGCAGAGAGTTGGAGGAAATCCAGCAGTGCTGTGGTGTGGAATATCTGTTAATGGGGCTCAAAGGACCCCTGTGTTGTCCCTGTGTCACACACACATACACTAGTGGCACTTCCGTTCTAGGTTGAGTTCATTCAGAACCGTTCATGTCATTTAGGGTTGGAACAGCGGAGCCAGACTTAACAGTACGTTAGTATAACTTTGTTGGCTCCCTTGATTTGATTTATACTGTTAGACATATTGATTTTAGCCAGTCAACGTTTAATGATGACTGAACCAGTGTACAGAAACTCAGTCCTCTATTAGATAGATAGATAGATAGACAGACAGACAGACAGACAGATAGATAGATAGAATGGAATATTGCCATTGCAAAATATAACTTGGACTGAATACTTAATTTCTATATTCTGAAAACATATTTCACAAAACTTCATATTTCTGTCACACCCCACCCTGTAAATAAAGTAATAACTAATATATTAAATTATAAATAATATATAAAATAATAACTATAATATATTAAGTAATAATGTTAAATAAATAATAAATATATAACTATAATATTTAAAGTAATAAGTTAGACGTACTTATAGATTTATTACATACTAGACACCAACATTTACTTTATTTTAAGGAACAACATTAAGTTATTAAATGATAAAGCATGAGAATATCTGATTAAAATGAAATAATTAACTTAATTTGTGAGAAGTTGTGTGTCTCAAGGTTTATTCAGTACTTTTCAAATGCGAGAAATTCTGGATGTTAATTTTAAATCTGTACAAGTTTCCAAATCATTTAATAATCTTCTACAGTCCAGTTTTCTTATTCTGTACACATCTAACATGTCTACTTTTCTTGATGGCGAATTACTTGAAACCTGTGAAAGTTGCTCGTGATTATAATAATTTTACACCTGCATCTGCAAAGCCACGAGAGACCATGCATTCCACTCCACATTGTGCCTAAGAGCTCCCTTCCCTGTCATAATATCACAGTAACACACGGCCTCCAACGGCTTATTGCTTTTACAGAATGGCAGCCATTAGAAAATAATGAAGTTGCTAATTAAATAAATAAGTTGCTATTAATAATAATCAACATAAACAGCTATTCCATCAAGTAACACAGTTCCATTACAGTATTGTTGAAAGAGGAGAAGAACTTCTGGTCACCCATCACTGTATAGGGCTGTGATTTCATGAACTTCTTAACTTTTTGCTGTGTGTAATAATGAACAAATGATGACATGAGGTTTAATGGAAAAACCTTTCACTTTAGAAGTACTTCTATCATCAAATTAATACAGTGAGTCTTACATAGCAGCAGCCCACAGGTACCCTATTCCCACCCATATAGTGCACTTCGTAGGAATTTAAATACTGGCTTCTGCAGCCCAGCAGTGCATAGTGTAGCTACAACAGTTCTTAAGCACTTAACTTCATCCATACTGTATAAACAGTGCACAAGTAGCAGTAGCAGCTACAATTTCTAAACTTACATAGCGCACTGTTTAGGGAGTACAAAGCTGTTTCAGCTTAAGCCTGGGTTTGATGCTACCTATAAATGAAACATGGATATTTAAAGCATGTGGTCCGTTCAAGTGACATTCTTTATACTTTAATACTGTAGTTTTCTTTTTGTTTTTACATATTTTTTATTGGCAGGCAAATCAGGTACAAAAGCACAAGAAACAAAATCAAATTTTATACAAGTCCACCTTCATATTATCATTTTACACCCTTTCCCCTCCCTCCCATAATATGAAGGTGGACTTGTATTTTATTGATTTTATGTTATCACTTGTTCTATGTTTTTTATTTAAAGGCAACTGTTGGATTAACAGTTGCCTTTAAATTAAAAGCATAGAACAAGTGATAACATAAAATCAATAAAATATAACCCTCTTAACAGACATATGTGTATAGGTAAACCAGAAAAAGGTAGGTAAAAAAAAGAACCCAAAAAAACAAATACATACTGTAGTTTTTTAACACGTGGAACAAACATTGATATTAAGGAACGAATACTGATATATAGAGAATGAACAGTGATGAACATCCTCGCTGTCCAATAAAATACGTTTCTCCATTTTTGTCGATTTTAAGTTTTCTACATCATTTGAACACACCAATGATCGTTTACATTGTGTGACAATTTCATGATTAATAGACCAATAGAAGTACTCCAAAATAGCTTGGAAATAATTCTGGTTCCATTGACTTACATTGAAAGTAAAGTATGTTTTTGGTCTCTCCTGTTAAGTTGAATTGTAATATATAGAAAAATACATACAGGAAAAAAAAAAAAAAAAAAAAAAAAAAAAAATATATATATATATATATATATATATATATATATATGCTCCAGATCTTCAGATGAGATGATAGAAAGAATAATGTTATGTATACACTATTTATGTAACTGTAAAAGTAACATAACATGTGTAGGGTCAGATGTCAGGGTATATTAGTGGTGCGCCATCTTTTCCTGTTTAAGGTTTACTTTAATTCAATGTGTCCACCATTTCCACATGAATAAAATATATTACATCAGCATGACTTTATGTTTCATTTAACTTACTGTCTTGCATTTGACAACATGCCTCTTGTTATATGCTTTATTGATGTGAAAACGATGTACACATTTCATACAGTGCAGCACTTCATACAATGATCTAAAGATAACCTGTATTATTTATTTATTTGTTTATTTATTCGTTTTTGGTAATCAGAGTGTGTCCTGGGATGCCCACTGATGGGACCTAATGTGCCCTCTGTCCTTTGCAGCCATACACACTGCCACGGGCATTAACCAGCCTGGCAGCACCAGGACACACACTCAGAGCGAGAGAGGGGAGGGTGAGGGCACCAGACACAGACAGAGAGAGAGAGGGTGGAGAGGAACAGGCTAAAACCGGATTCTGCGACCTGGGAGACTAGGAGAGCCACACAGACAGACAGAGCCGAGGGGAGTGGAGGAGGGAGGAGGAGGAGAAGAAGAGAAAGGGAAGGATGGAGATGAGGTGGATTCAGCGGTATTTTTTTTTTTTGGAAAGGTACATCCAGTCTTCTTTTTCAGAAGTGGTTGTGTTTCTGTAGTAGCTCAACTGGGGGCATCTAGTGTCAAAATCATACATTTTATGGGTTCAAGACTTGAAGATGCTGACCCTGAATAAAATACACGGTCCAGCATTTTCATACCTGTAACTCAGATTATGGGTTCAGTTCCTGAAGAAGCATCTCATTTAAGTTACAGAGTCACTGGAAGAGTTTGTCTAGTAGGTATTAATACATGTGCAGCTCCAGCTTTCTGATAAAGAAGCTATGAACTGAGATGTGGAGTTTTGAGAAGACAGCAAGGTGACTTCAGTGAAGTTAACATACTGGACAAAACTTCTTATCTTCAAAACAAAATGAAGATGTTGATCTGACCGCAAGGATACAGACACACACACAGACTCACATGATGGCCATGAACTGGATGGTCAGTCTGATGGACTGATGTCAGCCCTCATCCCTTCCTCTGCTGCCCCCTCTCTTTCACGCTTCACACATTCCTACGCCAAACATGGCATTTACTCTGCCTTCTATAGGCCCCCTGCCAGCGAACTCCTCACCCCACCTCCGAGAGTGACTTGTGAGTTTAACTCTCTCTCTCTATCTCTCTCTCTCGCCAGCCGATAGCGAACTATGAAGTGAATATTTTATTATTAGAGATGGCCGGGCTTGGGCCTATTCATAGATCAGACCGCTAATGGGGAATTCATCTGAGGGCCCTGCAAAAATATGTATGCATAATTAATGCATTATCACCTGCATAAGTAATTCATGAACGCAGACTTATCAGCCTGTCCGCCATGCCAACTAGAGGTACACGGCCGGAACTGGCCAAGATTGGAACTGTCCAATGTATTTCAATTTTCAGCTTTCCAACCGAGCATGACTTAAAGCAACAAACCAAGTGATAGCTGATATTTCAGTTAGTTCACAAACGTTTAGTTTTCTCATATATTCATGATCCATATCTCGCTTTATGTAGCAGCACCTGGAAAATGATCACTTTGTAAGTATCGTACTTAACCCAGTTAATACTGCTGCTAGTGTTTCTATGGAATCAGCTCAGTACTCACTGAGCACTTTATTAAGTATACATGCCTTCATATCTACTATGGCGCCACATCAGTGTCAAAACTAGGAGCAAAAATAATTGAAATGGAGAAAGAAAAAAACATCGAAGAATGGAAATAAAAGAGTTTCTTCTTTCTGTGCTGCTGAGTTTCACATTTGTGCTCACGAGTAGGAAATTTACACAAAATGTTAAAACGTGCAGGTTTATATTTTTCACCCCGAGTTTTGATGCTGATGTGGCGCCATAATCTACTCTTATTGTTTATTTGATTAGCTGCACTTACCATATAGCAGTACTTTATAGTTCTACAATTACAAACTGTACTCCACCTGTTTCACTGTATACTTTATTATCCCTCTTTTACCGTGTTCTTCAATAGTCAAAACCCCCTCAGAGCAGGTATTATTTGGGGGTAGATCATTCTCAGCACTGCCGGTGACACTGATGTGGTGGCATTGTGTTGGTGCGTGTTGTGCTGGTGAGAGTGGATCAGACTTTTTGTATTTAAAAGGTTTAATGTTTATTGTTTTTCTTAATCCTCAGAATTTTCATTGTTCTGTGCTCAAAATTTAAACAGTATTTGGTCATCCAGTTTTTAAGATCCTTAGCATCTGCTTTTTGAACCAATCCATTAGACAAATTTTCATACAATCTTTATTCAAACACTTTTTGCCATTGAAAATAAATATATTGAAACTTAAACAACCTTATATACTGTATACAACCTATGCCGACCTCATTGTGGTCAGTGTGGAGTCTATAGACAAAAGTTTATTGGTTGTTATTTACCAAAACTTAGTAACACTTTAGCAACCGCCTGGAATATCGTAGAAACCAGTTAGCAACACCTTAGCAACCACCTGGAACCTGCGTTGCACTTGTACAAGTGGATCAGAGACAGCAGTGCTGCTTGAGTTTTTTAAAACTACACTAAGCATGATTTGTAGTTTAGCACTGGAGCTTGACTTTGGGTGATGCGGGCTTTTATCACTTGTTAGCTACGGTAGCTGTAGTGTAGTGAACTTTAGACGCCACACACGTTTTGCCTGATTAACTATATTTGGGATGAGAAGAAAAGATTCTTCAGTGAACAGTTCTTTTTATCTTAAGACTTATTATTCAGCAACCGCGATTAAATATTCAGTTAATTTTATGAATTATTCAAAAGCTAATCTGAAACTGAAATGTAAAGTATGCAGTTACAGGAATGAAGAATAGACGTCTGCCAACGTACTGTTTGTCAAGCCTAATTATGTGCAGCCTCTGAACTTCACAGATAGCGATATTGGTTAGACGTTAATTGGTTAAAATGTGGAACACAAAACGGGTACAATTATTTTTCAGCCATTAAATGAAAGTAAAATAAAAGACTGATTCATAGTATTCATAGTAAACGTTTGTGTGTGAAGCTTTTGCAAAAATCTTTTTACGAACTGATGGTAAGTTTAACTTTACTTTCCACCCTAAAAACCTGCACCTAGTGACGGGCAGAGTAGCCTCAAACCGAACTCCAACCAAGTTCTTTGGTGCTATTTGTTTTTTGTTTTTAGGATCCTTTAAAATATATCCTTTAATATATGAAGCTCTAATAAATATATTTAAAAATACTAAAAAAATAATAAAGCTTAAAAGTTGGAAGTCTAAATAAATAATTGTATTGAAAAAAATAATGAATAAATATGAATGTTAACAGTACAAATTTAAACAATTGTTTCACTGAAGTATACATAACAGAGTAAATGTAACCAGTTGCTATCTATACCTTCACTCTTCACTAAATAAAGTGTTTTATTAATACAGTAAAATATCGTTCTCAGTGTAACGTCTTTACCACCTTTATGCAAAAACTGATGTGAAACTTTGTGATTTGCTGTGAAGAGCCAATGTTCTCTCCCTGTCTTAAAACCAAAATGTCTCAGACATGGCAATCCCCACATCCTGCCTGAAGTATCGAGAGACAGATACGCACAAAGAGATCATTTACAACCCCAATGTACAACCCACACAGCCCCTCTGCCTTCTATTAATTAGAACTGAATAAGTTGAACTGCGAACAGGTGAACCTAGTTGAGCACTGTCCACCTGGTGGAACACAGATCAGAGTTTTAGTTTATATACATTCCACCATGAAGCCCCCTTTTACACTGTACAACCTAGAATGAAGTTTCTCAAGAGGGGGCCGTTGCAACAGGATGTCTTGCCCCGTCGCCTCCGGCATCCGGCACTGAAGGACACTTCATCTGCTGATGAAGTCAAGAGTCTAACAAAGACAGACTAAGAGACACTATAATTTATTATATGATGTGTTAATATGTTTAATATGTTATAGCTCTGTTAGGGTATCCATTCCAACTCTTCATTTAATCGCTTGAATTTCTCTCCACTTTCTTTTTTAATCTTTAAAGACGAATGGAAATGATCAAATTTAGTTTCTTTAAGATTGACCCCTTTAGAAGGATGGACCTCATGGACCAGTGTTTCTTTTATGTAATCATTCTAGCAGTAGGATTTTTGGAGCTTATTTAATAGTGTTTTAGAAGTTGACTGATCTTAGAATATATAGAATATGTATTCTACATATGAATCCAGATTATGTATAGAATATTTCTTTCCTTTCTAATAACATTTAACTTGTACATATGAGAATGAAATGCTTGCAGTACTGTAGTAGTGCAATGTGCTCTGGTTTTTGTATCAAGTTATTCTGCAGGACTGAGCAGAGGTAATTCATATTCATAACGACCCCCGACCCCTTACTCCCCCTCTCAGAAGTTGCTATAAAGTCAGAGGCAGAGCGAGAACAAGCGAGTTTGGTCAGTTCAGAAGTGCTAGGAGAAGAGACGAAGGCCAGCTGAGCCGCGAGCAGAAGCAGAAGAATGGTTCAGAAAGCTCCAGGAGGCGAGAGCCTTGAGGAGAAAGGAGATGTAGTAACTCAAGATTAGCCGAGACTGTTTTCATAGTTATTCAAGTTTAGTTAACTTTTGTTTGGTTAACGTTTCACCGTTACGTGAACTGTATTCCATTTTATTAAACCAGCTGAACAAGCTGCTTTTGTTTTAAGTCTATTTGGCCGACAGTAGTCATTTAGTATATTATTAATAGACAGAGTTTTTAAAGTAACGAATTAAACTCTCTGGTCTAGTTATGAGGAACAGGGCTACTTCACTGAGCACATAATCAAGTCACGTCCAGGATTAAAGTAAATTTAATGTTAAAATTATAATAATAAGCATGTGTTTATGTTTGAGCAAGTTTATTACAAGTCTCTGTCTCACTTTCATACAGACATTAAAATTATTTTTCATTAACTGTGAACGTGTTTCAACATCTAATTGAAGAATATTAGAATGTGCATCTTACTTTCATATCTGAGTTCATTGGCGAACACACTTTCTCATTGCAAAACAGCAGTGAAGTTCTTTATTTATCTTCTCCATTAGCCCACAGCACCACATTTGGGTGATAGTGGAGTTGATGAAGCAGCCAAGTTGCTGAAGGGCGTGCACTGGGCTGTAGTCCTTCACATCAGAGTCACTAACACCTCACAGTCTTGCTGTTTCTGCATTTACCTCAGATAAACTCGTGCAGCACCATGTCAAATAATGAGCCTAATGTGTACAGAAGCAAGCGGAGAAAGGGCTGTCTGCAGGACATCCCCTCTGTTTACAGTGTTTGTATTATTTTTTCCCTCCCTGCACCAGTGCCCCTGCTGCGGAGTGGATGGCTTTGGGCAGGCTAAGGCATGCCAGGCCACTGCAGTTTTAAATTAAAACAGGGGGCGCTGTGTGAGCCAATACAGCTCCCTGGTTCCTGCTGCTGTATCTATTTATTTCCCTTTAAACTTGCTTGCTCTGCAGGGTGGAAGTGCTGCAGTGATGCAGTGACGGAGAGTCAGCACAGCCTGCTGTGTCTGGCTGACCCCATGTGGACACTCCAAGTATTACATGGACAACAAGAGTTCAAAGAATGCTTTAACCAGAAATAAACTCTTCACAGCTTTCTCCATTTTCCCAAAAACTTACTTGACTTCTAATGTAAGTCAATGGAACCAGAATTTTTTACAAGCTATTTTGGAGCATAACTGTTGGCCCATTCTTTTACATGGATGTAAAGCCGTCATGTTTAAATAAAACAGAAAAATAAAAATCAACAAAACTTTTTTTTTGGACAGCAACGATTTGCTTCTTTAGTTTTGCACTGGAGTTACAAGGCAAACACATAATGGAAGCCTATGTCACCCGAAGTCTTTCTGAACCAAACTCAGCTATACTCTTAGTATAGTCTTAGTATAACTATACTCTTTTAGGTTTGTGGCAACACATTGAGAAAGCCCCTTTACTGTTCCAGCATGATGGTGCTCCTGTGCACAAAGCCAGGTCCACAAAAACACGGTTTGATGAGTTTGGTGTAGAGGAACTCCACTGGTCTGACTTTAACCCTATTAAACACGTTTGGAATTTTTGTATAAGGGCCTGGCCTGCTTTTCTGATTGAATGGGCCACCAACTCCAACAGACACACACTAAAATCTCATGGAAAGACTTCTCTGAAAAGTCAGTGGGTGGTGGTTTAATACCCATGGTTTTGGAATGGCACTGCCAACAAGCTCATACAAGTGTAATAATCAGGTGTCCACATACTTCTGGCCATATAGTGTACATTGATGTACAAACTCAATAGCGTGAGCCCCATATAATAGCAGAATAGATGATGTATCACCCAGCACTACTACAGAGAGTTAGCAGAGGATCTCAGCAGTGCAGCCTGTGAAGATATTTAATTGTAAACAGACTTGTCTTTTTAATTCATCTTATTTTATTATTCTATTGTCCTTATTTTATTATTCTATTGTCCTTATTCTATGATTCTTTCATTCTGGTCCTTCTAGTTCTTTAATGTGAGTCTTATATCGTTGCTGTCAAAAGAAAAACATGTATTTCCATTTTTCCAATATTGACTTTGTACTTTATTTGAACACGACAGTTGTCCTTTACACTGTGTAGAAATTTCATGATGAATGGACCAATAGAAATGCTTCAGAGCTGTTTGAAAAAAAAGCTGTTTACTTTGACTTACTTTTTAACATACCAAGTTGCTATTTTGGAGGTTTGAGATATGTTTAATTGAATTTTATCTACTATTGTCTCACATATTTAGGGTTTTTATAACTTGTGAATTGCTCTTTTTATACTCTTAGCTTTTCTATTCTTCTCTTATCTGTGTGCCAATCTGAGAAGCGCTGTATGCGACTGCTTGTACAAAAGGGGGCTAAATTAAGATTTGATTGATTTGAAAAAGAACACAATTCAGGCAGCGTCTCTGCTCCACTGTCAGCGTATTTCAAGACTTCATCAGAGAAGCAGAGCGTTCTACAGCTAAACCCTACTTCAAATCTAAGTGTTGATTCTAGAAAGGAACAGCATGTTAATCACGCTGTAATAACACCATACCAATACAAATTATTATTAAAAAAATTATTACACCTCTATAAGACATGTGCCATCCTCCAAAACTGGAACAATATTTATTGCCTTTACATTACTAGGAAAGCTGCATAATTCAAGGATGAAATGATAATAAAATAATAAAAGTGCTAATTTAATCTTAGGGACTGCAGTATGACTGTATGTGAATAAATAATTTGATTGGTTTTCATACTGAATAAAACATTTTTAAATATCATGTTAAAAGAGAAAAATTAAACGTAACATGTAGCCTATGCAAAAGCTATGACATTTTATATATTGATGTTTTCACTCCTTTTCCAATTTATTTTAATTGTTCACTAAAATTGTAAAAGAAGTGTCATATTCAGGTGTGTTCTTTGTAGAGCTTAATTTATATTCACTTAGAAAATCAACAAAATATCTAATCTGATTAAATCCACACACACATTTGCACGCAACTGTACTTTTGAGTGTTTGGTTTATGATTGTGTATTATTGTTGCATTATTATCAGTAAGGTTGTTATTGTAAAAATAAAAATAACGTAATAAACATATCAAACTTTTGCAAGTTGGTGTAATGGAAGTAAATTTGGACTTTTATAGTGACCTGTTAATCATAGTTAATCAGAGTATTCAGTCAGTGGAAGGAGCTACTGGCAATCTCAAATGGTGTAAAAACTTAAAATAGCTTTGGCTATAAAATGAATAGTGGTGATCGTTGTACTTACGGCTTTATTAGCATTTGTAGACGTACCTCCTTAACAAACTGAAGATACATTTAGAGTTATCTGGTATATTATCTCCAAAATTTCTACTTTACAGGACAGACAATGTTCTTTTAATGTAAGTCAATAGAACCAAGTGATTTTGGAGCATTTCTTTTGGCCCATTCATAATGAAATGTTCACACAGTGTAAATGGCAGCTGGTCCATTCAGTTAGAGTGGAAAGATAAAAATTGACAAAAATGGAGATGTTTCTTTTTAGAACAGCAACAATAAACTCAGTGGACTTAAAGCCGCTTCACTGAACACTGACCATAAACCAAAACAAAACAGTTTCAGAAGAACATCGCAACATACTCCTGCTTAAAAAAAACACATGTAGCTACTACTAGTGTAGACAAATAACACAATAGAAACTTGCATCCAAGTGTACAGTGCTCTCATGAACTTTAATTCCACTGATCTTACAAATGAAAATCCTTTTTACAAATTACAAAAGGCAGCAACGATACAACAAAACAGCCATCAATGCTCTAAACCGACAATTATAGCAGCTACATTCAGTGATCCAATGCTGTGTGACAGATCAGCGTTACATTTAACTAACGACGGCAGAATAGTGGACTCAGTACGGCCTGAAGGCAGACAAAACGTTTCCATATAAACCAAACTAAACTAGTGTGTAATCAGTCTTCATGCAGGTTCACATCATTATCATATCAAGTATCTATACACGACAAACTCTAAACAAGGCCACTCCAGTACATTTCACACTGTATTATAAATTCAATACAATTAATTTTATCTCTACAGACTCTCTACATGAAAATACATCTATATTATCTGGTGCATATCTAGTAATGGTCATCCATGTTGTTTTCATCTCGCTGAGAACAAAGAAGCGTAACAGTGAGTGACAAACTAAACAATTTTGCTGTGCAAATAATCTGCTGTAGGTTGTGTTGTGGGAAGCATCTTATCAAAAAACAAAAACATCAGACCATCCACATTAAACATATAACCACAATATTTATTATAAAATCTGTAAAATGTAAGCTAAACTCTAATATGACTCACTGGGAAGGTATTGGCTCATCAGCAAATTCTTGAAAGGTTGCGTTTTGTAATAAGAATGCAAAACTAAGAGGTTGCTCAGATCACAGAGGGAAAGAAAGTGCGCAAGTGGAGAAGTATTGAAGAGGAAGGTGTAATGAAGGCCTGAAAGCGTTCCAGCGGTGCTGTAATGGATGCTGAAGCGTTTCAGTTTAAGGTGCTGACCGGCATGCAGTCACACAGCGCCCTCCTCTCCGCTCTCAGCACCAGGTTCTCCGTCTGTGGAACACAGAGCATACAAATCACAACCGGAGCATTTCTCACAAAGACGTCTTCACTGTTTGTATAGCTTGTGAATACACGCTGAATGTGTTGAGAACTGAATTTATTTGATTCAGATGTGTGCAGCATTTCCATGTGAGTAAAATCAAGAAAACGGGGCAGTTGATTCTAATCTGGAACCTTTACAGTCTAATATGAGCTGTGAAATACCCTTTGCCCATTGAGAAAGAGAGAAAACATGAACGTAAATACAATAAAAGATCAAAGTTAAGTTTATCAGAGGAATACAGTTAGAAGACTACCGATTTGGTTCCTGCCTTCTTGCTGCACTCCATCAGCAGCACCTGATTTAATTTAATAAGGTACTGATAAGCTGAAGCAGGTGATGGATGGTAACTGTACATACATTACTAAGGAGAGTTTTAGAAAAATGGTTAAACCAACACAATCAAATCACAGTGCTTTCGTATTTGTTAGTGTTACTAATGTAGTTCTAATGTGTACTGCCCAAACTTAGAGTGGTATGAAAAAATAGGACAGCCCTGCCCAAAGAATATATTGATTTTCTCACTGAATAGAAGTTAATGTCTCCTCTACAGCAAACATACTTCTGCACATCTTAATGCACAATTACTGTTTAGCTGAACAAATGTGGCCTGTGCAAAAATTGATGGCACCTTTTTTACTCTACTAGATTTTGCACATGATTTTCCAGTATGTTAATCTCAGAAAATAAACAGCAGACACTAAAATGAGCTATAATGTATTCTTTGTAGAATGTGTATGGCAGAGTGGTCAGTTCACATACAAACTGTAAACTTACAACCATGCTGAAAGACACTAAACGATTATTTTTGATGATTTTCTATTAGGATTTAAGGAAACTATTAGTATGTAATGATCACCATTAAGCCAACTCCCACTAGAAATCCTAATAGGCTTTTTTTCAGGGGTACAGGGATGCCCAAACTTCTGCACACAACTATAGCTGTACAACTGCAGACCATCTGTGGTTTTGTATCTGCCCATCCAGCCCTGGTGAGTGTTTGACTGACTGTTACTGGCGTGTTGGGTTACGTAAAGTGGTTATGCTCATTAGGAACAATGACAAAAGTCTAGATGATCGACGCAACTGACAGAGAAGGCGTTTATAATAAACCCAGTGAGTCAGTACACTAGAGCACTTACCCGTGAGTCCAGGTTGAAAGCTGTCTTCTTCAGATCCTGCAGTGCTCGCTGCATGAACTCAAACGCATGGCAGTCCACACAGGGCCGGCCTGGCAGAGGAGAACAGCATGAGGAACTGAATCAGGTTTTGGGAATTAAGCATATTAATCTCTTCCCTTTACCTAGGCCAAATGCATCATTAGATTTGACCAGCATGACCAGCGTCACAAAAGTTTGAAATTAAGTGATTTCATAGCTGATCATTACACATTTTTAACCACAACCTTTTGTTACATGTTTAATACACTAATATTGAACCTAATTATTGATGTTATACAGACTTCTATATTACTCTGCTCTTCTTTTTCCCTAGCTTTATAGTTTTCTACCAATTATTCAAAACCTTAAGCTGCACATGGCAAACGTATTAGAATAACTGTATGCATTTATCTGCAACCAAATGAACTGTAACTGTATTATAAAAATCACAAAACTTTTTCTTGCTTTTGCCAATTATTCGAGACCTGGTAAGCTAGACATGCACAAGAGTAATCACTTCATACTCTTAGAATTTTGATTTTGAGACATTAAGGGGGTCTAAGACGTTCACCTCCCGTATTTCGCACCACGTCATACACATTGGGTTTTTATTATTATTATTATTATTATTATTATTATTATTATTATTATTATATTGTATATAATTATTATAAAAAACATGTAATTGTATTACTCTTGGTTGTACTCTTGTACAGCTACCTAGCAATTACATGAAACCTGTGAAATTGCACATGACTAGCATATTACAGTCATTTCATGCATTCACTTACAAATAACTTGCTTTTATTATATTAGAAAGGCTTGTTTAAAGAACTTACACTAATGTACAAGTTTATATAAATATAGAGATCTAATAGTATGGACTAGCAAAGATTAGCTAGCTAACTGTCACTGGTACTGTTTATCATTTAGAGACAATTAGCCTAGCCTGTCTGTGTCTAAATGCAGTAAATACAGCTTATCCTGTAAATATAACCATCAAACAAGCAGCACTGACGAAAAGATCATACTAAAAGGTCTTACTTTCTGCAGGAATGACTGTCCCGGACTCCGGCTCGGCTGTAGTCTGTCTAAAACAGAGCAGCTGGACTGTTAGCAGCAGCAGCATCCCCGCAGCGCTCATCGACCTCATACTGAAGCAACGGCCTGGTGGCTCAAACAGGAGAGCAGCACCAAAATCTGTAACAACAGACAACACTGAGCTCACTCGCTGCACATTCACAACCCACACCCCGAATATCAGCGCATTTCTCCTCGAAACAGTGTCCAAGCCTGTCTATAAACGTACAGAACAGAAGCCGACAGCGAGAGACACAATACGAAGCGGTTCAGTAGACACCAGTGCAGGGCTACCTGTGGAGAAACGGAATACGCTACTGCTGTTTACCTGTAGAGCCAAATAAGAGCCCGGAGAATATTTAAGATGCTACAGCTCGTCTTCTGCTCACCACACAACAATGGTGTCCCCGCAAAATATGTTTTTTAATATATTCAGTCCCGTTTGGACGCTCTCAGCTCTGATTGGTGCATACAGGTCACGTGAGCTGCTCAGCCGCACTAATGTTTTAGCTTAATTGGTAGATGCCGCTCACCACAATAAACAGTAACATAAACTATCACATGCTGTTAAAGCACCATATGGGTTATTACAGATTGACTTTTGTCTTCAGTCTCTCAATATTTGCTATATTTGGATTTAGAACTAAATTACAACAAATGAGGGAGGGGCGCTGCTACTGCTGACTCCTGAAACATGTGTAATAAGTTGTTGTGCCTGTTGTGCTTTTGTTGGATTCCAGATAAAATACGGGACGTTGAGTAATATGAGGCAGTGTGTTTGGTATTTTGGGTCAGTTAGTATTAAGTGTGGTGCTTTAGGTGTTATAACACATTTAAATCACTGCTTTAGGTGCAATAGGATGTGTGTGATGTCTTTTAGAACACTGCATCCGGTATTATAGGACACTGTATGATGTCATTACATCAGTGTTGCTCTGCCTTTCCAGTTCCGTGCTCCACCAGCCACCCAGCCTTTCCAGGTACCTACTCAGGCAGCCGCCCAGCCTTCCAGTTCCCTGCACAGGCAGTTG
The DNA here is from genome assembly GCA_021613375.1 of Megaleporinus macrocephalus. Taxonomy (NCBI): domain Eukaryota; kingdom Metazoa; phylum Chordata; class Actinopteri; order Characiformes; family Anostomidae; genus Megaleporinus; species Megaleporinus macrocephalus. The sequence goes on along the minus strand of CM038708.1, from coordinate 15,751,655 downwards.
CCCAGCTTTTCCACTCCTCTGCACAGGCAGCCACCCCAGCCTTTCCAGTTCCCTGCACAGGCAGCCACCCAGTTCCCTAGACAGGCAGCCACCCAGCCTTTCCAGTTCCCTACTCAGGCACCCGCCCGCCCTTTCATGTTCCCTACTCAGGCAGCTACCCAGCCTAGCCAGTTCTCTGCATAGCCACCCACCCAGCCTTTTCAGTTTCCTACTTAACCACCCACCCAGTCTTTTTAGTTCCCTACTTAGCCACCCACCCAGTCTTTTCAGTTTCCTACTTAACCACCCACCCAGTCTTTTCAGTTTCCTACTTAACCACCCACCCAGTCTTTTTAGTTCCCTACTTAGCCACCCACCCAGTCTTTTCAGTTTCCTACTTAACCACCCACCCAGTCTTTTCAGTTTCCTACTTAACCACCCACCCAGTCTTTTCAGTTCCCTACTTAACCACCCACCCAGTCTTTTTAGTTCCCTACTTAGCCACCCACCCAGTCTTTTTAGTTCCCTACTTAGCCACCCACCCAGTCTTTTCAGTTCCCTACTTAACCACCCACCCAGTCTTTTTAGTTCCTTACTTAACCACCCACCCAGCCTTTCCAATTCCCTACTTAGCCACCCACCCAGCCTTTCCAGTTCCTTACTTAACCACCCACCCAGCCTTTCCAGTTCCCTACTTAGCCACCCACCCAGCCTTTCCAATTCCCTGTACGGCCTGGTATCTCATACCCAGTGAATCACAGACCTTTGATTCAGACCATAGACTTAAGCAGCTTTCACACCTGCTAGTTTGGTTTGGACCAAACTGAAAAGTCTGAAGGTCTATAGCAAAGAAGGTAGGTATGAATGAATTTGATGTTATTTAGAACAGTGTGCCAGGTATTATAGGACAGTGCATAACGTCACTTGGAACAGTGTTTTAGGTGCTATAGGATGGTGTGTGATGTAATGTATTTAAATTTGAATATTTTATTTTATTTCTAACACATATGGATAATCATTCTTTACATTTGGTTTTTCTTAAGAAAGATAATAGCTGGGGAAGGTGACTATTTAGGAACCTTTAAGCCATTTAGTCTAATTGAGAGTGACTCTTGCTGATGTCATTAAGAGGGACACTATCTTTGTTGACTGAATCTTAGCTATGACACTCTGTTCAGTTTTGCTTCTAAGTCTGCATTACAGCCGTTCTGATTTGTAACCATAAATCAATATTTACATATCATTTGCATAAAAGTATACCTGCTTTAACCAAGTCTGTATTAGAGGGAAAAGACACCCATGGAGACTCTCACCCCCACCATTCTTTAGTTTATGTATATGTATTTGTGTTTCTGTAAAAAAAATATCTTATTAAATTTTATCATCTCTTTTACTTTTGAAATTCAATGTGTGGTCTTCCCTTTTTGGTTTTTGAGCTATACTGCATGGGGAATTAAAGTTCTCATACATTTCTTAGTTATGCTTTGATAAATTAACCAACATTAGAATTAAGTATTAGAATAAAAAAAATAATGTATTAGAATGAAAATACTAAAGCAGGAACACCCATAGTCTACAAATAGAAGATAAAACACTTAAAAACTAAGTCAAAATTAAAACAGAATAATAAACTGAAGACAGCAAAATAAAATGACTAATAAATACAAAATATACATTTTTTTAAAATGTTGCACAACAATAATTACAATAATAATAGTGGAATGTTAAACGGGAATATTAAATATCTAGCACAGCTCCAGATGTTTGAAGAAAGCTTTTCTCTTCGTAACGTTTAACTATGGCTGAATCTCAAATAACTGCCTACTCCCTATGTAGTGCACTAGGTGAGAAGTGAAATGTTGTAGGTTTTCGCCCAAATAATGCACTGAAGGTCCAGTAGAGAATTGTGTACACGAGACTAAATCCCAAATAGACATGTTGTGCACTGTTGGGTGCAAAAGCTCTTTAGCTTTAGACCCGTGTCCACTACGTAGGGCGTACGGAGAGATTCGGGCTGCAGCCTGTACAGCAAGCATGCAACGTTCCACGGTCACATGGGTCCTCACGGTCCTTGTGTACGTTCTGGTTTTAGGTGGCCCGTTAAAATGCCTGCATCAATTCTTCATCTCTCTTCAAGATGGCGTCGATGAGGGACAGCGACACCGGCCTGTGGCTCCATAACAAACTGGGATCCACTGACGAACTGTGGACGCCGTCCAGCATCGGCTCTCTGCTCACCGTGTCGGTCATCGATAACATACGGCTGTGTTTCTCCACGCTGTCGCCCGCGGTGAAGCTGAAGCTGCTACTCGGCATGCTGCACCTCCCGCGCAGGACTGTGGACGAGGTGGGGCTACGACTCGGCTCTGCACAGCCAGACACACACTACAGAAACTTGCAGAGACTCATTTTATCCTCTTTACTCCAATAACAGCGGACTTTTACTGCCCTTACAGCACACCAGGGGGCTGCTACTTTGTCTACTTCGTGCAATTAGCCTGTAGATCTGAAGATAAAGCAGTGTCAAGCAGTGTTCGGGCTTTTGCAGGAGCAGTAAAAGTGGCTGTTGTGCACGAAGAAAAAAGCAAGTTTAAGGCAAGCTTGCTTTGTTTTCTTTCCCACACAGCTGCAGCGACTTTTGGTGCTCCTGAAAAATAATCTAGGGCTGAGTCTCAAATGACTCCGTCCTCACTACTTAGTGCATTACATCGGACCTCAAAAGACGTGCTTCTACACCCAAACAGCGCGTAAAATGTCTAATAAATAAACATCTAGGATTCAGTCATATGTGGACAATTCCGTACTGAACACGTATTTCACTGTTTGGGTTTTAAAACCACAATTTCATAACTTACATGAGTGCACTATGTAGGGAGGAGGAAGCCGTTTGCGATTTAACCCTAAAACGTTACCAAGGAGCGCGAATGCTAGAACGGCGCTAAAGTTCGCGTTGGAGCTAAAGCTAACTGTGCTACCCCTCTTTACTTTCTTACACAACAGCCACTCTCTCACAACCTAAATGGGGACCAGGGAGCTGCCGCTTTGTCTGCTTTGTGCCATTTATCTGATAAAACAATGCTAGCGGTAAAGTTTGTGCCCGCTAACTGGCGTATATTGAGCGGCTAAAGTAACGTTAGGAAGTCCGTGCTAGCAGCTTTCCAGCCAGCTGGCGAGTAAGCGAACCAAGCGCTCCATATGTGAATGTAAATGATTTTTATTAATCGTTTTCTGATCACTTACAGGTCTTATTTGAGGTATTGGTGTGTTAACTTGGGTAGCTGGCTAAGCTAAATCGTGTTGCTGGTACCCGCTCTTTTATGAACTGCAGGCGAGCGTGTGTAAAAGGTGGTTACAGCTAGTCTGCGTTTGGGCGGAGTATTACATGTGGAGATTGTCAACAGTGGGTTTGCCTTCAGGGTGATCGTAAAACTCAGACTCGCTATCAGTTTGCTTGAAAAGCTGCTTGCTTTCTGAAGTTGGCTTCTTATTCGAATTCCCATTCCACCTTAAATAGAGCAACAGTTACTTTCTGGTGCCAGAGTTACTGCTGCACTATTTAAGGTGGAACTGGTGGAGTTTGAGTAAGAAACTACCCTCATCCACGTCTTTCTTCAGGTTTCCGCTCAGTAACTGGTCCAACGCCTTAGTTCTGTAACTGCTTATCTCAGCTTTATTCTTCTGTGTTAAAGGCTCTGGATGCAAACACCTGTTGAGCCGTATCGCTAGACAGTTCTCATCTTCAGCTGTGCTGGCAGTGATATCACTTAAAGGACCGATATAATGGAAAAACATGATTTTTAAAAAATGTATATTTAATGTAGACTGTAAGTATGATCCTCAGTCCGTTTGATCCAAATATTCTGCAAAGAGCTTGTTTTGCATTCATTGTATGTCTTAAGTCTCAATACATTCACCTCATCATGTCACCCTATTCATTATATAGCAGTGTAGCTCTGCACATTCAATTCTGCTTACTTAATGACAGATGTTTCTTCTCCAGGTACATCTGTCGTTCTTCTCCTTTACAGTTTTATATATAAAACTAACCTCGAGTAGCCTTTCAGCCTTGTCAACTCTTGGCTCTTGGAGAGCTCGCTACCTTTTACATGCCTCAGTATTATAATATGGCTCCTCGCTGTTGTTTGGTTTGTCTTTGTTATCAAGATCTTTTGTTCTTTAGCCATTTCTCAGCCACTTCTCTTTCTTGAAAGTGTGCAGAGTTCAGCACATACACACTCTTTCCCCTCTGTCCTATGCCTGAGTCCACAGTTACTGATTGGCTGGAATAGTGTTGTAGAGCCGTATGTGTGTTTTATTGAACAGCTAGCAGACTGTGAGAGGTTTGCTAAATTGGGCAAAATGTATATTGGCCTAAAATTGTACAGCTCTTCAGTGGGAGGTAAAGATAGATTGGAAAATGGTCAATATAATAATTCTTTAAAAGTAAAATACTAGAGAATTGTGTGGTGGGGCCATTTAATTATGACCAGTGGCTTATATATTGGACACACCCCTTTGTTTATATTACAAGCACCACCCATTGGCTGTATTTCCTACTAGAGCATGTTGTAATTACAGTATAATGAAAACTGTGAAGGAGCCTTTAAAACCGCACTTCTAAAACAAGTCCCTGCATCAGTTCTGTTATTAGAAGCAGTTTTCTGAGCAGGTAGCCTGTATGAACCTGTCTGAGTCTGGGCTCCTGATAGCTCTTTCTTAGTAATTATTAAGTGGGTGTGTTTCAGCGTGGCTTTTGTATTGGTTGTGCACTGTGTTTTGTGATGATTGCTTGCTGTTTTGGGTGATATTTCTGGAATCAGAAAGTGTTGAACAGTGCTTCAGAACGGATTGATTGTGATCGAGGGATGACCCGTTGTTGTGCTCTTGCATGTCACAGTGTAATTTCCATACTGGCATTTCCATATGCTCCAGGTACTCGCTTCAGCAGGTCTAGATACAAATGTACTGTACTGTCAGGATACTTGTTGTAAAGGGTTAATGTACGAGTTTAAGTTGTGACTAGAGATTGACCGATATATCGGTCGGCTGATATATCAGGCCGATATTTGCCATTTTTTAAAATTTATTGGCATCGGTCGATATCAGTTTCGTAGCCCTGTGTTATTGGTGCAGTGGAATGTGCTGCTGCTGCATGTGAAGGACCCCAGACCAAAACCTTTGGAACTGTTTGGCCAAACAAGTGAAAATTAATAATTTATAGCAAACAATGACGTTTTTAATGATGCGGTTACGTGTGTCTAGTTTCGGCTGTAGTCAGGAACCAGAGCGGACTAAGTGCGCAGATGTCTCTCGCTCTCTCTCTCTCTCTCTCTCTCTCTCTCTCTCTCTCTCTCTCTCTCTCTCTCTCTCTCTCTCTCTCTCTCTCCCTCTCCCTCTCCCTCTCCCTCCCTCCCTCCCCTTTATGTGATACAAACCCGAGCGTAAAGTGATGCGCTCTCTGTAACTGCAGTAAACATGTCTGCTCTGTGGAAGTATCTTTTAATGCACTTCTTAATATCTTGTTAGTTTTGGGTATAAAGAGATGTATGTGACGTTCCTTCAGCAGTTTTGTGGTCATACTGTATTTTTTGTGGGGCAGATAACAATATTTCGTTTTTTGTCAGTCAGTGTTCAATAAATGATGTTAAGTTCAGAAATGTTGTGCATCCACTTCTTATTTTTATTAGTGTGACATTTTAGCAGCAAATAAAGCAGAAAACTTCCAGATATCTGCCCTAAAAATTGGCAGCTCATATCGGCCCGGACCTCTAAACATCGGCATCGGCTATAGAAAAACCCATATCGGTCGATCTCTAGTTCTCACATTACAAGCATCCGCATATTTCCTGTAATATTAATGATGTTTTAATGCAGATACAAATGAACCAACAAAGTAACCCTAAATGTTTGTCTCTTTGTGGTTTTCTTCCACCGTCTTTCATCTTACATTTCTTTTTACCATCCGTTCTTCCCCCCTAGATGAAAGAGGCTCTGTCAGAGATCATTCAGTTAGCCACTGTAGACTCTGAGCCGTGGGTCCTGATGGTGGCCGATATCCTGAAATCGTTCCCTGAGACGGGTTCCCTCAATTTGGACCTGGAGGAGCAGAATCCCAATGTGCAGGACATCCTGGGAGAGCTTCGAGAAAAAGGTCAGCAAGCGCTCAGACAAAAGTACAAAGATCAAAAATTGTTTTTTTAACAGAACTTGTTTTCCTCAAAATTTTTTTGTTTGATTATATTAAAACTACTTTGGTGAATCAATCATGTCACGTCTTGTATGAATGTCCTTTTTTGGGTTGGAAGTTGTTGCCGACCCCACGATATGATATCATGATGCTTGAGCCATGGTTCAGTTGTATTGTGATGCTGAATGACTTGTGAGATGCTAAGTATCGCAGTATTACATATTATAATGTAGTGATTGATGCCTGTTTGTGAGTTTAAACTAGAGCTCAGTAATTAAATGTCTCGATATGTCAAACGTTTCGCAATACGTGATTTGTAATGTTTGTTTTTTGTGTTCTGTTCCACGTTCCACATAATACAGAGCACTAAATCTGGTTAAACAGGATTAGTTATTCTGGCCTTGCAGTCAGCTATGCTGTTGAAGTGTTTTTCTTGATGATATTCGCAACGTGCTCAGAAAAGCATATTGTGACAATTAATCACATCTGATGTTGTGATTAAATTTTGCCCGGCCCTAGTTTACACATCACTCTGTTTACTGATGGAACTCTAAAATAGTCAAAGCTGTGTTTTAAACTTTACAATTAAGTGATCAAAATAAAATTAAGGTGCATAAAAGTGGGAGTTCTAGTCTTCTGCTAATCATTTATTTTATATATATATATATATAAATAATTTGGTGGTCTGTTAATGAGACAGTAGGCTTGATGGTGGGTATTAACTGACCACAGTATTGCAACTGTAAGGTTATCATTACGGCAACAAACAATAGAAACGAATATTAGAATCTATAAAGGGTCAGGATTCTCACAGCACACACTTAAACATGCAAATTAATCACAACTGTTGACGTCTGCTGTGCTCTCCGTATGGCAAAGACTAATGTGACCATAACAAGTAACTAGCAATACATTGTTGTCTTCTCAGAAAATACATCTAACTTCTCTAAGGTGCACATGGCAATGACATGCTTCCTGAGAGATCCAGTCATAAGTGGACAGTCCTAAATACAGGTGTAAACAAGATGCAGTGCTTCTCAGTGATGCACTGCGATCTGATCAGTTTAAGCCACCTTGAGAGGTGATCAGTGAATGCTAAGGAACATCAATGCCTCCTGAACAGCAGAGATGAAAGCAGCTGCAAAGTATTTTTTTTTCTTTTTTGGTAACCCGGCCTTTTAGTTGATGATTTTTTTAAATTTTTTTTTACAGTTTGCATTAGTAGTCAGTGGATGCTTGATACAGCCTTTAAGTTTACATGAAAAGAAGTAGTATGAAGGATATCTTAGTTTGACAAATGCAACAAAGCTGATGTAGTTAATATGTGCAGTACCCTTCGTCCAGCCTCAAAATGCCTTCACATGTTGTAGCTGGAGATGAATTCAAAACCTGTGGAAATGCCAGACGCAACTGGCCATGTGTCTTGCTGTCTGCTTACAATCAGATCACCCCACATGAATGTTGAACAAGCCAAGTGTGAACCAACCCAAGTCTGTAGACCTAATGTCTGTGCTGTGTGTCTTTATTTCCCCTCAGTGAGTGAGTGCGAGGCGTCTGCCATGTTGCCTTTGGAGTGTCAGTATCTGAATAAAAGCGCGCTGACCACACTAGTGGGACCCCTCACACCACCAATTAAACACTTTCAGCTCAAAAGGAAACCAAAGAGTGCTACCCTCAGAGCTGAGCTCCTTCAGAAATGTAAGTGTATGTCTCTGCGCTCATTAATGTGAGTGATGCAGAGATAACTGCAGCCCAGCGGATGTTTCAGAGCGATGCTATACAATCATTAGTATTTAGGATTTGTGTTTGTGTGTGGTTTATGTGTTAACAGCTTTGTTACTGTGCTTGTTTTGTAGCTACAGAAACTGCACAGCAGTTAAAAAAAACAGCAGGAGTGCCTTTCCATGCTAAAGGAAGAGGGCTAGTCAAGAAGATTGACACCACAAGTAAGTAGGCAAAATTACCTGGACGTTACATCACAGTATTTTCTACTATTCTGACTATAACTATAAAATATCACAGTATAAAAAATATATGTATGATGATGACAATAGCAATAATAACCAACCAACGCTGCAGTAATAAGTATTTCTGTTGTTATTACTAGTGCTGTGGTTTATGTTGCCATTATTATTATTATTATTGTTATTGTTGTTGTTGTTACTATTTTATTATAATTGTTATTATTATAAGCTCTTTAAAGGGGCCTGGGCTGAATGTCTTTGTCCTGCCCCATGCATGTTTCCTGTGCCCCACAGTGCACTTTATACTGATTAACTTGGTAACGGCTACAAGCTGTAGTCATTGGTGGATTTTTATTAAACACTTCTTGTTGGAGTTTTAGAGAATTATTTAGCTGTTCATGCTTAGGTTTTTACGCCATGCATGGTTTGGCTAAATTAATTTCATCTTGCTGGTAATGTTTTATACTGGTATACCTGGTAAATCACATGTTTTCAAGCATTTCTCCTGTCTTTCACTCACTAGCTCACGCTTGAATGCTTTATTACACTATATATATATATATATATGTGTGTGTGTGTGTGTGTATGTGTATATATATATATATATATATATATATATATATATATATATATATATATATAGCGTTTATAAATGCTAGTAACACTACTAGCTTGAAAATGAATCCAGTGACCACACATTTATATAATTCCTTTGATATCAGCATTTTAAACGCTCCTAAAGGAGTCTAATTGTGCTCATTTTATTTTTGATGTCTACTAGAAAAGATTCTTATGCCAATTTTGCCAAAACACAGTATTTTCCTTATCAGTTGTCGGAAACATCCAGTTTGAGCTCCATTTGTCTTTAAGCCCTGACTCCTGATGAGCTCAGTCTGCTCTAGTTGGTCACTCTGGTCGACTGAAACATTGGTTCCAACCCTACATGATCTCCGTTAGTGGCTGAGGGCTTGTCAGGCTTGTCGGTAGGCAGACATTAACCGTGTCACTAGATGACGGTAAAGGAGAACAGGACTGGAATTTCAACAAGGCTTTTCAGGCAGCTGAGAAAAGTGTTTCATGTGGGAGATAATTTCTCCCTCTGTACTTTGAGCTTTATAACTTTATAGAACATTTACATTAGTGTACAAAAGTTCTACAAAACATACTGAAGATAGAGATAAGCTGAAAAAAAGCATAATTGGTCAAACATCAATTTGAATATTTGAAAATTCAAGCGTCCCAAACTTTTGACAGACGTCCCTGTGTACACTCACATGGAATAAGCCATGATAATTCCTGTCTTCCACCCCAGCACCGCTAAAGGGGATCCCCAAGGCTCCGTTCCGCAGCCCCACGACCCCCAGCATGTTCAGTCCCCCCAGCAACAGAACGCCCATCGCCCCGGCCCGCACTCCCCTGCGGAAAGAGAGAGGAGTGAAGGTAATCCATTAAAGCAACTATACACCCCCGGCTCAGCATTTACCCAGAGAGAGCTGACACATTTGGTTCTCCACATTTTGTTGACTTTGTGTTTGACATTTACAGTTACACAAATGTCAGACTCGCTGGGGAGAGGCGGGGGGAGTCATATCAGCAAACACATCTGAAAAATGCAGCCCCCCTTGCTGTATTATTGTAAACAGTTTTGTTTATTTTCTTGTCTAGTTATTAGATATCTCAGAGCTGGACATGGTTGGAGCAGGCCGAGAAGCCAAAAGGAGAAGAAAGACGTTGGGTAATTTCTGTTACAGGCCTTTAGAGTCTTAACATCATTTCAGTGACATTAATAACAGGCTGAGTGTGATTTGTGATGTCTGACTAGCCCTTTTTCTTTTAGACACAGAAGCAGGAGAGAAAGCAGCCAAAGAGGAGGCAGTCGTGGAGAACGCTACGCCAGATTATGCTGCCGGCCTGGTATCTACACAGGTGTGGACCGAACCATAATGCACTTTTATATTTTTGAACATTCCTGCAGATGGTCATTTGTAAATATCGTTGAAAAAGGGTTTTTTTCATGGATGTGTTTGTTTTACTCGTAATGCTATGCCACAAGACTGGGTTCCACATTCAGTGCATTCATTTGGGTTTAACTGGCTGACTGGTTTAATACTGTGTGGCCATTTTTTAAAAAATATGTTAGTTATCATTAATCTGTAACACATGGCTTGGTTCAGAGACATCAATTTTAATTTCTCCCACAGAAATTGGGGGCTTTAAACAGCGAGAGCGCCCTACCATCAACCAGCTACCTCCCAGCCACCCCCAGCATGGTGCCCTCATCCTCATACATTCCCAGCTCAGAGACACAGCCGGGTGAGACTTTAATCTTTACACTATGACACTATTTAAAGCACTTTTCGTATGATAAATGATATCTGTACATATTGTATTGTAATATTAAATCTACTATAATCATATAAAACTAAAACATATGAAGGTATTATTATTATTATTATTATTATTAAATTAATTAATTATTATTTATTGTCAAAATCTGTTATAGGTATTAAATTCTTCTGATTGTATGGGTGAATGTGATGAATTTGCTGATTAACACAACGCATAATAAGTTCAGTCCAGTGGGTTTAATGTGTAACCAATGGCTTTCCTATAAGCCATTTCTGCAGGGAATTATTTCTGTTTAGATTTTTTTTAAATGTATTTTATTGATGAGGAACTGAACTATAAACAGAACAATTAAAATGAATCTGTCGTCTATCTTGTAAACTGCAAGTTATAGTTATAGCATTGTCTTTTAGGTTTATAGAACATACAGGGCAGCGTCGTACAGCATATCTCCACTTACTTTCTTTAATGTAGTCAAATTAACCTGGCCTGGGTTTTTAAAGAAACATGATTGTCTGCAGAATATCTTTGTTTATTGGTTTAGAGTGATCAATGCTTCTTCTCTGTGGTCTCTGTTTTTCTATTCTTTAGCCAATGCAGGTGGTTCGGGGCGTGACGCTACAAACCGGCAGCCTGAGGAATCCACAGCAACCGGCGCCCCTGCTGCCACACTGCCAGGCCAATTTAAACAGAGACCGCCTATGTACAACGCCAGCACTGCCAGCCCCACAGCCCCTACCTCTCCCACTACGCCCACCAGCACGCCCCTCAATAACGCCCCAGCTCCTGCTGCTACAGCAACGCAGGCGGACACAGCCACGCCGCCGCCCACCACCACAGCTCAGCCAGCCCCCACACCAGCCCCCCAGCAACCACAGCCCAAAAAGAACCTGTCGCTTACGGTGAGTTACTAAACACTCTGGCCTTTCACCTTATGGCTGGATTATACTTTTCCCATTTAGGGTCACGTGTTATTTCCCTTACTTAACACTAATGCATCTCATCCAACCTACATCGTACATCACTTGTATAGCTGGAGCAGCTGTGGAAGATTGTTGTTTGAGCTACACTTCACAGTAGAGTAGATCTCCAAATGAAAATGTAAAACAGAATGTTGTGAAATCTCTTCATTAAGATGTGACATTTATTACATGACAGAAATTGCTAGTGCAGTTCTAGCCTCATGTCCATGACTAATCTATTTTTTTCTTGCCACCACAGAGAGAACAGATGTATGCTGCACAGGAAATGTTCAAGACTGCAAACAAAGTCACTCGACCAGAGAAAGCTCTCATCTTGGGCTTCATGGCGGGATCTCGAGGTATTGTGTTTCTCCTCGACTCTGTTTTATCATTTCAGTGTAGTGAGAAACTCGTACAGAACCTTAATACATGATTGAAAACAAATATAACAAACAAAAATATAAACATAACTTTTACTGAACATCTGGGGAAGAAAGAGTCATGAAACAGAATTTGCATGTTGGTAGTAGGGGTGTAAGAAAATATCGAATATTGGGATATTTTGTTTTGTGATACTGTATTAATTCTCAAAAACACAGTATCAATAAACAATAAACAGACCACTAGATGGCAGTGTTGTAATCCATTTTCAGCTCCACTCCAACATTAACAAGCAGCACAAGGGCGCAATGCTATTGTAAGGATTTGCGAACCTATTCATACTGTGGTGTGTTTTAATAGTACGATTTTAAAAATCACAATATATCACTTTGCTTGCAGTATTGCAATTTATTGCGATATATTAAATCGCTGTATCACAATACGTATTGTATCACCAGGTTCTTGCCTTAGTTGGTAGATGGCGTGACACATTTCTATTTGTAAAAATCCTTTTCTTTACCAAACCCCTGCAAAATGGGGGCGAAACTTTTCCGTTTTTTATTTCTTCAGTGTACATTTAAACCAGCCTTTGTAATGATAAACTGAACACCTGAACTGCTCATCCTAATGTGTATGGGGTCTGTTTCCCAGACACAAGTTGGGCTATTGTAAGAACTCAAATTGTAAAATATATGCTCACCTAGAACTACTGCTGGCCTGTCTTTTCATGTGCTTCTTTGTGGTCTTCTTCCCTTAGAGAACCCATGTCCAGAGCAGGGTGACATCATCCAGATCAAGCTGAGTGAGCACACGGAGGTTCTACCAAAAGCGGACGGTACAGGTAGTACCACCATGCTGGTGGACACTGTATTCGAGATGAACTATTCTACAGGCCAGTGGACACGGCTCAAAAAATACAAGCCCATTACCAATGCCTCGTGAGGAGAACTGGCTTTATATTTGCACACTCTTTACATACATACCTGCAGACCTTTACATGTATCACATTGTCTCCTGAAGAAGAGCAAAACACACAAATGCGCACACAAACACAGACAGACAAGTCAAGTACATGTACTGGAACGTGCATACAGTATGTGGGCCAAATCAAGAATGACTGGCACTAGGGTAAGTTTTGATGGGGGTGGGCGGGCTTAGTAGGAGTGAGGTGGACTTCCTTTTATTGGCTGACCTCACTTCTGCTGTCTGTGTTCCTGCATTGCCAAAAGCCAGGGACCTTTTTTCTTTATTATGTTTTTTTTCTTTTTTGTTTTGTGCTTTGTAATATGTTCCTTCATTTTTATGACCCTTTGGAAAAAAAACCCAGTTCCCACAGAAATTCCAGAATGTTGGTGAAAATGGAACAGAGGTGGGCTTCTTGTTCTGGAACGCTTTGACCTTCTTTGATTGACAGCTGTCAATATGGCATGAAAAGCCATAAACACTGTCCACACAGGAAATCATGTCCATTTGTTTCAGTGTGAGAATGTAAGAAAATGGTTACATTTGCGCTAAAATAGAAGAAGAAAAAAACAAGCGAAGGAAAGCTCTTTGGTGGTTATGTTTTTTTGAATAGTTCTGGAGGAGGTGTTTGTTTTTCAGCTTCAAAGAAGGGAAGTAATAAAGCGCTACATGTCCAGACCTGAAGAAGTGTTGCTGATTTCAATAATTGCATACACACAGAGTGTAATGCTGCCATTGCTAGATTATGAACATAATTGACATGAATAATAATAATAATAATAATAATAGCACTTAGACTTCTAAATAAATTCTATAGAACCCTTCTCTTTATAAATATATATTTATCACCATCATTGCAGTAATGCTATTTTCAGATGTGGCCTATGGGTCTTTCAATGTTATGTTAGCACTGAGCTACCAGTGCTGTACATTTACTTTCCTCTGCTGAGTTTATTGCTGCATATGGCAGCTCTGCTTATATCATGACATCATTCAAATCCTTGCTTTTTTATATGCAAATTTCAACACAGACATTGGTGAGATCTTGCTGGTGTGGGTTTCTTCTGTTTCAATGATGCACACATAATATTGAGCTTGCTAACAGGAGCAGAAGGGTCACCCTAATAATCTCTTTGTTTTATTAATGAGTTTCTATCAAATTGTATATAATCAAGTATTATTTTTTGACATCTTTAAGATTTAACATTATTTAGTTTCTCTGTTTTCGCTAATAACTACTCACACATTTCAGTGTATGAGAAGGAGTGTTCTTTGCAAGACCAGCAGGTTTTCTACTTCTCTCTGAAAAGTAAGTGGTAATTTGTTTGGTCTGGCGAGGGAATGCATGAAAAAGAGGTTCTAATAGTGATACGTAAAATCACTGTCCAAATTTTTAGAATGCAGGTTTAGTTGAGAAAGAGCTGTAAAATATAACTATACTATACACCGCCATATCAGCCATAACATTAAAACCATCTCGTGCATCTAATCAGCTCCATTTACACACTGTTGTTCATCTGTTTCTCTGAATACATTGTTGATCCTCTTTTACCCTGTTCTTTAAAGATCAGGGCCCCCGAAGGACCACCACAGAATAGATATTATTTAGGTGGTGGGTGTGTTAGTGTGTATTGTGCTGCTGGAATCCACTGTGTCCACTCACTGTCCACTGTATTCACCATCTCTACCTTGCTGGTCCACCATGTAGGTGTAAAGTCAGAGATGATAGCTCATCTGTTGCTGCACAGTTTGTGTTGGTCATCCTCTAGTCCTTCATCAGTGGTCACAGGACACTGCTAGTTGATGGATCATTCTCAGTCTAGCTGTGAAGATTAGGTGTTTTGAAAACTCCAGCAACAGTGTCTGATCTAGTTATACCAGCACAACACACACAGCAGTGCTCAGAATGATCTGCCTTCTTAGTAGTAGTACTTGCTCTGTGGTGGTATAATGTTATGGCTGATCTATGTGTGAGATGTATGTTAGAGCACCCTCCCTCTTGCCTCTCTGAAGCAGCCTAGGTTACTGTTACCTGCCTGTCCAGCAGAAAAACAACAAACCCCTTTCTATGCCTTTCAATTCTTGATGCTTCTTCTTCAGCATACCTGTTCAACTCTTACCACTGCAGTTTGAAGCTGTGGAATGAGCAGTGAATAGCAAAAAATTGTAAAGATTGTGTTCGGTTTCACTGAACTCCGAACCAGACACATTACAGTGGAGCTATTAAACTGATTTCTGTCTTGTTTTATTCTTAATGTTTGTTTGAGGGCAACATCATGTTCAAGTCATCTTTACTGAATAATGATTATTTACAGTACACTACTATTCACAGTCTCTTCTCAGGTCACAGACTCGTGTAGTAAACATCTAATAAGCACCACTCCCTATGGAACTGCAGTGAACTGTCCAGTTAAAGTGCCCCACTGCTGTAGTATCTCAGGTAGCTCCCGGGTCTCTCCAGCCACCAAAGGCTTTCTGTAGGTACAGAGCCACAGCCAGGGTCAGACGATCCTGCAGCTTCCCTGCCACGACCTGAACACCCAGCGGCAACCCCTCCGCACTCAACCCCAGAGGACACTGAGTAACGGGCAGGCCCAGGATATTGAAGATCCCTGTAAAGGCATTGATGAAACATGAGTTTGGCAAAACTACAGAAACAATAAGTGTCTTTGCTGATTAACTATATTCGAGATAAGAAAACTTTACATTTAACTTTCCACTTAACTAATCCTTTAATTTTACTGGCTCCAAGTAAATCCTCACAAGCCCCTCACTAACAGATATTCTGTAACTGTACGCTTTGTTTTTATCTAATGTCTTAATATGACTTAATATGAAGATTACAGTCTACTGAGCTCTACCTATATTAACTGTTAATATGAGCAGGACTCTTTCGGTGTATGGGTGAATAAGCCACGTGGAGTATCACCTGTGTACGAGGCGTTAAATGGTGTAAATAACGGATGGTGGTGTTTCTGGGCGGGAACTGGGTGAGAGGGGTAAAACAAAACTCCATCAGTCCCCAACACCTCTTCCATGTTGCGCTGCAGCGCCTCCTTCTGCTGGAGGATAAACTGTGATGGGGCGCCATGAGTGATCTCCATTAAAGCCAAACCTAAACCAGTACAAATGGAAGAATATGGTTATCTATGCAGCCGAAAAAAATAAAATCCACACAAAAATAGTTTAAAGACCACATAAGACATGGCCTAAAGCTAAAGCCTAATGAAAGCCTCTGGGGTGAACTGAGGAGGAGTGTCTGAAAAAGAAGACCTAGAATGAGGAGAGTTTCTGTACAGAGGATGCTCTGAATTCTGCAATCTCACCAAACATTATAGAAGAGATTGATGTTATGCTGGCATTGCAAGGTTGCACAACATACTAAATGTAAGAGTTCCAACAATTGTGACCACAAATGTAATGTTTTTATGAAGTTACTTCATTGAAATGTTTGATTTTTTCCCCTCATATTCTCAGTCAGATGAGCTAATTCACCACAAGGACTTGTCTTGGTGTCAACAGTATCAATAATTATTAGGTTGCTTGTGTATAATGTCCTGATTGAGCCTGGCATTCAGCTTGAACGTTAAGGTGACAGCATTCTAACATTTGGGTCTATATTTGATTTTGTATGTATTACCAATGGCAGAAATTGTGTGGTCAGATTTCCCAAACAGCCACTTGATCAGCTCCCAAACCGGCCACACGGCTGGACCTCCATTTGCCATCAGCTCCGAAAAAGGCTGGGGAGGCTGGAACACACGCACAGGGAATAATGGTAAGGCAGACATTACTTTGAACACCTCCTAGTTAGCGGTTTCTATATATTTTCTGAACTAATAGAGACGGACCTTGCCGTCTTTATCGGGCAGACCCAAGAATGTGTCCCAGATCTGGAAGGAGTATTTCAGCTGAGGGAAGCTAATCTCCTTCACCTTCACTCCGAGATCTGCCTCTAGGCGCTGAACCACCTGTTAACATTAATAACAACAAGGCACTCCCTTTAGTATTTGTTTAATGTATCTGCACCTAACCACCATCAACTTGGTTCACATCTTAATAACTGAATCTTGTAGAACTTTTTAAAAGTGGGTGGAAATCCCCTTTAATCTCCCTGACAAGTCAGCTCCATGTTTACTGAACGTGAAGTCCTAAATCTAAACTAGCAGAATTACCTGAAATGGAAAATAAAATGTTTTTCAGGACCATAGAGTGACTTGATGACGTTACCTTTCTTTGTGCTTCCATAACCTGTTTGTCCACAGGTGTGGTCAGCGGAGATCCACCGTCGTCTACTACTGTGAAGAAACGTAACTTCTTCAGGTCCACCTCTGACGAAAGTGAAAGCCTGTGAACAACATGATGGCAGATGGCATGCAGCTCTTCTAACTGTGAGTGTAAATACACGTGTGCAGATGTGTGTGGGTGTGTTTACTTTACTTTTCTGCATTGGCTCCAGCCATTATCCTCAACATAGGCACCAGGTCTTCAGCATAGCGACACATGGGGCCTGTATACAGGAATTCCTCATGAATCCCAGAGCTAGGAGGGTACTGGCCATCGTTACAGACTATCCCTACAAAAAAGAGCAGGTTTTCACATCAGGAATCAATTAATAACATTCTAAAGCAAAAAGAGGAACATGCCTTAGTTTTTCAGTTTCTATTTATCTCCTCTCTATATACAAATATTATTTACACAGCAACAGTTCTGCTAGCCCACTGGCAGTGCTTAGATAAGTAGTATTACTATATAGTATAGTATAGTATAGTATAGTACTATAGTGGAGGCCTGAAATGAATATGTGCTTTCAATAATCTTAAAGCATATTTATCTGTGAGAGAGTGGTTATGTGGGTCATTCTACCACTGCAGTAGGAAACCAACCGTACTGTTTCAACAGTAAGACCAGGCAAGTAGTTTAGTAAATTACTAAAATCTGTGCTTTTCTAAAACATGGTCTCCAGCCAACATAGTCAGTGTCACTTTGTATGTTGAAAATATGAAACAGAATAAATGCATGCAATATTTTAAAATCCCTTAATGTTACATAAGTAACAGCACTCACAGTAACACAGAATCTCAGTATTTAGCTAAATCAAGCAAAAACATCAGAAGAAATATCAGAAATAAAGACTGTGAACTTCTCAGAGTCCAGACGTAATCAAAAACTTTTAACATTAGAATTTAGAGCTATTTGCCACTTGTATACCCACATATACACACACACACACTAGTGAACATACACTCGAGAAGGCAGCGAGCACTCTTGCCCAAAGTAGTGGACAGCCCTACCCACAGCACCCGAGGCGCAGTTGAGGATTAGGTGCCTTGCTTAAGGGCACTTCAGTTGTGTCCTGAAGTGCACAACTGAAGTTGGTCTAGGGGATTAAACTGGCAACCTTTCTGTCACAAGACTGGATCCAAGACTTTCCACCCACGACAGCCCCCAACATTAAATGTTTTTGTAATGCCTACGACAAATAAAATCTCAGACAAGATTGCAACAATAAAATTATATTTACACGTTGAAAATAATTTAAGCATGTGGCAAATAATCATTTTAATATTTTTTTTACAATTTAAAGTGAACATCAAGCATCAAAGAATGTATCAGCCATTGTAACATCACTGCACACTATTCTACATGCACAACATAAAAAACACTTCATGCCTTCAGAGTTGTGGCAACCCTCGATGGTATAATAACCCACGTACCCCCCCAAAAAAGTATTAATATCAATAAAAATAATTCCTTTTAAAATGTAAAAGAGCTCATCGAAATTTTTTAAAAAGTTGAATGTTAAACTTCAATCATTAAATCATCAATCATTACTATGCGTCCCTCATTTGAGGTTAATTATTAAATCTGAACACATTTTACAGTATTCAGTATAACAGAGCAGTAGTACTATAACTGGTACTGTAAATGTGGGTCAAGTGTCATATTGTTCATGCATCTTACAGGAAACCATAATGACGTGTATATCAGGGTGTGCTCGATAAACATACCTGGCGTTCCCTTATGTCCAAATATGCCGTTGAAGAAGCATGGCATACGGATACTGCCCCCGATATCTGAGCCGATCCCTATGACTGACCCTCCGCTGCCCAGGATGCTGCCCTCTCCACCTACAGAGTAAAACAGGCTCACCTCAGTGATAACACCTAGAACATTCATATTAGGAGTATACAACGCATCAGTGCACTGGGATATAATAAGTTGAATGTGGCAAAACTGAAAAATTAAAAATGTTTATATAAAATAATAATATTTTAATAATAGTTCTAAATATGTGTACTGTATTGTTCCACTACTTTGTAAACAGTACAGAAACAGTATAGTCATGATTGTCACAACCAACAGAGCAGCTGATATGCCAGAAATGTATAGCCCACCCAGACTACATACCTGAGCTTCCTCCACACATCCTCTGTGTGTCATAAGGGTTGTTAGTGATGCCATACAGGTGGTTGCTGGTCTCCATCCACATGCAGAGCTCGGGGGTGTTGGTCACTCCTATAGGAATGGCTCCAGCCCTTTTCAGCAGAGCTACAGCAGGGGCGTCCCCACTGGCCAGCACTCCAGCTCGAGAGACCAACCCCCCGGAGCAGGGCATACCTGCAGTAGAGGACAAGCGAGAAGGGAAAAATAAGGTACTTGCTGGTGCAGCCAACCAGGATTTATATATAGGTCTGTCCTAAATTCAGAAAGTAAACAGCAGTTCTGTATTAGAATGTGCAGAAGTCTGTTCTCCAGGGAGGACGTGAAAGCTCTCCACCACATAACTATCTGACTTCTTTATTAGGCCAGCTACTGGAGGAAAACACACATTTCTAACAGGCTGCCCTCAAATACCAGCCTGAAAATGCTGTAGTCTTTCTGCCCACCTTTAAGATACACCATAAGATGCATCATCGGGGGTTCCTAGTCCTAGAAATTCTAACTCTAGAGATGTGTGCTGTAGGATTCGAGGATTCGACTGTTTTTTTTTTCGTTTTTAACCAGAGTGCATCTTTAGCTTAACAGCTATATGCTTTTTTTCAAGCTGCTGTTTTTCAAGTTTGAAGTAAACAATAGTCGGTGGCCTGATAATCAGATTACAGAACTGTGTTATAATATCAGTATTTGATAATAATAGGAACTTGAGTGGAATCAGCTGACAGTACTGAGCACAGCTGTGATGCTGAATGAGGCCTCTCCTTCATTGACATTGTATCACAGTGTATTTACCCTGTAGGAAAAAAGCTTCTTTGACGGTTAACGGCACGCCTAGCAGAGGGAGCCGATCTGCCAGCGCCTCCTCTCCTCCGGTCTCCTCATCTATCAGCCGATCCACATGAGCAGCTTCTGATAGAGCTGCAGAGAACCTGACAGAGACACGATGAGACTTCTTCATACACGCAAGTTTTACAAAGCAGTCATAAACAGGCAGAGACCGACAAACAACAAGCAAAAAATATATAGAAAGTGTTGGATAGTAACTGTGGGTCTGTGATACTGTGGTTACAATATGTACAATGACCACACTGAAGCAGCAAAAACACAGATGTTGCAAGTATAAATATTATATACATACATATTATATATATAATAATATATTATATACATTATATATATATATTAATACATACAAAGGAGAGAATGCATGTATTATGCTGTAAATGTAGGATGTATGTTCTGTAAAAAACATGTACAGTGGGTTTATATACCGTATGTACAGTAACTTTACACATTTATGAACAGTGTAATAATAAAAGCAGCTTCTGATAGAGCTGCAGAGATCCTGACAGAGACACGATGACACTCCTTCATACACAGAAGTTTTACAGAGCAGTCATAAACAGGCTGAGACAGACAAACACCAAGCATCTCAGACCCTTTACAGGCGTGAAACATACCGCACGTCATTACTGTACATGAGAATTGGTGACGTCTCACACTTAGTTAGGTAAGAAATCTTTCAAATCTTATGAGGTGTTTCTCTTTTTACATTTCTCTTTCTCATGTTTTTTTTTTATATCAATCTATCAATCAATCAAACTGATTGAGTTTGTTTATCTTTATGCAATGACCGGTGCTGATCAGTACAGCCTAGCAACACCTTAGCAACCACCAGGAATAACAGCAATGGCCTAGCATCAGCCTTGCAGCACCTCGGCAACCACCAACACTGTAGGCAGACACTTGTCTCAGTGACTTGTGCCTGGACCGGTCAGCGTCCACTGAGTCAGTGCTCGTGTGTTCTGCTGGTTTTGTTCCTAATCAAATCAGTACTGAAGCGGTTTCGGAGTCACGTTGCTCCACTCCCCGCTCTGCACCACTCACATGCCCTGATAGCTACAGCCTAACAACACTTAAACAAGCTCCAGTGATACAACAGCAACAGCCTAGACTCAGCTTGGCAGCAACGGGGGATTATATAGTTATCACCCCGCATAGTCATAAAATACAGCTAACGTGTTGTACAGCTAATGTGTCAGCACTTCAGTGCAGTCATGCTTATATATAAACTCAAAGTGCCATTGTGTGGTAATGTATTGCAAATGTATGTTGTGTGTTCCATGAGTGTGGCATATGTAAGATGCTAATTATGTAGAGTACAAAAACATGTACACCGGATTTATATACAGTAACTGCAGTTATGAACAGCATAATAATAGACTGTGAAATATAAATGTACAGTAACCCGATGAGTATTTTTACTGCTGTGCATCTGCAAAAGCTGCACCTATACCTGTTCCTGTTGTAAAGAGACACAACAGGGAGCATTACCTGTAAATTGAGCACTTACCTGTCCTTAACCACTGCATTGAGTAGCGGGTTCACTTCCTGGACCCTGTCAATATAGGCCTGTACCACCTCCACACTCGTTACCTGTGTTCAGGACAAACAGTTGAACAGTTAACAGGTCCTCTACAGGAAACACACAAACATATATTCTTCTTTTATAAATATTAGTAATTTAAATATTAGAATTAGAATTAGTTTGGGCATAGAGAGAGAGGTGTGTGTGTGTCTGTGTGTGTGTGTGTGTCTGTGTGTGTGTATGTATGTATGAAATTCTCACCAGATGTTGGTAACCACCCATCTAATCCACAGGCAAATAAATCAAACCATAGATGAGAAATGAAAGAAATGACGCAGGGAAAACGTATTGAACACGCTTACTGAAATGTATTTAATAATTCGTACAAAAGCCTTTGTCAGTGATGACAGCTTCAAGAAGCTTCCTGGATGGAGAAACTAGCTGCATGCATTGCTCAGGTGTGATTTTGGCCCATTCTTCCAAACTTACACTCTTCAAATCCTGAAGGTTCTGTGGGCTCCTTCGGAGAACTCTGAGCTGTAGTTCCTTCTATAGACTTTTAACTAGATTCAGGTCAGTCTCCTTGGCTGTGTGTTTGGGATCATTGTCTTGCTGAAATGTCCACCCTCGTTTCATCTTCATCATCCTGGTCGATGGCAGCAGATTTTTATCAAGAATGTCTCGGTATATTTGTCCGTTCGTCCTTCCTTCAATTATATGAAACGTGCCAGTGCTGTATGCTGAAAAACAGCCCCACACCATGATGTTCCCACGTCTGAGCTTCACTGTTGCTATGTTGTTTTTGGGGTGATATGCAGTGTCTTTTGACCTCCAAACATGGTATGTATTATGGCATCCAAAGAGTTTAATTCTGGTCTCATCTGACCAGACTATGTTCTCCCAGTATTTCACAGGCTTGTCTAAATGTAGTTGAGCAAACTTCAACATGCTTTTACTTGCGTGGTAAGCGAGCATACAGGCCATGGCGGGTTAGTGTATTACTTATTGTTTTCATTGAAACAATTGTACCTGCTGATTCCAGGTCTTTCTGCTCTCCATAGGTGGTCCTTGGCTCTTGGACATCTCTTCTGATAATTCTTCTCACTCCTCTGTCTGAAATCTTGCAGGGAGCACCTGGTTGTGGCCGGTTGTGGTGAAATGATGTTCTTTCCACTTCCGGATTATACAGTGCTCACCGGAACCTTCAGTAGTTTCGAAATTCTTCTGTAACCAATGCCACCAGTATGTTTTGCAACAACAAGGTTGCGAAGGTCTTGAGAGTGCTCAGTGGTTTTACCCATCATGAGATGTTTCTTGTGTGGCACCTTTGTATTGGGATACCTTTTTACAGGCCATCAGTTGAACCAGCTGATATTTATTTGTACTAAGCGGCAGGATTGCTTTCTAATTACTGATATATTTCATCTGGTGTCATGACTTTCCATGGATTTTTGCATCTCTCTTCATGTGTTCAATACTTTCTCCCTGTATAAGGTGGTTACAAGTTCTTCTCAAGTGCGAGAGTTTTTCCTCTGAGTGCTTTAAAAAACGTGTTAAGCATTACAGCTGAACTGAACATGACCTGTGTTCATCCCAGTCTATAAACAACACATTAACACCAGGACTTCTGGGGCTGAACGAGTGGTGGGGGTCTCTGTGTGTCAGTGCCAGATGTTGTTGATCTTTTCATCATAAACGAGTGGATGAACTGCGGTTATATACAGTCACTGTAGCGTCACTCATCATCATTCATAGCCTTTCAACTTTTCCATTATATATATTCTGTAAGCTCGGCATATTTATAGTGTGTTGTGCCTGTCTGAGCTGTTTGGGCTCCCAGCTGGAGTTTTCAAGCCATCCTCACTCACATTTTTTTATCATTTTCAATTTTTCTACAATTATGTATGATTATCAATGTTCTATACCCAGTGCTCAGAGGCACTTAGAGTAATCCATCAGTTGATACCTCAAATACCTGCATCAGTAGTGGTTCTGGGGGTCCTGACCACTGAGAAACAAGGTGGCAAATTATGAGAACCCATATTATAAGTGGATCTACTGAAATGTATGTACATATATACATACATACATACATATAAATACATACATTAAATATAATAAGATTTAGTATATATATTAGACAGTTCAGTATCGCCCGCTGGGGGCGTGGCTGCACAAACTACACTTCCCACAATTCCCCCGACCTCCTATTAACCTAGAATGTTTTCCAGAAAACGCGCTGCTGAAATTGCAGCGTTTCATGCGGACATTGCCTTCTCCTCTGTTCTCTCCTCAGCTCGGTTCAGGGAAGGTGAGTAAATGTTCTAACCTCTCTCCTGCGGATCTTGTCGGCCAGCTGGACTGCGGGCACAGTGAGCAGCGGGTTTCTGATTGGAGGGATTTTGGTGGCTCTGTCCTGCCCTGGACGCGAAAACAGCCGAAAGAGAGCGAAAAAGAATCCCGAGACCGCTCGCAGGAGGCACCTCTGGACCCCCTCGCCCACCGTTAACCCCATTCTGCAGCGCTTCAGTAGTCCGGGCTCTGTGTTCCCTGTTTCACTCCCAGCATGCACCGGGTGAAGGGTGTATTGTGTGGAAGGTGGGACTGCACCGAGTTAACCTGCGTAGTAAACTTTGTCCGGTCATCGGATGACCGACTATAAAGACATAAAATAAAGAAAGTAATTAATTATTAACGAGCCAGTAGTGAAGCGGCTCTCTTCTGTAAAACTTCTTTACACCAGTCGTCCTGCAGCCTGCAGTGCTCTAGTCTGCTGTTATATACTGTAATGAGGTTTTGGATCTCGTTACAGTGAATAACAGGTGGGATTGGAACTTGTTTCCTGTACTGTAAAGAGGCTACAGGACGAACAGGACGTTTTATTCTTTTAAGTTCTGGAAGTCTTTTAGGAGTTTACAGATGAGACAGATGGACGGTTCTCAGTTCTAGATGTTGTAATTGAATCGCCACTGTTTGTACATGTAGAGGTGCTTCAGCTATCTCAGGCTAGTGACAGAAACTGAACCTGCAGTGCGGAATGATAACACCAGGGGGCAGCACAACTTTACAAACTCGTGCTGTTACATCTTGGTTGTATGTGGGTTAAGGATTTTGAAATTCAGGTCAATGACTTAACAATTTGATTAACACATCCTTGTGTTTTGTTCTCCTTAAAAGGTGCTGCACTCTTATTCAGCCTGCTTTACCTCTTGTGACTGAAAAATACTATTAAAACAGAGACACACACACTATATAATATAATATATATAATTATATATATATATATATATATATATATATATACTTTCAATGTAAGTCTATGGGACCAGACTTTCCCAGCTATTTTGGAGCATTTCTGTTGGATCATTCATCATGAAATTTCCACACATGGTAAACAGCAGCTGTCGTGTTCAAATGATATAGAAAAATAAAAATTGACAAAAATACATGGTAGAGATGCATGTTTTGTTTGTTTTTTGTTGGACAGCAATGATATGTTGACATACTAAAACAATTCTGTGTGATACAGCCTTTTTACAACCTTTATAAGACCATGAAATGAAAAGTCATGTAATTACCTTTATATGCATGATCTTTCATTTGAAAGAAACACTGAAGCCACTATTATGAACATGTCTGCTGGTCACTGCACTTATTTATTAGATATTGTTCTTGTGAGTATAATTGTTAGTATAATTTGAACAACGTTCAAACACAGCAGTGCTGGAGGACTGCACCTGCTAATAATAACTGATTATCGCTTGTTTATCATGCTGCTCTCTAATAGTAAACTCAGAGCTGTAGTTCCTGCTGGGAGCTCTACAGGTCACTCCACCCTGTGTAGTGCTGTAGAGTGCTTTAGATTACATTAGTCTGTTATGAAGGACACTGGACATTATCAACATTTGCTCCACAGGTAGAGTTAGAGTTGAGAGGTAAGCGTTAAGGGTAGCATCTTAACAAATATTACTTTTTAAAATTCAGTTCACAATACCTTGTTTCTCTTGATGCTAATATAGTGCCATCCTCTAACACACACAAACACACACACACACACACACACACACACACACACACACACACACACACACACATATATATATATATATATATATATATATATATATATATATATATATATATATAATGCGTGTGTGTGTGTGTGTGTGTGTAAATAGATACACACACACACACCATAAATTCCTCTTTCACCCTGTTCTTCAATGATCAAGACACCCAAAGGACCAGACATTATATGGGTGGTGGGTCATTCTCAGCACTGCAGTGCCACTGACATGGTGATGGTGTGTTAGTGTGTGATGTGCTGGTACATTTGGATCAGACACAGCAGTGCTGCTGGAGTTTTTAAGCACTGTGTCTGCTCACGGTCCACTCTATTAGACACTCCTACCTTGTTGATCCACTTTGTAGGTAAGTCAGGCAATATCTGTTGCTGCATAGTTTCTGTGGGTCATCCTCTGGTCCTTCATCAGCAGTCACAGAACACTGCCCACAGGACACTGTTGGCTGGAGAGTTGTGGTTGGTGGATTATTCTCAGTCCAGCAGTGACACTGAGGTGTTTAAACACTCCAGCAGCACTGCTGTGTCACATCAGTGTCACTGCAGTGCTGAAAGTGATCCACCACCCACGATAATACCTGCTCTGTGGTGGTCATATGGGGGTCCACCACAGGGACAGGGGGAAAGGGGACTAATTTAATTTGATGTTAAGGTTGAACACTGTTTGTATATATATATATATATATATATATATATATATATATATATATAATCATTAAAAAAAAAAAAATAAAAAAAAAATATATATATATATATATATATATATATATATATATATATATATTCAAGTTTTGTTGATTATGTGAAAGTTAACATGGTTTTCTGTACAGAGAACTCAAATATGTTGTTATTGTTCTGCAGATTTTAGTGTACAGTTGTTTTATACCTCGAGTTTAACATTTTGGGAAATAAACATTATGTAAAATGTGCTATAGCTTTTCCACAGGACATATTTTGTTTCTGATATATTCAAATCTGTGCAATAAAAGGTGCAGAGGGTCGTTCTCAGTAGGGGATGTGTTAACTTCTTTTCATTTTGAAAGGGGGCATCCACTTTTTGCATGCAATTATACACATGTATAACACTGGAAATGTTGCAGAGTTAACAAACAAAATAAACAGGCACCACACACCATGACGTTCACACTTTCACTTCCAACTGTGTGTGCACACCGTGACAGAAGTGGTATAAAAAGAACACTGACACTGTTTATCATTCACAAATATAGAACCTCTTTATCATGATGCAGTGTCATGGGGAACCATCAAACTGAGCTTCTAAACATTCTTATTTTAACATTAATTTGATGTTAAACTTTCCCCTGCCTTACCGAACAGTGTTCCAGGACTCATTTACTATTTACACCTGCTCTTTTTTTCCCTTTTTTGCCTTTAAAACTTTTTATTGTGATATCACAACCATGGTGTCTTTAAAATGGGAGAATAAACGGCATGTTATTTAAAATTTTAATCACGTTCACATTCTAGATAAAACTCTTTTACTTGTTTGCTTGAAAAAGTAAAGGAAATGCACAAAAACAGGCCCTTTAAATTGCTCTGGGAGCCTAAGGCCTGAGTGAAGTGCCATCTCATCTTCGACTTTGTCCCAGGGGAGAGCAGGGTCATCTGGGATAAGCAGCCCCCAGGTGCTCCTCCCCCCTTCTCCCAGCCTTGCACCGGGGGCCTTGAGTGTCTGTCTGAGACAGCTGGAGCTCTGGAACTACAGGAAGTCCCTTCCACACACACACACACACACACACACAGTCAGTACTTCATCTGACACACACATTTATCACTTACATTTACTCACACATATATACTGTGTGTATTCTCCCAGACGTGCGTGCCTCTTACCCAGATTTATCATCTGCAGTATCACATTTGACACAAAGCTGTGGAGAAGTCAGAGAACACCGTTCATTGAATTAATTTTCAATTAAAACGGCAATAAGTACAAGCTATTCATTTATCTAGAGATATTTTCTCATTTCTTTCTCATTTTTGTTGTTATTTATTATTATTATTATTGAGAGCTGTCTATTGGATTCCTGCTCCTGGCAACTATAGCAGTCCCAGGATATCCTGTCATCTGTTTGGATCTTCAGACTTCTTAAAACAGTGTTCATGATGCCTTCCTTTCCCTTAGAGTTACCCTACCCAAGATACAGGCTTCTGTTATGACAGTATGGATGTACTTGCCCAGTGAACCGAAGTCAAACGTGCCGCACTCACCTAAAGGAACATTTTAATGAGCTCTGTGTATTCGCATCCATCTCATTTTAATAAGCCAACGAAGACACACGCTTAATTTAACACGTGACATCTTTATTTGGCTGTTAATTGTGGTTTGGCATCCTAACTGCCTGTGTGAAGGCTGTGAATTGTTCAGCCCGATGGCCTAGTGTTACATAGGAGTCAATAATAACTGCAAAGTGGGTTGAAAAGGTCACGCCGCATGAGCCATCATCTATAGAATAACATGTTCCCAAAACAATAAGAGAAAACAATGAACCTAAAGGGGTTTGGAGGTTATATCACTAGACTTTGCTGAGGTCAGAACACAGAGTTCTCTCCATTTTCACTCATCACCAAAATGAAAACTATTTCAGAAGTGATAAATAACTTAACAGCCTTGCTTAATAATTTATACGTCGTTGCTTTGTCCACACAATGGTGTCACCGTGGCATTACGTTTCTCACATTGCCTTTATAAGCCACCAAGCCGTGAATAAGCAAGCCAATAAAGGAGACGATGAATAATATATAGTGGTCTTGGCGTGATACAGGAACACGCCGTGTGTTATCCGCGTGTGCACTTTGAATGGCACCTGGAGCAATAACAGGGGCCAAAGTACTGCTTAGGCCATGTTATAATCTCAGGCATGTGGATATGTGGTGATATATAGCGCTGCACTGTTAACTGTAATTCATCACGAAACTCTTCCCTGCAGATTTGTTGGCCTGGCACCGGTTATTAGTCATCTGTAAAAGTCATGAGCAATGTAAACTGTCCATTTGGGGCTTGCCTCGCTTTTGGGCTATGAGAAACTTTCCTACTTCAGCTTTTCTCCCACAGCAAATCCTCGGCTGTCTCTACTGTTTCAGGATCTTTTTTTTTTCCTTTTCGTTAAACAGCTGAAGAGGATCTGTTCCCTGAAAGAGAGCCACTGTTCAACGTCAACATCAGCTCCCTAAAAGAGTGCTCTGTTTTATCACATCTGATGATCTTTGATCACCTAAATGGGATCACACAAGCGCACAGCAACATCAGTGGACAGCACGTGGCTATGTCAATATCAGTGTGCTTGCACTAATTCTGTTTGTAACCAACTTACAACACTGATGAGTGAATATATACAGTTAAAATTGTTTAATACACTTAACTGGCCTTCCTAGAAAGAATGCTGGCTTGTGTAAACCTCTTAGCCTGGCTTTAAAACTTTAATGCTACCCCTTAACTTTCTAAAGGGGTGGCTGGGGTAGACAGCTCCCGGAAATCTCATTAAGGACCCCAAATGTCACCCCAAATCAGCTATTACAAGCTTGGTATCATAACTATAGCAGGGTTATATTATTATTATTATAGTGTTCAGTGGTACCATATGCAACCCACTCTCCATCAGTCTGAAGAACCATTTCACTATGAAAAGCTCTATTGAAGCATGGTCTGATTCTTTATAGCCTTCTAAGTAAAACTATTGCCCTGACACAAGATTGTACACCAGCGTTCCACCACTGCTACAAAACAAAGACCCTTTTTTTGGCATTATCTAGAACCCCTTTTGGTAAGTGTGTACTGTATGAGAACCCTGGTGATGTGAAGTATGTGTATATGTGCAGCAGCTCCCGACGCGCACGCCCCCGCATGGTGAGGCCGCGCACGCGCCCGGGACCCGCCCCCGCATAGCGAGCCTCCAATAAGATGCCCCGCCAGCTCGCGCCGCTTTTCCTGCGAGTTTACCGGCGCAGACTCCGCGAGCGGCGCGGAGAGCGAGCACACACGGCGGCGAGTCGCGCAAGTGTTTACACGCCGCAGCGGACCACGAGACTCAGAGACGGCGGAGGGAGAACCGCGCAGGTAAAGTCACGCTCGCGCTCTTGCTTGTCCGCTGCGCGAGGAGGCCGGAATAATCGAAACCGTAGAGAGAGTTGCTGCGCGCGCTGTTTTGTAGGCGTGTTTACTCGCTCGTGCTCGACTCCGCAGTGGCCGCAGCGGCGGCAGCAGCTCGATAAGCTCCATGTATAATGCATGCGCACACGCACGCGCCTCTCCTCCGCTTTCCGTGCTGCGGCGTGGCGGAAAAGTGGAACTTCTTAAACGGCGTAGGCCAAATGTTTGTTTGGGGGGGTTGGTTGACTAGCAGGATATGAAATTATCACTATCAAGGTTGACCACTGCAGCGAGGAGCAGTGCATGAGGCCAGTCAGTGCGTTGCTGGCGAGGTACGTGCAAAACAATCCCGTCACTCAGTGTAATTAGTGAGTTTATACACTTTAGGGTTGACCCAGTGCATTGCTGACCCAGACGTTCTGCTATGCACGCACAGCTTGTATAATATCTATAAAGAAGCTCTGGAGCAGCCACACAGAAGCCTAAGGTCACCTGCGTGCTGCCAAGCGGGAGCCAGAGGGGTATACATCCCCCTAGCTTGGGATGCGAGACAGAAACTGCTTACTCTGGATGGATGGAGCTCCATCCAACACCTTTGTGATGAGTCACAGTTGCGCTTGTGGTCCAGAATCATTCAACATCAGTACCTGACCTCACTGCTGTTCTTCAGAAGCAATCAAATCCTCACAGCAACCTTCCGACATGTAGAGTAGGCCCCACAGAAACATGAGAGGTTGTTACTGCAGCAAACGATTATTTACCCGCTTTATTTCAAGTGATGGTGAATCTCTCTTTCTCTTCGCAGGCCGGACTGGAGTGAGTGCAGCAGGCATGAAATAAGAACATGAAGACTGCCCCGGGTGTGGAGGAGTGTGCAGCTCATGAAGCCTGAAGACTTGCCCTGTGCTGAGTGGATTTTTAGGAGAAACATTTAAACTGAGCTCCTTAGAACTGGAATTAAGTTAACACCCGCCGCCCTCCTCGTCTCCGCATCTCTGTGCCTTGTGAAGATGTAAAGTGTCTCGCTGAGTGACACACAGGGAGCTCCAGTCATGGAGCCTGAGGCTGAGGCCCTTGAGGGTCCTGGGCATGGAGCCCACACAGCTCCACGCATCAGACCCTCATCGTACCGTGCGCTGCGCAGTGCCGTGTCCAGCCTGGCGCGCATCGATGACTTCTCCTGCGAGAAGATCGGCTCAGGTTTCTTCTCAGAAGTGTTCAAGGTGAGTGAGTGGGAGTTCACCTGGTGAAAAAACACGTGCACGAGGCCGGAGAGGCTTGTCCGTCAGATAACGAGACGTTAGAAGCACATATCAGAAATTTTACCTTTGGTTCATATGAAGGTGCTTGAGTTTTGATGTGAAGAAGATCTTCAAATGGAGCCTAATGCCCTGGCTGAGAAGAGAGTTATGTATACATTTTGAAATGTAGGCTGTTATTATAGGTGAACTGCAAAATACTTTTAATGTTTGTGGTTCTCAGGAGAGACCTGGATGACTCAGTGGTACAGTTCTTTTCTTGTTTGCTGAACACTGTGCCAAACAGTCTTTCCAGAGCTCACAGCTAAGACAAAGCCATCTGCTGTACTCTGGGAAGCTCACCTGCGTTCAGGTTCATTTTTATGAATGAACCTAAAACAGTAAACAATAAAACACAGCATAAGCAACATAAACTCTGTAGTGCTGATTAGCCCACGACGCCAGAGGCCCTGGGACGGATAAGGAACCGTTGTTCTACAAAACGGAGGAACCTAGATTGTCTAAGTGACTTTCTAAGCCATCCT
The DNA here is from genome assembly GCA_021613375.1 of Megaleporinus macrocephalus. Taxonomy (NCBI): domain Eukaryota; kingdom Metazoa; phylum Chordata; class Actinopteri; order Characiformes; family Anostomidae; genus Megaleporinus; species Megaleporinus macrocephalus. The sequence goes on along the minus strand of CM038708.1, from coordinate 15,720,089 downwards.
AAAAACATATTGGCTGCTAATTACTGTTGAAGCTCCAGAGCCCAAAGAAGTGGTATTCAAGATAATATTTTGTATCACTTTAGATCACCTAGAACAACAACTGTGGAGATTTTCTTTCATACCTTGTTTGTTTATCAGACACAAGTAGGTTAACATGCATTCATTAAACAGTATTTCATTACAAAGACGTTTAGGCCATTTTCTATGGGTTTTGTTCAATATGAATTATTAAAGGCTTAATAAAGTTTAAATCATTAAAGGCTCCTGGCGATTTCATATGAAGTGAAAAAGGAAAATGTTTACGCCGAAGAGTTTTGATATTTAACGAGGTTTTAATGTGACGGCGGTAAAATGAAAGGTATCATCCAGAAAACACCTCAAATACTTTCTTCCTTGTTTAACCGCAGCGGAATGTCTTGGTACATCCAACATCTCTCGGCAGGGGAGTTCTGCTCCACTCTGCTGTCAGGCCCTGAGCTGGAGTTGGCCTGAAACTCACACTTGTGTACCTCAAGTACGAGTCTTGCTAGTTCAGAGAAATGCTGGCTCGACTAGGAGTTAAAAATAGCTTCCAAAATCCACTTGAGTAGAAGTAAAAAGTATCAGGCCAAGAATTCCCAACAGTACGTAAGTACTTTAGGAAATTCTTAGAATGTTCAGCATCTGAACTGTTGTGTTCTGCTTTTTTTGGAGATTTTTGGGTCTAAAATAAAAGCTCGGAGAGATGTGGCCAGTTATAAGAGACAGAAGAATGGCATATTTGAATCCATGTATTTATGTTGATAATGAAGTAAATTAAATAATTTTCTTATGAAAGGAGCTAAATGTACATTTACTTACTGGGCAAAACATAATTTCTTTAAATGCATAATACAGTCATTGACATATATAGAAAGTAGTTTGATGTTAAAGAAGTTATAGACTCTAATTTCTTACATTGGTGCTAGGGAGAACCTGAAGTCATGAAATCCAAAATAAAAATACAGCCATTTCATTCAGTATCCAGAAATCGCAGTAAACCTACATGAGTCTTCTGAGATTTTATATATAATGATGGTCATAAATCAGAATAAATAGTAATCTAGTCTGCTTTTGACTCTCCCTTCATCACAAATGGATTTAAAAATACACTAGGCCAAAACAAAAAGCAAAACTTTCCTAGAAGAATGTCTCAGGCAGTGTATACGTTACCATGTCAAGTAACAGCTTTTCATGAGGATGCTTTTAAAGGCATTAAACTGTCTTAGCTGTCCGGTTCCTATCACCACCACTGTGAACAATCCTGAGTGTGTACGTTTCTATAGAACAGACTATTTCTCATCAAACAATTCCAGATCACTTTGTTATAATGCTAAATAAAATAAATGGGTGGATTTCCACTTTAAGTACATTGAACTGAGTTAGTGAAACTAGTTTCTACCCACATGTGTTAGTAACTGCTGCAGTGTTAATAAGTTGCAGATGAAATAAGCCTTTATTTATTTATTTTTTTTTTTTTTGCAATGTTCAAAGAACTCTGTTCTGTCCGCAATGCCACATGAATCAATCATGAACGACGGCATCAAGGTGTATCGTGTTCTGCAGACCATATAAATGCTCTTTTTATTATTGCACGAAGGTCACGCTTTCATTAACTGCTGAGTGAAGTAAGTAGTGATGATGACAGCAGCCTTTTTACTGGGCGTATGACCTGTTTAAAGGTAACAGGTCATTGAGGGTGTGAAAATGGATACCTGATGACAAGGGATGCAGGTGTGCTGCACGCTCAACACTACCTCGTTATCGTGTGTCTGTGTGTCTACAAAGTGCAGTCATGATACAGTATATTAAGAAGCGTTGCTTAGGCAGTGATGTGTTAAAACAATGACAGCAATTTGCCTGCTTTATGGTAGAGTTCAGTATAAAAGGAGGAGGAGAGTAAATGGGTTAGTTTAACATGTGCAAAGTCCCAGCCTTAGTAAAAAGAGCCAGTCCATTTTTCCAGGTGTGTGCAGGGATATTAGTGGGGGTCATGTGGGTATTTGATGCATAATTGTCATATAACTGTATGTACCTGCATTTCTACAGGAGATATATGGTCGCTGTCCAATGAAAGACATGTATCTCATTATTTTTCTTCATTTCTATTTTTCCACATCAATTACATGCAGCATCTGCCATTTATATTGCGTGTGAAATTCATGGTGAATGGACCAATAGAAATGCTTCAAAAAACTCATCAATAACCCCATTGAATTGTACCTGTAATATGAAATACATTCAACCCAGGATATCTGTTTCAGGCTTATTGATCTTTCCCTATAAACGAATAGATACGAGTCTGGTCTTATATGACTGTGAATAACTGCCTGTGGCATTTGCCTCTGAGTGGACAGCCAGTACTAACAGGATGTTGCTCTTTCTGGATAAAAGTGAGTTCCTTTTTTTAAAAACTTCGTTTGATTCATCAAAACTTCTACAGGAACACTCCTCTTGGGTCAGTATCCTAAGAGCAGACAGAAAGTGTGTTTGAACATAAATTTATTATTGTGATAACTGCAGAAAATCTGATTAAGTAATCTGTTTAGTGTGTTTACATGGATATAATCATATATATATATATATATATATATATAAATCATATAATAGCAAAACTCCAGGTCTAAATAAATCAGGCAACAGTCTGATTTCTGCTTTGCAACCAGACAATGAAACTCAAACTTCAGGCCATGATTTTTTAAAATATAGAGTTAAAAATATATACATATATATACATTCATCTAGAAAATGAAGAATATATAAATCCTTCATTTCATCAGGCACGTAAGTGGTTTGGCACCTTTTCATGGCTACTGCATTAAACGCTGCTTGCTTATTTCTGCTAATGCACGCTGAAAGAAATCAGAGTAAGGGAGCACATGCCCTGTGAAACCCAGCAACTGAGAGAAAATCCTGCTCTTCGTGGAATTTAATCCAGTTGAACAAATCTGAGCATGCTGTTTCAACTTAATCAGCCCCAGATCTGTAAAGTGGCAACAGAAGTAAGTCAATTTTTAACAAGTGGTTTTTCACTACTTCTTTTGTCCAGTTCATCATAAAATAACACTTTCAGGACAACATCTGTCTGGAGTAGCTTTACAGAGAACTGTAACATTAACAGTGAAATATATAAAATGGGGATGTTTTCGCACGTTTGCTCATCTGGAACAATGGTGTTGTGATTGTGCGTCTCTTAAAAACCACAACATTGCAATTGATTAAACTGTCAATATCGCAATTAAGATCAACAAGTGATGTAGTGTGTGGTTTGCGTGCGCTTGTTTGTGAGAGAGGGACGACGCACTTCCGCTCAAATGAGTTAATGACTTGCTGTCAGTATGAAACCCTTGGTTCCAGAATGTCACTGTAAATGAGCTCGTATGTATGCAAATGTGATGGAGAAGCTGTTCTCTTCTGTCAGGCTTCAAATGGAAAACGTCTCCATAATGCTGTCTATTGTTCTGATATATCTCCCGCAGTTCTGCTGTACAGTGACCCGCTGAAATGATTTATCATGGCATGTTTTGGCGCACCACGCTCCTCCATTTCATCAGGTTTTATCTGCTGCGGTTTCGATGGCTTGATTTTGAAAAGGATTGTGCCTCTGCAGTGGAGCGAGGGAGGTCTCTCTCTGTGCCTGTCACGACACATCCTTCAAGTAGTGTTTGTTTTCTTGAGTTGCAGCCTGCTCCAACAGGAGGGCATATCACTGCGGATCCCCCCCCCGCCGCCCCACCCCTCCAGACTTCAGTCTCTCATTTCTTTCACTTCACTGAAGGAAGAGCAGCTCTAATGAGCGAAAACCACAAAAAGGCCTGGAAGCGTTTCTTGCCTTCCTTTACGTGAATGGACATCTCTTGACTTTTCTTATCGAGAAGAGTGTGATGGATCACTTCTCGCTCAGAAAAGGCCGCCAAATGCCTTCGGAGCAATAGAAGAAGATTACAGGACTGATGATAAACTGAAAGCTTTGGCCTAAGCTGCTCCTGGAGACGTACAACTTAATTTTCCTTCACATAATTGTTTTGATTAGGTGGGCTGTTTAGGGCTGAAACTAAAGTCGGGCACCCGGTCTAAGTAGATGTTTGTGTGGGACTTTCAGTAGACTGAGCTTGTACTGCTGCTCCGGCTAGGCCTGTCACAGCCGTGAAATTTAAGCTGGCAGTTAATCATCCACATAAGTAATTGCAATTAACAAGTCTTATTTATTTATTGCACATGCTATTAAAATAAAATCTAAAGAGGCGGATCAGGCTGATTAGCTGCCAGGCTTCTTATCTGTTAGTTCTCAGTGGCTCTTAAGTGACTCAAGCAAACATTCACAAATATCATCTCGCTGCTGCTTTAACCCTTTAGTGTCAGCGCTGTTTCTTGTATTTACATGTCGTTGCTGTCCAAAAAAAAAGATATATCTCAATTTTTGTCCATATTTAGTTTTCTACATCATTCGAACACGGCAGCAGCTGTTTCATGATTAATGGACCAATAGAAATGCTCCAAATAGCTTGGAAAAAAATCTGATTCCATTGACTTACATTGAAAGTAAAGTAGGTTTTTGTCCTTTCATATAAAGTTCTTATTTTGGAGATGCTTGTTTTTATTTGGACAGCACTGATGTATTTTTATACTCTGAATATAACAAATGCATTACGTTCCGGTTGTGGTGATATAAATGACTAATTTATATAAATAGAAATGTGAAAGCTAACAATGGTGGACATATCTGTGATCAGCTACTTTGATTGCAATTAGGTGGTGATGTTAAATGGACAGGCCTGACTACCGCTAGGCTGGGTGTACAAATTCAGTACGTGTATGGTAGCAATCAAATGATTTCAGTTCAATAATATTGTGATTTATTACCAAATTTCGGTACGAAAGTAGTCTGTCTTCTTGGTCTGAGTCACTTTGCTGTAATTAGAGTTTTTAGAAGCTGTTAAAATAATAATAATAATAAAGAATGAAGTTTAAAGGAGTGATATGTAAGATGAAGCAATCTGTTGAAACTGTGGAAAGTAATGGCAACCCTAAGCGGGAGTAATTCATCATCTGCTCATGTGGTAGACTCGACGCCACAGTGACTCACTATCGCCTGATTAGGTACAAAGTGATATTATTAGACTGGGACGAACTGGTTAGCATGCTAAGTTCTGTGGACACCTCTGCAATATGATATGCAACCATACCATCTAAACTTAATTCTTTTTATAATTTTAGTTTATTTCAGAATGTTTTAAATTGAAAACCTTACATATGCATGTTGCTCCTTTAAGAACAAGACATGCAATGTGTATATTATTAAACATTGTAAACAGTCAGAGACCATTTGGATGTAAATAAATGATACATATAGTGAATTTTTAGTTATTTAATTACAGAAATGGAATGTAATTTCACAAAGAACTATTGATATAGTGTTATTGTTACTCTTAGGCTGAAAACTATGTCAGAATAACTATTTGAACTAGTGAAGCTGCTGAATTCTATTTAAAGGCAATTTTATTGTTTTAATAGTTAACAGAAGGTGTGAGTTTAGCAAGATTTTGAATACTACTAATAATATTTAGATACTGGCAGTCTCTGTCAGGCTGGACAGTATCACATTTGTTATTGTATGTAGTCAGTGTGTACGTACTGACTGTGTATATGGTGTGTGTGTGTGTGTGTGTGTGTGTGTGTGTGTGTATATATATGTGTGTATATATAGATAGATATAGATAGATATATATATATATATAGATATATATAGATATGTGTGTATGTGTATATATGTTTGTATACAAATCATTGTATTCATAGTTTTTGATAGTGTGACAGCAGACTTGGTTTTAGTTATTAATTATTTATTTTCTGCGTCAGCTTTTGCTCCCATTAACTCCTGAATCATTCACAGCTGAGCAGTTAATCTCTTTCTATTCAGTCTCAGTGTGCGTGCTGTTACGTCTGTCTGTGCTAGGCCTGAAGAGACTGCTTTTCTTTTTTTCTAAATCAGAGTTTTACGTTTAGCGTTGTCTGTGTCGGACGGATGATGGAGGGTTTATTTGCTTAAGGACATGAAGTTCTATCTGCGAGAAGAGTTCTTTGTTTCTGTTGGCTAATTATCACACGCTTCTCAGAGTTTTCCTGCAGCTCCGATTTCTATGGAGGAAGAAACTGTATACGGCTGTAGTATAGAGAGGCAGTTAAATGTGTCCGTCATCTGTTGTGAGAACACTGTTCAGAAGTGAATGAACTATCTATAATTCAGTTCACAGCCAGCCACTCAGAATGAAGAGAATGCAGACATGTAGCTGTGATGATGTTCAGCACACTTTTAGCAACTCACTGATTCTGTATTTGGCTACACTGATATGGATGGAAGCTTCATGATGCTATGCTTATGGGTCTCTCTCAGCTTCCTATCTGTCAAAAGTTGAATTAAACCCCTGATGCTTTTCAAACAGCATTGTGCAGTGGTCTCTGAGTCGTATCAGGATAGACAGATTTGGTTTGCTTTAAAAATATCGGTTATGGGTCAGTGTTTCACAACCACTGGGCTGTCGTGGTCCTCAAGCCAGTTCTGAGTGGGGTGAGTGAATCTAAAGAAGATGAATGTTAATCTGTTGAGCATATTTAGCTTTATTCAATGCTTTTCTTGGGATGTTTTTGTTTCCAGACTCTATCTACAATGTACATATACTAAAGTGTTGGAGTGCTGTCATCACAACAGTGGTGTAGAATGAGTGGGCTTTCACCTTCATCATTAATTAGGTTAGGTTTATTTTTGCTTACTTTCAGTTTAATCTGGTTTTGTGAACATGTTAAGAAACGCTGCTGAAATGGATTAAAGTCATTAGAGGAGTGAGGTGGTGGTGTGCACTACGAGTAGGAGCAGGGCGCGTTGTTGTGTGGATTCAGTGCACGTTGCTGTGTGACAGTTTAAAGAGGACACTTGTGTGCAGTCTGGATTTGAAGCTTGTGTGTGTGTGTGTGTGTGTTTGTGTGTGTTTGTGTGTGTGTGTGTGTGTGTGTGTGTGTGTGTGTGTGTGTGTGTGTGTGTGCGCGCGCGCGTGTGCACTGCAGTAGACAGGAAAACGTCATGTAAATGTATTTTGGAGTAAGAGAGAGAGAGAGAGTTGAGGTCATCGGCCTGATCTGGCCTGCCAGACTCTGTACTTTAAATAAAGATGGATGAGGAGGAGGAGGAGGAGGAGGAGGAGGGCTGAATGATTTGGAGAAAATATCTAGTTGTGATTTTTTTTATTTATTTATTTTTGTTGTTTAAATGTGATAATTTTTAATAATTTGTTACTATTATTAATGTATTGTCTATATATTGTACACATTAAGTGTGTGGGTGGGGGGAGGGGGGTAATGGTCTCTCAGGGTAGTTGGTTACAGTTATTGTGATTGGCTGGCGAGTCTGAGGTTTAAAACAATTTGTGGGCCAGTTTTGACATGAAGAGCAGAATGTTTTTACAGCACACTTCTGCCTTTCAGTGTCATTCTGTTACATTTTCTCTCTCTCCCTCACTTACTCGCTCTCTCTCTCTCTTTCTTTCTTTCTTTCTTTCTTTTTTCTTTCTCTCTTGCTTTCTTTTCCTTCTTTCTTTCTTTTTTCTCTCTTTCTCTCTTTCTCTTCTGTCTCTCACTCATGTCTCACTCTCACTTCTGTCATTTATTTCTGTCTAATATTCTTTTCAAAAACTGTTTACATTCTCTCTCTCTCTCTCTCTCTCTCTCTCTCTCTCTCTCTCTCTCTCTCTCTCTCTCTCTCTCTCTCTCTCTCTCTCTCTCTCTCTCTCTCTCTGTTAGAACATGTTCTGATGTCTGTCGGGAAGAAGGGTGTGTGTGTTTTAAATGCCACTGTCATTTTTCCTTCTTTCTCTCTGTCTTTGTTTCCTTTTCTTAGTCTGTGTCTTTTTTTTTGTCTGTCTGTCTGTCTGTCTGTGTCTGTCCAACAGTATCAATATCATTATCATATTATAGACATTGTATATTTTGCTCTAGTGTAGTCATGTATGATAGAGATGGCATATTTGTGTTGGTAAAAATGGGTAAAATGGTTGGATCCAATAGTCTACTATCTAATATAAATTTGTAACAAATAGTTTTTTTAATATTTCTGTGAGATACTGGAGAGTTTGAGTATTTTGAAAATGATGATCTTTGCTTAAATGTGCATCCTAAAGGCGTAAAACAGCCTGAAGATCCCTAGTTTTAACAGAAAATACATCAGATCTGTATTCAACTGATGTTCAGGGTTTCAATACCTGTACTGGAAAAATATCTATATTGGGGAAAAAAAGTATTGGAAAAGTTTTAATGTCTGTATTGGGGGAAAAGAACACAAAAGTAATAGCATTATAATTATAGATAAAAAAGAAAAACAGAAAAAAGAAACTGCAGATTTGGTCTTTTTTCCCTGGTCTAAAGATGTTTTCCTCAAACTCTCAATCATTTTTTCACTCTCCATAATTCCAGTGTTGAAAGTAGCTTGCCTGCTAACTCTGTTCATACTGTTCCATGCTGTTGAGAGTGAATGGCTAGATTTGACAACACAAGGCCTTTATAATGGATTGAAGAGAGAATGATGTAGTAATTCTATTGAAGATACTTGGAACACATATCAATGACAAGCATTTAGATGATTATCATTGGAGCTTTATTGCAGTGGTAGATCAGAGGACTCGGGCTTGTGCAGACCTGTATTCATTGGTTTGTGTATATGGAAGTTAGTGCAGATATTCATGCTCTTTCACTCTTTACCACTCATTACCTGAAATACAGAGTAGTACGTATCATCGTAAAATTTTCACGGTGGATTGCGGGGACGCTTTTCCAGACATACTTCATCTTATTGTGTGATTAGATAAGTACACACACACTTTTCTCTGATAGTAACATGCTGACTTGAAGAACTCCTGAACCATCCTAACCATTCCCTTTAAATCCTGTCCTGTGTGTGTTCTGTGTGTTAGCACCGATGAGACTCTCTACATATTTAAATGTTACAATTCAGTACACTCTAAAAATATGACAATAAAACAGAAACGCTCAATAAAAGTTGTTTTTCAGAGTTGGAAGTTTGTTGCTGCAGACAGTACAGGAGTCACCGGAGAGCATTTGCACTTCTTTATTCTCTCATGTTGGACTGGACTTGGCACTACAGTGACTCACTATCAAGGGCTGCGGCTAGCTGGTTAGCATAAAGTTCGACACACTTTCAAAACTGTTATTTCTTCACGTTCTTTTAACAACTTAAGTAAATTTTGAAATGTTTTAAACTACAAACCTTACATATTTAACCTTTAAACATTTTAAAACCATGTTTTAAACTAGAGCCTATAAAAGATTAATTTTTATTGTTTTATTCCTTCTATTCAAGCTTGTGTTATAGATTCGATCTCCTCATCAGAGGCATTTGCACAGCCTTTTGCTGTCCGTGCCAGAGTGCACACTGTTATTAAAATTAAAGGGGAACCAGATACCAAGACATTCAGTTAAAATTCTATTAGATGATATTTAAAGAAATATCTCACATGGTCATTTTGATAATATAATTTGTAGTGGAAAAACATTTGTATTAAACTACCATCTCAGCCTTGTGTGTGTGTGTGTGTGTGTGTGTGTGTGTGTGTGTGTGTGTGTGTGCGCAGTACTTAGGAGTGCAGTGTGATTATAGCGAGTGTGGGTGGGCGTGACTCTATCCGGTATAACTCTCTCTCTCTCTCTCTGATTCAGACTAAACAGTCTGGAGTAGCAGTATGAGTACCATGCTGACGCAGTGCTGTGCCGAACACACACGGTGACACTCACGCTTTTCAGTGTCTGGTGCTTGCAAACACAGTCAGTCTTTGTTTGGGTTCCACTCTGCCAATCACAGACGGCTGGACTGAATGATGCCAAGGCAGCATCCTTTCAGAAGGAACCCTGCCCTGCCTTTAAAGTGAGGGTCAACCCAGTGTAACTCAGTCCCGTCCTCCCACCACCAAGGCAGATGGATCCAATTAGAGATCCAATCAGAAGTGATATAGTTGCCAAGTGAAGGAAGCTTATTCTGCATCTTTTAGCTTCATGCATCACAGCTACAGATTACCGCCTCCTAGAACCCTGAATTTTCTTCATACTTTTGTATCATAGACAACAGTATCTCATTCAGGGGCAGTTTAAGGCAAGTGTGTGTTCCTTGTTGGAATACAGGGCTAGGATGTACTGATTCTTGTTGGAATACAGGGCTAGGATGTCCCGATTCTTGTTGGAGTGCAGGGCTAGGGTGTCCTGATTCTTGTTGGAGTACAGGGCTAGGATGTCCTGATTCTTGTTGGAGTACAGGGCTAGGGTGTCCTGATTCTTGTTGGAGTGCAGGGCTAAGATGTCCTGATTCTTGTTGGAGTGCAGGGCTAGGGTGTCCTGATTCTTGTTGGAGTGCAGGGCTAAGATGTCCTGATTCTTGTTGGAGTACAGGGCTAGGATGTCCTGATTCTTGTTGGAGTGCAGGGCTAAGATGTCCTGATTCTTGTTGGAGTACAGGGCTAGGATGTCCTGATTCTTGTTGGAGTACAGGGCTAGGATGTACTGATTCTTGTTGGAGTACAGGGCTAGGATGTACTGATTCTTGTTGGAGTACAGGGCTAAGATGTCCTGATTCTTGTTGGAGTACAGGGCTAGGATGTCCTGATTCTTGTTGGAGTACAGGGCTAGGGTGTCCTGATTCTTGTTGGAGTGCAGGGCTAGGGTGTCCTGATTCTTGTTGGAGTGCAGGGCTAGGATGTCCTGATTCTTGTTGGAGTACAGGGCTAGGATGTCCTGATTCTTGTTGGAGTACAGGGCTAGGGTGTCCTGATTCTTGTTGGAGTGCAGGGCTAGGGTGTCCTGATTCTTGTTGGAGTGCAGGGCTAGGATGTACTGATTCTTGTTGGAGTGCAGGGCTAGGATGTCCTGATTCTTGTTGGAGTGCAGGGCTAAGATGTCCTGATTCTTGATGGAGTGCAGGGCTAGGGTGTCCTGATTCTTGTTGGAGTGCAGGGCTAGGGTGTCCTGATTCTTGTTGGAGTGCAGGGCTAGGATGTACTGATTCTTGTTGGAGTGCAGGGCTAGGATGTACTGATTCTTGTTGGAGTGCAGGGCTAGGATGTCCTGATTCTTGTTGGAGTGCAGGGCTAGGGTGTCCTGATTCTTGTTGGAGTGCAGGGCTAGGATGTCCTGATTCTTGTTGGAGTACAGGGCTAGGGTGTCCTGATTCTTGTTGGAATGTAGAGGTGGGGTAAAATGTTAAGGCAGCTTGGCCCTTCAGATGTCCCAAAACTTTTTGGACAGCAACCAAACTGATTTATTTAGACCTACCGCCTAGAATTGATCACAGCAACTATAAATAAAACCACTATTGGTTGAAGCCACAGTCAGTTCCTAATTATGTTGGATATTAATCTGAGTAGCTCCTCCAGAAGGTCTAGCCTGTGTTAGTCACTTGGCTGTATCCAGATACCCAGATGCTATGTGGGGATAGAAATCCTCGTTTAAACCCTTTGTTTCCAACCTAAATTTAACAGTTGAGGAGTTTAAATATAACATAAATGATAAATCTGCTAAAACTAAAGAAGAAGCTGTTGAACTTGTCTTGGCTTATTGACTGTATTTATTCTCGAACAGGAAAACCTGTGTACATTACCTCACTTTCTTTCTTTCTCTCTCCCTCTCTCTCTCTCTCTCTCTCTCTCTCTCCCTCTCTCTCCCTCTCCATCTCTTTCTCTCTCTCTCTCTCTCCCCCTCTCTCTCTCTCTCTCTCCCTCTCTCTCCCTCTCTATCTCTTTCTCTCTCTCCCCCCCCTCTCTCCCCATTTTCTGTCTTATTGCTGTCTTATTTCTTTTTCTCTCTCCTTTCTTTCTCTTTCCTCTCATTTTTTCTCTTTGGCATACTCTCTTTCTCTCTGTCTCTCTCACTCTTTCTCTGTCATCACTCAACATTTTTATTGCTCAGATCTGACCTTTTCTCACATCAGTCTGGAATTTATGAGGTGTGAGAGAGAGAGAGAGAGAGAGAGATAGAGTTCAAGCGGTCTGTCCGTCAGTCTTTATCCTTCAGTGTGCTGGTGAAGGTTCTCACAGAAGGTTTGAAAGTGAGGGCGTCTGCCATAAATGCACAGAGAATAGCAAATACAGTAATTAGACTATGTTTACATTTGATAAGACCACACACACACACACACACACACACTGGCCAACCCATTCCAAACTGCTGTCTTGAACAGTCTGCCTGTGCGACATCACTAGTTCAGCTTCAGCTAATTCATAGGTTACAAGATCAGTGCCAAATGGACATGCTATTTTTTTAACATCAGTAAATCACACTTTGTTGTCTCCCAGTTTCAGTTGCACTTTGTATACCAAAAAGAAATCCCCCCTGCAGTGCCACAACAGATTCTAGCTTTTATGAACTGTCTGTTTTGAGGCTACAGCCCATAACACACATACACTACTGTGCAAAACTCGGAGGCACCTAAGCTGTTTGTTTAAAAACCTTTATCTTATCAAAAAGTGTATTGTCACCAGTAAGAACACCAGGTATCATTAGAACAGATGTAAACGAGAATAAATACAATACAGAGTAACGTGAATATCTTATTTTGAAAGAAGTAGATCATATCTTGAGCTCCAGTTTAAAGTGTAGTTCCAGATTTCTCCTGGACGCCCCAGACATTGTATGAATGTATTCAGTTCCTTCAGCAGCAATTTAGATTTAGCTTAATGAAGTACTGAGCAGTCAAAGTAGGTATTAGATGAGAACTGTAAATAATACTGGGTTGCCTCAAGGAAGAGGTTAAATAAGTACTACTTACTGTATTAATACTGTGTGAATATTTAAAAAATAAGTGATTTGCTGAGCAAATAAAAGCTTCCTGTTTGGAATAATAGCTTTTTAAATCTAATACTGTCCCCCAATTTCTAAAACCTTTGTACAGCACTGTATATTAAAACAGCTGATGTATGTAGTAGATAATATTTAAACAATTTCTTCTTTTTGCTCATGTTAACCAGCAGAGTGGCACCTCGGTCCCCATAACAGATGTAACACTCCTGATTAAATCCATTTTACTGAACTTGTGAGGGCAGGGTGGAACATTTCATGCAAAACTGACCGTTATCAAGCAGTGACTGTGTGGAGACAGGCTTGACGGACCCCGCCAAAGATGGAGAACACAACAAATAAGCAATTTTAAATTAAATCAAACCCTGCCAGCTTTGGTACTCTGGCTCTTCAAAAGGCTTAAATAATGTGGCTTGCACATCACCATGACACCTAAAGTGACATTATACTATTTTATTAAAATCTTAAGAGAAAGGAGAAAATAAATACAGCCAACTGTGGATTTGTCTTTTATTGATCAACTTTGTGTCATAAGGTCATCTTGTAGAAAAAGGAGATTAGATTTTATAGTGTGCACTCCAAAGTTCTCAAGCAGGTGTCATTTCAGATAAGAGGATGTGTAAGTGAGTCATAGAGTGACTTGGCATATGAACAGAAACATTGCACGTGTTATGCAAGTTTATTTGTGTAAGTGCCGTTGCGGGGGAAGTTGGGCCTTAAAGATTGCTCTAAAATATCAAAATATCAAAATACAGCTCGATCCACAGCACCAGGTTTAAAATCTGATCAACACCAAATAAAACCCCACTTTACTAATAATGGTATTGGTTTAGTTGGCTTGTAGCAATAACGACAACGATCATCACGTCACTGATAAACAACAAATGATTATCATAATTAAGACTCAGCTGTTCCAGTTTGATTTCCACTTCAGTCTTAAAGTCTCCGTCAGCTTTATGTAATACATTGTTTTCATGCTGGCCTCAGTGGATCTCACAGTGAACACAGCCCACTACAGAATGCAATGTTAAAAACTGTTTAAGGTAATAAAAGTAGGAAGAAAGAATGAGACTAGAGAAGAATAAAATAATAATAATAATAAATAATAAATGCATTACAGAAAAGAGTTGTGTTATAAGAACGCAGACACCTTTTTTTTTATTAAAAACTGAAATACAAATATTTGAGAACCATGAATAGGTGTGTCCTGTCAGGTAATTGGACAGATATTTTAAGCTATAGTTAGTATGTGTGTGTATATGCATGACAGAGTGAGTCAGTAATGCACCAATATACTGCACTGGATTAGTATCAGCACAGATGCAAGCCTTATTAAACAGACTGGATGTCTGTCAGGCAGAACTGGTCCACATTCAGTTCTTAGTCATAGTTATTAGAAGCATTAAGGATTATAAACACTACTCAGTAGTAATCAGTGACACTGAGAACAGATCTGGGGCAGATATTCATTCATTAAGTCACAGCTTACACTAGATCACACATGCTTTGAGCTTTAGAAAGCATATGCTGAAAAGTAGTAACTTAAATGTTGTTTACAAGCTATCATCACTGATTGGTGATTTACAGTCAACAAGTTTTAGAAAAGTGCATGCAAATATGTATGTACAGGTTTTTTTTTTAAGTCTCTGTGTATATGGGTAGTATATGTGTGCAAGCGAGAATAATACACACTTAAACTGGATAATACTTAGACCTGTAAGTTATATTAAAATATTACAGTAAATGTTTGAGCAACCATGTAGTAAAATATCTCGCTACTTTGTTAAAAGCAGCTACAACACAGATTCTAAACACTAAGTCTGTACAACAGCAGCATCATACAGCTCATACAGGGAAAGTTTATTTTTGCCAAACAAGCTTGGTGTTTTTAGGCAGAGCTGCACACACGAGTCACATAAGTCTGACTAGAGTGAGTAAAATGATATGATCGACTGTGTAAACCTCTTACTTTTCTCTGTCGCTGTGGAATCAAAGGCAGTGCTGCTTCGGTCCCTTATAAAAAGCATATTTGACTCCCTTCACTCTGCTCGGAATGGGACACTGAGACAGAGGCTGGTTGGTTGGACACAATCAGTCATCCACATTTTTACTGGTCTAGTAAAGCTGTGGGTGGGACGCTGGGCCAGTGTACAGAAATGTGTGGGGTTTTGTGTGTGGCTGCAGCAGATTTGTGCATTATTATAAAAAGGTGCTATGATTGTCAAAGAAGGGTGAACACCAGAAACATATTGCATATTGGCTGTAATTATCGATTTGGACAATAATTGCTTTGTGTTTTGGAAGCATAAAAAGGCACAACACTTGGTGCTAGGCTACAGGAAATGAATTTTGTTTACACAAATATCCTAAGTTTTGGTATAGCAGTCACTGTTGGTAGAGAAAGAGCTGAATCAGTAGATCCCTACTTACTGAAATTGTTGTTGTTGCATGCATGGGCAAGCACTTTAATAGAGATAGATCTGATAACTATGAGATATTTATTGAGCTCATAAATCTCTGAATAATGATTCGATCAGCATGTTTTAGCTGGCACGAGCCAAAATACAACAGTGGTTCCTCCAGCTGCAGCTTGAAGGGTGTGGGTGACTAACTCTGCCGAACTGCTGACTTTACCTCCAGCACTGTCCCAGCACACCTCACTCTGCTTGCCAGATGCTCCTGAAGAACTTTATTAGCTGCATGAGGATTTCCTGGAGCAGTTTTCTGGCACACTGGAGTTAAGCGGTGTTTTTCTATAAGACCATAATCAATATGATTTATGTTTTCCTAAATGAATATACTAACCTTAACCCTTCAGAAGAAAACAATTCACATTGTTTGTTGCAACTTTAACAGATTACTATGAAAAAAATTGTGATCAGCTCACATAATTGTGACAATCTTAATGGCTACTAGAAAGTTAGAGTACTGAATCACCTGGTCATGTTAAAGTAAAGAACGTTTGTTATTGGACATCTTGGGCTGAGAGTCTCACTCTTGCTGTGCTGCTGTTGTGTGGAGTGATGGAGAGCGAGTAGAACGTGGCTGAGGGAGCAGGGTGTGATGAGCTTTTTCTTAAAAGAAGAGGCGAACCACCACACACACACACACACACACACACACACTCACGTACACTTGAATTAGGACGTGGTCTCAGACATGGACATGCTCCCCCACTCAACACAATAGGAGGTTTTGAGGTGTGTGTGTGTGTGTGTGTGTGTGTGTGTGTGTGTGTGTGTGTGTGTGTGTGTGTGTGTGTGTGTGTGAGAGACAGAGGGTGAGTGGGAGTTTTACTTACACATGCACATGCACAGGCAGTGTGTTGCCTTGACAACCAGACAGTTTGACAGAGCTGGAAAGTGTGTAGTTTCAGGGACAGAGGAGTGTCCTAAAAAGTGAATGAGTGTACATACAGTGTGCACATATCAGTAAAGACACTCTATCCTCAGACTGAAACTGCCGAGCACTCGAGTCCTACAGACTCCCTCCTGAAGGAGAGAAGAGTTCAGGAAATGACCTGTCCCTGCCTCAACCACATGTAATGTATTTTGGTGGCAACTGTTGCTACGTTGGACAAGCTTCACAGAGTGTTGGCAGAAATTGCACTAAGCCTAAAGAGACATTGTAACGTGTAATGAGAAGCACAATCGAGTTATGAAATGCGTACGTTCAGTGGAATATATTGATTTTATATTATATGATCAATTATTGTAGTGCTGTTGCAAAAAAAACAGCAAGGCTGTTATTAAGCTCAGCCCCTGTAACAACACCAGCTAACCAGACTGTAGGCTGCTACTGCCAAACCACCACACTTGCAAAGCTTGCTGGTTTGTGTGGGGCGGTTAACTAGTTGTGAAATGGTGTCATCATTTTGTTATTGTATACAACATTTTTTTTTAATTAAACCTAAAAGAAGTAGCGTTATTGATTATGAAGAAATAAAGAACACACTAAACTATGGTGTGCGTGCACCCCTGAAGTTATCCTGTGAACCAAGAAAAGTCAGAGGTACCTGGATGTGTTTGGAAAAGTTTTTCAGACCACAGTAATACCAAATGAACAGGCTATAAAGAAACTCAATGTTTAGGTCTTAAATGATTTCAAGAATCAACATTATGCTGATGAAGATGTGATGACAATCGTTGATGAATAAGTCTCATCCTCAGAAGAGATGTCCTTCATTGACTTTGACTGAGTTCTCTTTGAATACTCTTTCAGTGTGTGGGGTCCAAAGAACAACTGACATTACAAAAAGTTCTTCCGCACCTTGGGTGGAATTCCATATTTCTCTCAGAGCTTGGAAATCCTACATGAAGTTGCTTTAACTGGGTGATTTATATGAATATTGGAGGGAAAGTACACAGGACAGCATCTATCAGCTTTGAGGTGTTTCAGTTCACTATTTGTGGTAAAACAGAGATTTTAAACACTGTTCTTTAGACACAGAGAAAACCAGCTTAGACCTAAATTTACAAATATGGAAATGACGCATGATTTTAAAGGTCTATTAGCAGTTGTGTTATCCTACATGTAACAGAATTCATATTTT
Organism: Megaleporinus macrocephalus; assembly: GCA_021613375.1. Classification (NCBI taxonomy): domain Eukaryota; kingdom Metazoa; phylum Chordata; class Actinopteri; order Characiformes; family Anostomidae; genus Megaleporinus; species Megaleporinus macrocephalus. The sequence continues at coordinate 15,702,673 of CM038708.1, read as the reverse complement.
GACTCCTGATGACCTCACATTTCAGAAGATCTAAAGGAAGGGAAAAGGCTTGAAGGGGAAAATTGCCTATAGCAAAACATGTCTAATCTAATCTAATCTAATCTGGAACATTATTGTCTTTACCACGGAGCATGATTGCAGCAGTTTTCAAAAATGTGCTTCATTGCATATTCTCAATGGGTCTTTACTCTAGAACACACTGTTAAAGGCTCTAGAACACTGAGCAGAACATTTGGATTCGGATGAATCAGACTTCAGTCCATTTCCCGTGTGTGTCTCAGCACTGTCTCTCTTTGAAGTCCAGGATTGATCAAAAGGAGGTGTGTGTGTGTGTGTGTTTGTGTGTGAGAGGGTGAATGGGTGCAAGTAAGTGTGTTTGGTCCAGCTGCAGTAGACATCAATGGATCAGAGGAGAGGAGCTGCTTTTAAAGTGTCTGTCTGTGACAGGACAGATTCAGTTCACTTTCATTCTCTCTCTCTCTCTCTCTCTCTCTCTCTCTCCAGGTGAAACACAGGATCACAGGGCAGGTCATGGCACTGAAGATGAACACTCTGGCCAGCAACAGAGCTAATATGTTGAAAGAGGTGCAGCTGATGAACCGACTCAGTCACCCAAACATCCTCAGGTTGGTTCAGCACAACACTGCACTATACAGTTTACATTTACAGATCTTACTGGACTGATACCAGGGCTCTGTTAAGGGTGGGCACCGATACTAACATACCTGATTAACCAATTAGGATGAATTATGCCTTTATTCTGTTTCATCACAGGAGGTTTAAGTAAATATACAGACTAACCCATCAATGAAACGGCATGTTTATGGTCAATGAGCCTATAAACTACAGTGACGATTGTTCTGCTGCATTAATTTGGACCAGAGTCCGATCCTGAAATTGGAAAGTTGGTAGACCTGATTAAGTTTCACAAGCAAGACTGGACATTTCAGAGTGACAAGTGTTTACTGCTTAAGCTCTCTGTACCTTGTGCGAGTGTGTGCCAGGCCTTTTGGGAGGCGGGCAGTAAAGATTGTGTTACAAGATGACATCACCCTGTAACCGAAAAGGGCTGTATTCTAATGAGGTGTTTTGGGCAGCTCAGAAAAAATGGTTTTATGTGGAGGAGAGATTCTCGCTCTGGCTTGTACTTATAACTTTGTGGGCTGTATAACTTTGCAGACTGTTTACATGCAGAGAAAGCTACATAATAAAGGAAACACACTAAAGGAAAGGGGGGAAAAACAGAAAAGCACAATAGGTTCTCTTTAATTAAGACTTGTGCACAATAGAGTTATTTAGTAAGGTTTGGGAGGAGGACCATGCCTAAAGCTCTTTCTCCTTTTAGTCTAAGGTTCTAAAAATTTCCTATGTTTTTTCACCCACCACCCTATCTCCTCCCTGTTCCTCAGGCCTGTCTCTCTGCCCTGCCTCTGTTCATCAGGGGGGCTGGCATTCTAGCTTAAAATAGAAGCCACCCAGTTGTCAGAGTTCTCTCCCCTTCTGCACTCAGAGTTTTCATACTACAGCCAGATGTTGGTGCAGTCAAAACCAGCAAAAACAGTGGTACAATGCTACAGTTAAACACTTCTGTCAAGCAAATGCGGGAATACAAAATCGGTTTGTATTGGATTGGCTGTGTTCCTGAGGACCTGCTAGTGTCTTAGAGCACTGTGTTTCTTTACCTGGCAAATAAAGGACTACTGTTTTCACTGGGATGGGCCTGACACACATCTGCCCTAAGACAACATTTAGCTTACTTTGGAAATGCGGAATCCTCATGACTTGTTACAGCTCACAGTGTCGCAATATGTTTTGAAATGTGTTTTGGTCTGCGTGTGTGTGTGTGTGTGTGTGTGTGTGTGTGTGTGTGTGTGTGTTAGTTACACATCCTCAACTCGTGTGCTTGGTCACTGCTGCAAGAACTTCAAGGATTTGTTTTGCTAAGTGCTTCAGTTTCAGGTATTTTTGCGTATGTGAACTTATTTCTTTCTATGTGTATGTGTTGTGCTCCCCAGGTTTGTGGGAGTATGTGTACATGAGGGACACCTCCACGCTCTCACAGAGGTACGGGTCTGTTCAGCAGAAACACACATACATGGTGCAAAACGTTTCACAAGAAGCCAGTTTGATAAATGGCCCAGATCATTAAATTAAAAAATAATTAAATATAAAAATCATATATATTTATATGATTTTATATCATATATATACATATATATTTAATTAATGATTTGGGCCTTTTAAAGTATATTTATCATTGCTGTCCAATGAAAAAAATATTTTCAGGAGAGGCCAAAAACATACTTTACTTTCAGTGCAAGTCAATGGAACCAGAATTTTTCCAAGCTATTTTTGGGCACTTCTATTGGTCCATTCATCATGAACTTTTCACACAATGTAAACTATCAATGGCATTTTCAAATGACTTAGAAAACTCAAAATCAATAAAAATGGAGACAGCAACGATATATATATTTATATATATTTTTATATAATATATATATATACTACTACTACTAATAATAATAATAATAATAATATCTGTGTGTATGGTGTGTGCTTGTTCTCTATATGTGTAGTACATTAATGGTGGAAATCTGGAGCAGCTGCTGGACAGTGATGTGTATCTATCATGGTGTGTGAGGATGGGGCTGGGGCTGGACATCGCCAGAGGACTGCAGTATCTCCACAGTAAAGGCATATTCCATAGAGACCTGACCTCAAAGGTACACATGCATTCTGGCATACATACACCAACACTCCTGGAGATCCACAGCACCATCATACTGTTACACGTGCATACGTGCTGCTGTTACACGTGCTGCATACACAGTACTGTGCAGAAGTCAGAAACCATCTGCCACTTATTTCACTTCCAGTAAAAACAGCAATTAAGTTTCTTCGAGTAGATTAGATAATAAAATAATCTATCAGTATAATTAAGAGTTAAGATGGGCTATGTTTTTAGTATCTAGCTAAGTGAGGCTGTGTATTGTATTGAGGAAGCGGTTGTGATTGTGTTTGTGTATGTTTATAAACGGGCTAAAATCCCACAGTGCATTCCTGGCTGAAAGGAATCTGCCGTGGTGGAATGCATTAAGTAACGAACAGTTTTGCGTGTGAGCAGTTCTTCCTTCATTGCCAGCTTGAGCCGTTTGATCATTAATGCAGCTTCATACATGCAACTTGTCACATGAATGCTATGTTGGTATTGGGGCGTTTGTAGGAGTTCAAGGCTCCAGCCTCCAGTCTCCCAGATCTGAAAACGTCCCCAGGTGTTCCTGTCTGTCGTTCCACACTGAAAAGACAACTCAGCACTGGGGGTCTAAACGGATGTGCAGCTGTCAAGAAGCCCTTAGTGAGAAAAAGAAAATAGACAGAAAGGTAGAAAACATGCAAATCTAAAGAAGCTGCTGGTGTTCTTGAAACAATGTATTAACCACCCCAGAGTCCAGACCTCAACATCGCTGAATGTGTACTATTCCGCTGTTGAGAAGTAGAAAATACAACCAGCCTCTGAGACTCACTTTTTAGGGGCTTGGAACAATGTCTCTACAGATTCCTCTGAAAAACTGAAAGTGAATCTCTTGAAAAGAATGGAAGACGTAGTTTTGACAGCTGTATGTAATTTTATATTAAATGTTTTATTTTTTTCTCCTGACAGTAAGAAACAAATATCATGTACTAAAGCAGCACTACAATTATTAGATTATCTTACAATTATCAGATTCACTTGCTTGTGGGTGGCTGGAGCACAACCATCATTACAAAGTTTTACATGTGCATCTTTAAATTAAAAATTTATTTTGGCTAGAAAATAATTAAATAAATATAAGGTGGTCTGTGGCATTTGATCTACACTGTATGTACATACAGTACGTACATACACTGATTCCAGTTTGGTGAACACAACATATGGGTGCCTTTTGTAAGTTTACAGTTACTAAGTCAAGTCAAGTCATTGACTTTATTTCAACCATAAGGATATCTCACCTGTGGCTACACAATTTATCACCCTCCCCATCCCATTCATCAATGCAGTCATTACTATCAGACTATCAGAGTGATATGGAAGTGTGTAGTTAGTCCAGAAATATCCAGTCAACAGTGAACCAGAGAATAACACAACGCAAACTGAGATATTTAATTTTACATATCCAAGTTAGCCACAAGTCCTAGACTAGTAAGGTATGTTTTAACAGAGCAGACAGGAATTATACAGTGTTTAAAAATTCCATGTCATCACTGTCCTGAGAAGTGTCCACCACCCAAATAATACTTGCTGAGTGATCCTGTGGTGGTACCTGTCCATTGATGAATGCACTAGAGGGGGGCTGATAGACTACAGTCAGCAAATGTGACTTATAATGTGCACCTGTGTTGTAGGTGCTCTGGTTAATGAGTGTAAAAAACAAGATATAACACAAATAAACAAGCACACACTAATGTCTATCTGTCTGTCTGTCTGTGTAGAACTGTCTGGTGCGCTGGGAGAATGGCCTTTGCACTGCTGTTGTTGGGGACTTTGGCTTGGCAGAAAAAATTCCAGATTACAGGTCAGTAAATTCTTCTCTAATCTTCATCAGAGTTGGCGAGAGTGGCTCAGAGAGGGAATGTAAATAACATTAAGAGGCTGTTTTTCAGATTTATGTTACAGCTCTGGTTCGGAAGAGATGTGGGGAACTGAAAGATGTAACTACTTTTCTGCATACGTATGCACTATTCCAGTCTCTGTCACAGCAGTCTGATAGATATCTACATAGTAGATGTAATGCTTTATCAGCGTAGCTTGCGCTTTGCTGACTTGATCTGGCCTGCAATCTGAATGGCAGCCCACTGCAGCTGTGCAGTGAAGCAGGTACATGCACAGATAGACTGAGCATCTGCTCATTTGCTCTTAGACTCTACAGGTGCCAGTATTGGTCGGCGTGTGTAATAAATTGTGCATTGTATTATTGCCAGTTTTCTAGATCCGCTATAGCAAGGTAAGGCGCAGCCTAGCCCAAGAAAAAGAGGCTGTAAGTCAACTCGGGTTCCACAAACTTGGTTGCTTTTTGGCATTCCAGGACCAACAGTTTGTGAAGATTTCTCTTCAATAACTCTGACCTGCTATGAGTGTGAAATTATGTCAATAAAACAACGATAGTCAAGTTTTACCTTCTTTGGTTCCCTGCTTATTATGAATCACGACCAAGAATAAAGTAAGGTTAGCTAACTTAATTAAACCAAGTATTAGTTATTGTCCAAAAAATGCATGCATTTAAAAAGTAACGTTTCAAAGTAATTAGATTGTGTAGTGTTACAGCCTTGTATGCTGGAGATCGGGGTTCAGATTCCTGCTTAGGTAACAATGCTATGGGAAAATTTTATCACTTTGATTTCATGTGTGGGGGGAAAAAGCAGCGTATTCTTAGTTAAATCTGTCTTCACACTATCATAAGTGGATTTTTACTATAGGCTCTGTTTCTCAACTACTGTAAAATAAACTTGCCTGCCCAGAGACTTACAGGATCTTACTAACAGCGCACAGAAGTTCTGTATAACAAATAAATAGTGAGTAATTGTCATTAACATGCACTACCTAAGATTGACTGTTGCTAAGAGGCTAACAGGCTAATCCAGTAACTGTAAAGCTTCAGTATACAAAGTCATAAAAAAAAAATCTTGTGGCATTGCTGTGGAGTATGAAGACGTGCTAATTAGGAGTGCCCTTATATGAGCATGGCAGCTGAACAACTAGGATAGCAGGCAGGTTGTTAACAACCGCACATTCCACAGTCCAACCCCACACAGTCCTGTATTCACATGGCCTTGTCTCTGGGCCTCCCCAGACACCACTGACCGCCTTAGCTGTGTTGCTATTTTCTCTTTACACTGTGTTTGTTGTTTCTCCGAAGACCACTAGGGGGCGATTCCACTTCAGACGCCAAATGTAGTGTCGGCATAGAATTGTAAGATGCCGAAAACATTGTGCTTTGAAACAAGAGCTCTTTATTGAGAACAGTGGCAGTACAGACAACCATCCAGCACTACTGAAAGCTAGGATAGCAGGCAGGTCATCAACAGCCCCACATTACACAGCGATGGTAGGCGGTTACACTGCACTGCTATCCCAATAAACAGCAGTCCAGCACAACACAGCCAAATACGTACATATACACACCTTTAAATAATAACGACTGTTTATATAATTTACGTCTCTCTAACTACCTGTCCGGTATTACCTGTGGGCCCCAAGCTCACCTCTCCACATTGCCACGCCTCCTACGGTGAGCTGGTAGCGGGTTGCTGCAGTGTGCTTGTGCACACTATGCTATCCCAGAGTACAGAGCTTCTCAGCGTTTTCTGGACAAGTAGGCCAAAGGTTGGCTCATGAAATCATGATTAGCCACAGACGTTCTAGCTACGGTTTAGAAGTCTCTGCACTGGCCTGGTGTGCAGAATGTTCTGCTGCACGCTGAATGTTTTAGTGGAACGTGTTAGTTTACGATCTTGACATTTACTTGCAGTGGCCTTGTTCTGTATTGGTTTCTGCTTCCCCTTTAGCACTTGGACAGAAACGTGCACCAGCGCACACGCTCTTATATAACAGTGTTGCTAAACACGGGCAGCTGCCGTTGTGAGAGTGAGTGTTTTGAGTGTGGCTGGTGCTCTGTTTCCGTTCTGTGTTTGTGTACAACTTCCTAATGTTTCCATAAGTGTGTGTTATGCTTGGTTTGGAGCATGTGTGAGCGCGAGTGAGCGAGCGAGTGAGTGTGAGTGTGAGTGTGAGTGTGTGTGTGTGTGTGTGTGTGTGTGTGTGCTTGCGTGGCAGTGCTGGTCCTGATGCATGCTGGACTAAATTGGTGTCTTGTGTATCTTTTTTGTCTCCCCCACATTATTGGTTCACAGGTGTTTGGCTGTATACATAATTTAACGGTGTCTCGAGTGACAGACAGACAGCCATCCTGTGTGTGTGTGTGTGTGTGTGTGTGTGTTGGAGTGTTAGATGGAGGTTTTTGGAAAGCTCTCCTAATAAGGTCAAACTATTCCAGCGAACTGCTGCTGACTGCATCTCCACCAGCACTTCCCCAAATGGTGTTTACACTGCAAGCTTTGTTACACTTAGCATACTTTATCTTCTCTCTCCTTTTCTCTCTCCTTTTCTCACTCTGTCTGTCTCACTCTTTGCCTTTGCCCCTCTTTCTCTGTCTCTCCCTCAGTCTCTTTCCTGTTCTCTCTCTCTTTGTCTGTCTCACTCTCTATCTGTCGTGTCTCTCTTTCTTTCCCTCTCCCTCTCTCTCTCTCTGCCTGTCTCTCTGTCTCTGTCTGTTTATTTTTCCCTCTCTCTCTCTGTCTCTTTTTCTCTCTGTCTTTCTCTCTCTTTGCCTGGGTGTGTCTGTCTGTCTCTCTCTGTCTCACTCTCTCTCTGTCTGTCTCACTGTCTGTCTTTGCCCCTCTTTTTCTGTCTCTTACTCACTCTCTCTTCTGTTCTCTTTCTTTGTCTGTCTCTCTCTGCCTGTCTTGCTCTCTGTCTGTCCGGGTCTCTCTCTCTCTCTCTCTCTGTCTCTCTCTCTCGCTCTCTCTCTCTCGCTCTCTCTCTCTCTCTCTCTCTCTCACTCTCACTCTCTGCCTCGGCCCCTCTTTTTCTGTCTCTCCCTCACTCTCTCTCCTGTTCTCTCTCTTTGTCTGTCTCACTCTCTATCTGTCGGTCTCTCTTACTTTCTCTCTCTCTCTCTCTCTCTCTCTCTCTCTCTCTCTCGTTCTCTCTCTGTCTTTTTCTCTCTTTGCCTGGTTGTGTCTGTCTGTCTCTCTCTGTCTCACTTTCTCTCTGTCTGTCTCACTGTCTGTCTTTGCCCCTCTTTTTCTGTCTCTCATTCACTCTCTCTTCTGTTCTCTTTCTTTGTCTTTCTCTCTCTGCCTGTCTTACTCTCTGTCTGTCAGGGTCTCTCTCTCTCTCTCTCTCTCTCTCTCTCTCTCTCTCTCTCTCTCTCTCTCTCTCTCTCTCTCTCTCTCTCACTCACTCTCTGCCTTTGCCCCTCTTTTTCTGTCTCTCCCTCACTCTCTCTCCTGTTCTCTCTCTTTGTCTGTCTCACTCTCTATCTGTCTGTCTCTCTTTCTGTGTCTCTCTCTCTCTCTCTCTCTCTCTCTCTCTCTCTCTCTCTCTCTCTCTCTCTCTCTATGAATCTCTCTTCCTCTTTTGGCTCCCCCCTTTCTTCCTCTTTCTCTCTCTCTCTTTTTGCTGTGTATATTTATAAGCTGTGTTATTGTGCCAGTATGAAATATTTCTGAGGAAGTGTCGACTGGTTTTGTCAGTTATGCTTTTTTTTTTTTTTTTTTGGCTTTCCACACAACCATGTACTCACAACCATGTACTCACAACCATGTACTCACAAAACACTCTCACACATTAATGTCCTACAGAAGCAAGGCGTGACTGTGTAGCAGCTGATGATAACTGTATATAATAAAAACTTAGTTTGGCTCTGAATTTCTTTCTCTCCTCTCAGTGACGGGACACAGAAGCAGCCGCTGGCCATCGTTGGCTCCCCCTACTGGATGGCTCCGGAAGTGCTGAGAGGCGAGCAGTATGACGAAAAGGTGGGATGAGTCAGTGTTTCCGACTCATATCAAAAGATTGTCCATTTTAGATCCTACAGAGTCTCCCGAACTGTCCTTATCACTTCGGAGGGATAGACATTCTTATTGTTTATCACTAAAGCTCATGAAATATGACTCATCTCAAATCCCTCTCGCCTTTTATAAATGTAGCTGGTTATTGTTGTGTGCAGGTGGATGTTTTTGCCTATGGGATCATTCTCTGTGAGATCATTGGTCGGATTCAGGCAGATCCAGACTTCCTGCCCCGCACAGAGGTACGCAATGCTCCACACATGTTTACCAGGTGCAGAGGTGCGCCTGCTGCAGGCATTCAGGTTCCGATCCCAGTTGTCATGTGCTGCGCGTGACCAGTAATGACGAGAACATTATTAGCTGTGTCTTATGTGGAAGAAACCTTTCAGAATCCTTCTTGTTTCTTTGCTCAGCAGCTATTTACTTTTTTAAAGTTCACATAGTCAAGCCAAACCCGTGTTTTCTCTAGGATTGTAATAGAGGCAGCAGCTGAAGAGTCGCTAAAGTTATTCAGAGTGGTTTGATGTGAAAGTATCTGTTGTAGAGAGTCAGTCACAGTGGACACCTAAAACTTAATGCCTCGCAAAAGACCCTCAGGACATTATTAGTTTAAAAACATCACAAATAAAAAAACAAACTATGAAAGCAGCATTTTGTCTAATCATCTTATTAACTGCTGGTAGGCCATCCAGTGGATCGCCATCTTTGCTGTTAGTGAGCCAACAGTGGTCCGCCATCCTCTTGCCATCAGGGTCCCCCTCATGCCATTAGTTGACCACATTTTGTGTATTTGCTAATTCTATGCTACAACTCAAACCTAGTGCTCATTTAGGAGGCTCGTATCAAAAGTATTGTTCCTCTTTTTTGTTATGAAAAATAAATTGTGTAAAGACTGTTCAGGTTTGGTCTGTATTTAATAAATTAAACCACAGAGTTGCTATAACTGGACCTCACAGGAAAAAAAAAATTAATGCAAGAAAAATGTACAGCATAATCTCTAAGACATTGTTAGCAAAGAAAACGTATAAGCCAATACAGGTTCAGATATTTTGTTTTCAATGTAGAAAAAATGTTTAACAAAGTAAAAATATTAAAGTTTAATTTTTAAGAATGGTTAAGAAGAGCTATGTGGCACCCCAATCAAATAGTGATGCACACAAATAACGAACACTAAACTACTGGAAGCAAGTTCACAGAAGTGGAGCCCTTCAGTGGGAGTTATAGGGTAACACCTGAAGACCTGAGATCAGCTGAAGTATGACACTGTTGTCTTTTGTTTTTAATCTGTTTAAACGTTTACTATTGAGTGAATGAACTATTAATGTAGTATTGATGGTGGGTCATTTCAACCGTATGTTGTGCTTCCTCTGTTGGGTGAGTTGAGCAAGGCGATATAAGAAGATTATACAGTATTCAGAAGTAAAGCTAGTATAGCTAGTACATAGCTATAACAATTAACTGTAATGAATGGATTTCATTAACAACAGCAACAACTCATAGATGCTTAAAATTGGTTTGAGATCATTAAAAACTTTTTCTTCAGACAATGATAGTATGCTAACAGTTTATTTAAAATGCATCTTGTTGATAATTTGCTTTCAGTCCATTATTTAGAAAACAGAGCAGAACTTTTGAAGTAAGTTTATCAGTTAGTATCACAGTCTCATAGAAAATGTAAGGTTCTTCCACTGAGCTTCAAGATATTCAGCTGGTACAGGTTCTAGTTGAATATGTGATTTGTGGAATTCTTGCAGATAATTTGTAGGAATTCATGTGTTCAGTTAACAGGATTTAGTAAAATGTGATGAACTGTAATGTAAATTTTTCATAAAGGACAACTCGTGTAATAAATGTAACATTCATGCAATATTTTTTCAATATTTTTATTTTATTTTTTACATTTTAAGCCAGAGTGTATTTATATTGGACTGAGTTTGGATGTTTCAAGATTTGAGCTGTTTATCTCAAGCATGAACATAGGTTGTTATTAAGGTCACAACATCCATGTTTTTAAATATCCTTTCTTGGTCATAAGCACTTGTAAGTGTAACGTCAGTGAGACACAACTGGCACCCATATATGGCAATCAGAGAATCACCCTATTGATATTGTCTCTGTGTTTCAGTTTTACACCTGCTTTCACCTTTGTGTAGCAATCAAGGCTTCCATGCCACGCATTTAAACAACAATCAACTTTTATAGTCGTGTCTAATCAGAGTTTGGAGTGTGCTAGATGAAAACATTCTTGCACATACTTTAATGTTCAGCCAGCTCATTCTGTATGGTGTTATGTAATGAAGATAGCCTGGCAGAAGTGCTTTATAGACTTTGTATCTGATTGAAATCGTCTGCCTATTGCTAGATTATATATTTTTTTACATTTGTCTATTTGCTCAGTTTAAAAACCAAGCTGTTGTTACCTGGCATGCTGACATCAGGAAATGTAAACTAAACCTCCCAGTCACTCGTGCAAGCGTGCACATGCATTGTAAAAGCAGCCTTACTGTTTAGAACAGGATGTTCAGTTACTTGGAATCCAATACAAATGCTTTGCAAAGCAGCTTGAGAACCAAATTGGAAAGTATCACCAACTACAGTTTGGTATTAATTACAGATCGCCCCCTAGTGGACACATGGATAACTGCAGTCTCCTAAATGAGGTCAACAGTGCCTCTAGTTTCTGTTAGTTATACTATATAATATCTCTCATCTCGCTCAGTATATCGCTTTCATCTTTTAGTGTAAATATACATGATGTTGTTACTCAATAAAAGTCTCTTTCCTTCTAATGCAGGATTTTGGTCTGGATGTGGATGCATTCCAGCACATGGTCAGAGACTGCCCCCCTGCTTTCTTCAACCTAGCTGTTACCTGCTGTAGTGTAAGACATTCTCTTATATGTACTGATTTATAACTCGCTTAGAGACGTCTAATACCTTCCATTTAACATATCTCTCTTTCTCTCTCCCTTTCTCTCATAGATGAGAGCCCAGAGTCGACCCCCTTTCTCTTTAATAGTAGTAGAACTGGAGGAGCGAATGAGTGCTGGACAGCAGGCAGAGCAGACAGTGCCCGCTAAAGGTAAATCAGCAGCATGCATATCTCCTGATTTTGTTTTTTGATCATTAAAAATTACACACAAAGATTTTAGTGCAGTTTGAAATGCTAATGACTGGGCGTTGAGTTCGGATTCTGTTCTCGCGTTGATGCTTAGACTGTTGGATTGATGTCTCTTTATTCAGCATTGTTGAAGTTTAGCCAATGAAGGGGTACCTATAGTTGTTTAAAGAGGAAATTTACATATATAGTAATACATAAACATAATGGGAGTTTAACATAGTCAGGTAAGTAGCTTTAATGCTGGACACAAGCTGATCACACTTTATTTAACCAAGACTTAGCATGTCTGGCTTTCCTTAAACCTTCTAACAAATTATTCAGTGATAGTAAAATTCAGACACACTTAAACTTGGCATGTATGCACTGTGTGGTATCTTAATAACCGTGGCATTGGACAGCATTATCCCTCAGTCAGCCTCTACACAGAGATTTGTAAGGAGGACTTTGAGGGTCTAAATGTATGTTTTGCTCAGTATTCAGGTGTGCCATTGTAATAATGCTTAATAACAATAGTAATAATAATAATATTAATAATAATACTTCCACCAAAATGTCTGAATAATTCATAATAAAACTTGGGATGTAATTAGTCATTAAACGTGATTTGACATGAAATAGTTAATTGTAGAGAAGCTTACAGGCTCTGAGTCTATTACAGTAATAGTGATAGGAACCAGGAGCCGCAAGGCCTACAATTACACTACAATCATTCTATTTACTACTCAAAAATAAAAGCAGTGAACCAAGAAATTCAAATTTCCCTTTAATGGATGCCTGTTTGCTACAAATTGTGTAATTGTTTATTAAATGTACCACTTTAATGAAACTATTTTATGTGCTGGTTCTATTTCCAGGGTTTTTTTCGAGCATCATGAACCAGTTGCAATATTGTAATGCACTGTGATGTATCAAATCGTGACACGAATATCGTAATCTTAAGCTAATTGGAAAAGCTCAGCCTTACCGCAGATGAGTCAGATCTCCCAGGATTACTGCGCATCCAGGAATGCGAACATTGTTTATTTCTTTTTTTAAAAACACGTGGTTGTCCGTTATGTAATATGGGCTCTTTCTTGTCTTTTACATTCTTCTACCCAGCAGATCCTGTTTCCCCAAGCCTGCGAGCTTCGAGCTGGAGGAGGTCATCTCTGCATGCCCCGGCGGATGGTCGCCTGTCCCGTAGTAAATCGGACGTGCTCCCCCCTCACCCTGCCCAGGTCACCCCAACCCGGGTCAACCCCTTCTCCCAGCGGCAAGACCTAAACGGCGGACGTATCAAGCTCTTCGACACACCAAGCAAATCTGTCATCTCCCTTACCTTCACCTTGCCTCCGCCCCCTGACCCCTGTAGCCCCACCCACTGCAGGAAAGCCCCGCTTCGCCTCCACAGACGCTGCCAGTCATTGCCCTGCACTCCAGAGGACATCCAGTCCTTGAGAAGTAACAGCGAGAGTGATGGACAAGAGTGCAGCCCAAGCACAAGTCCAGAAGTGAACCTGGAGACGGCGAAGAGTCACGATCTAGGAGATGCGGACAGTGACAGTGTGAGGAACATGTACACTGAAATTGAATGCGATAGTGTGTTCAATACTCCAACAGACACTCGTACCGGTGACACACACATCCTATGCGCCACAGATGGCGGCATTCCAAATGGGCCTGAATCTCCTCACGATCTCCAAAGACCAAACACTCTGTTGGATGCCCCAGAAGGAGGAGAGAATAAACACGGAATTAGTATTAATACTTACATTCGGGAAGAACTGGAAGAGGGACAGGAAGAAGAAGAGGAAAACAAGATGATGAAGGGTTACTGTCCTCTGGCTGATGACTCAGGTCTTCCAGTAGATCTTGAGTTAATGTCTATAGACAGGCTGACGGAGGACAGCGTGGAGGACAGCGTGGAGGAGAGCGCGGAGGAGGGAATGGACTGCAGCAGTTCCTCCAATACTCCAGATGGTGCTGTTCCTGAGTCACCTGATCCGAAACCCTTCACAAACGGCTGGAGCCCCCCCATAATGAATGGACCACCGTCTTTACCCCCTTTACCCGATTTGGACAACAACAACAGTGAGGTGCCACCTTTGGGCATGACCGTGAATGGTTGTCATGGGGCCACGACTCCCATGAACCACGACTCCCCAGAACCAGACGAAGTTGTAGCCTGTTCTGGCTGCTGCCTGGCAGGCTTCAGTTTTCCGTCCATGTGCATGCGAGGAACGCGGCGGAACCCGTACAAGAACTTAAACGGAGATTCGGCCACGAAGAGGCTGCTGTGCAGAGCCCAGCTGCCTTCTCCTGCCGAGCCTGGCCGAGCCCTGCCGAGCACGCACACATAAAGGTGGACATTTAGTTGGTTATTCTTCTTTGATCATAACCAGAAGGCACCTTACAAACTCATGCTATTGCTTACTGTGCAGAGGAAAAGTGTTGATTAATGAGATGGGCGGGGTCATTCAGTGATGAGCTCAGCAGCCAAAAATTACACACATGCATCCTTTCGTCTTTAACACTTGGTTAATCATCCATGTGCTTGAGTGTCAGCACCAATGTACACCAGGCTCTTGAGCAGGTTCCAGTCTATTTTAACCCACTCTTTCACTGACTTTGTTGTTTATCTACAGCAGATCACAAAGTTGACATTCCCAGATGACAACTGTAGGGTTTTTGAGTTTGAAGGGCTTAGTTAGACACCTGGAGGTTTTTGGTGATCAGCAAAATCACCAGACATCTTAATTCAGAGTTTGGTGAAGTGTTGGTAGGTAAACTGCTAAAAACCAGACACACAAATCTAGCACCCAGTTAGTGGAAGAATAGGTTAAGATGTACCAGAACGTTCTCAAAAGAGATATGAGTGCAAGAAATAATGCATGTGACAATTATTTTGTCTAGCGGGCTGAACTATTATTTGCAATGGCCCCTTCTTCTAACTTGAATGTGCCCGCTGGCCCGCAGGGGTTGGGCAGTCTCTTAAGCAAATGATGTCTTATTTAGGGTTGGGTGGTATAACGTTAGCAGAGGTGTCACATTTCCATTCCAGCCAAATAAACACATTCCAGTCTGGTTATATTTTAGAGGGGCTCACTGGTTGGTGGTACGGGAACTGATTGATAGGTGGTGCTGAAAGAAAATCTGAGCTAGGAAATAACTTAGTATAATAGTGGCTAAGCTAAGTTCTACACACCACCTAACATGTTTCGGCTTTTGCTTTAACGCCAGTCATTCGACTTTGTCCTCAGATTCCTCTAAACAGGTGTCATTGTAGCATCAGTTAGCATATTACACCTGCTAACTATACTAGCCTTAGCTTAAAAAACACCACAAAACAGGTTCAGTTTTAGCTTTCTGTCACTCCAACATCTGTCAGTCATCTTTTGGTCTCTCAGATGTTGGTTTTTATTGTCTACGCTTGTTTCAGCACTGTACCTATTGGTCAGAATTAAACCTGCTGTGGCAGCGATCAGGCTACAGATCCGCACACCTGAGGAACTAGTAATTTTAGCAATTTACTGCTTCTCTCCCACAGATTCAGTGAGTATAAACTTGTCGCTGCTGTAGTACAGACAGAATCAAGCGTTCTGTGGTGAGCAGAGCTTTTATCTTAGCTAAGCTAATGCTAACCTGCTCTTCTCTCCTAGTTAGCAGCACTGTTTAACATTTTAGCAGTTGTTAAATAGGCCTCTGGTTTTTCTTGCTTTTTAATTTAAGTGATGGCTTGAAAATCATGCACTGTGTTCACTTTTTGAACTTTTGTCTTTCTTTTTTTTGTTGTAATACAGAAGCCATGTGTGATATGCTTGCAGCTCACTTGGGTCAAGCTTCCCCATATAGTGCAGTAATAGTAGGACATTGTTATGAAAAACAAGAGGATACCGCCCAACCCTAGAGGATTGTTGTAAATATTACTTACTGTAATGTTTTTGATACCACAGCTGAGCTGTTGATAACCATGAAACAAGGAGGTGCTACACATTTGTACACCTCACTTTTCTTGTATATGGAGGGAGTAAGAGACCCTGAATATTAAGAAATAACTTATTTTTCTTTTCTGTTTGATCTCTATTGCCTTGCCTTTCTATAATGGCACTTGAGAGCTGATTGTCGTCATGGTTGCTGTTTTGAACTTTGTAAAGAATGCAATATTTCAGAGGATGTAAAAAAATGTATTATTTTAATAACTGAAAGTAAATGACATTAAAATATGACTGGTCACTCCACTAGAGAGAGCTGTTGTGTTTTATCTGTCTGTTACTCTCACACTCTCTTTCACTCTGACACATGTGTGGCAGGTTTGTGGCTCTACACTGAGCCTTATGCTGTGGTTGTCTTATCACTTTGACATCCATCCTGGTTAAAGTGAGCCTGCCAAAACCCTCTGCTCTCATTTCACTCTCTCGAGGCTTGTGCTGATAAGAAAAACTTCCCAGTGGAAAAAAAAGATGCTTCTGTTAGCAGAGCAGCTACACTAGCGTTGGCCAAGCTGTTGAGTATGTTCTGAATTGCTGTGTGATCTGTTGGCCGATTTGCTCCATTTCCGTGGTTTTGGCGAAGCTGTGGTGATGCCAGCTGTTTTCTCAGTGCTCTGCCTGCTCTGTGTGATGCTGAGAGTGGGTGAGTGTGCTTGTTTTTTAGTGACTCTATCTTATTTTGTCTTTCTTTCTCTGGTGTTTTAAGTAAAAAGAAAAATTGGCTGTAAAGATGCAAAAAAAACACATTCTAATTGATGATTGATTGTGAGGTTTATTTAGCTGTGCTAGTTCTCTCGTCTACAACACCTGCACACAGTCTGCAGTAGACATTAAGTGTAAATAAGTCAGTAGTATTCAGAGAATTAATTATTTTTGTTTATTTTAGTAAATTTAACTTCCTTTCCTGATTAATTATTGAATACTGCTCATAAAGAAAAGTGTGCAAATGTCAGAGAGCACCCTTCATTTCCTTTATTTTCAGTCAAACTAACAGATTCATCATTTTCAGATTTTTAGATGATAAGAAAGAAACAAATTCGGAAACAACTGGTGTTCAAAAACTATAAAAAGGGATTCCTAACAACCGCACAAGACCTGTCACCCTCAGATAAGCAGTACAGAAAAGCAAGCTCTCTTACTGAAAAAAGAAATGGAGAGAAAAGCATTTGCAAAGAAATGAAAAACAAAGAAGCAGCTGGTGTTCTTAGGACAATGAACCGACTACCGCAGAGTCCAGACCTTAACATCACTGAACGAGTTTGAGGTTACTTGGATTGTGATGAGCAGAAACTTCTAAAACTGCAGGTGTGGAAATGTATCCCAGCAGCTTTCTTTAAAAAGCTGTACGTCTGACTCCAGAGAAGGACAGGAGATGTAATCAGCAAAGAGAGAATGCACTTAATATTATATATAATAGAATAGAATAGAATATGTTTTATATTATATTTTATTATATACACATAAGTAAATAAACCAACATTGAGTGTGTCAAACTTTAAAATACACTTTGGGAAGAACAAATAAAGGCTTTATGGTGGCTGCCTAAAGTAAAACTAGTATTTCAAAAATAGCAGCTATATAAGAGGACGAAACCTTCTAAACACTCAATGTAAGTCAAAAGAAAAGGATTTTTTAGGGGGCATTTCTATTGATTTGTTTATCATGAAATTTTCACAGGATATAAGATTGTTGTGTTTACATTATATAGAACAATAAAAATCACCTAAAATGAAGATGCATGTTTTTCTTTGGACAGTTCTTGATTGATGTGTCTGCTTTATTGAAGTGAGCATTCAAGCAGGCACAGACTTGTGTTTCAGTGTAAGCAACAAGACAAAAACATTTTTGTACAAAGGCCTTAACAAAATCTCATATATTTCCTTAAATTTGAATAGTCTCTTAGATATAGCACAGAAGCTTAAATACTTTGTTTCGTGGTCATAATGTCTGTTTCTCAAAACATCTTAAACATTCTCTCGTTGGTTTCCAGGTTTAAATAATAAAAACAAATACAAGATTGTCAATGTGAAATTTTGGACCCCACTGTGTAGTTAAAGTATTTGATTTTATGTGGTGAAAATGGAATTGTGTGTGTGTTTGTGTGTGTTAGGGTCCTTTCTGTCATCCTGCACTCCCACTGTGAGCACACTGGATTTAGGCTGCCATCTACAGTGGATCTGTTCTGATATCGACATCGGCACAACCTTCAGCGTCCAGACGAAAGCTCAAGGGTGTGTATGTGTAGTCATACGTAAAGTGCTAACCACAGTTTCTTTTTCACTGTGATTACTGCGATCGCGTGAACTGATCGGTCAGGTGCAGCACCCGTATTATCAGGGTAACAACGTAAATGACAAAGAAAGAATAATGGAAAAGAAAAAAAAGGGGGGTGGGCTTGTTGAGAGCTGGAACTAACAGTGCATCTCAACTTCTTGTGAAACTGGCGTGTGGTTTAGCTCTAAGCCTCAGCGTGGGCTCTCCATCCCTGTGTATGAGCGTGTGTGCACCTGCTCTCCTCCTGTTCTCTCAGAAACCAAAGAGATGAGAAACTCGCTTTAGTTTCCTTTGACTCAGTCCTGTCTGCTTGAAGTGGAGGCAATTCAAATGAGCAGTGAGGAAATGGAGGTAATCAGTCAAATTAAGGGTGAATTTGCAACTTTTTCCACCAAAAAAACAAGAACTTTGCAGACTATGTATATAAGCTCTGTTACTTAAGTAAAAAAATGATTTAGAGTGTACCGTCTCAGTGGTTAGCTGGCAATCTTTTAAACCCTCCTCCTGCCTGATAGGCCCGCTCACTGAAGGAAATTGAAACATGTCTCAAGTTGTTAAGATGTAAACAAAGTAAGAGATTTCTTGTGAAATGGTTAAAAGAGCAGTGTGTAACCTCTAGCAGGGAGGTTGCATATTGTAACCTACTGAACCCCATTCACCTCTTCATTTCCTAGAAGCCTCTGCTATTGCCTCAGTGTCCTAATTTCATTTTTGCTTTTGTCTGTTTTTTTAGTTTTGGTCTAAATAATAAGTACAGTCCTCCATTTGGGTTCTTAAGCTTCTCAGAGCATAAAATTAAATGGTTACGTTTTGGCATCTGAAGCATTATAACCGCACCATTTAAGGTGGAACAGGAATATTCAAGTAATAATCTGATGTCAGCCTTGTAGTTTTAATTAGCAGCACGGACATTTTTTGCATACTGTATTTCAATTTCTGCAAATAGGTTGCCCTAAATCTTACACACTGCTCCTTTAATTCTACCAAAACATACCTACTCAGATTTCTTTACGGTGCTGGTGATGAAAACTGTGATAGAATTGTTTTGTCTACAACAAAATAGCTATTTTCTGTAGCTTTTAAACACTATAGATGTCTGCTGTCTGTCACCTCTGCTGTGAAATGTTTGAAAGGCTGTGTTTGTTAATGAAATTTTGAAATCTTTTTGTCTTCTTACTAATTTAATCATCTAATTCAGGGGTATTTAATTAGAATTCAGGAAGGTCCATTTAAAGAAAAATTTCCTCAAGCCCCCAAGGTCCAGACCCTCATAAGTTCTAACTTGTGTTATGATTCAGTGCCATATCCTGCATACTTAAGTAGTCTAATATCATCATTGTATACAATCAGCAACTGAAAAACATCACACATACTGTTCAGTATATTTCAACTCTATTTACTGTTTAAATGCTGAACTGAATTAATTATTTATAAACTTCTAATAAATGTTTTTTCCTCACTTCAAATAAAAACAAGGGCTACATTCAACAAAAAACAGAATGCTTTTGAAAAAAGTGCATCATGAAGTGCTTATTTATAGAAAAAGTCAATAAAACTTTTTAGAGCACGCCGTCCGAATCTGCACAGATCTGATTGGTGATCATATACCATAAAGAAAAGTTCTGACACTTAAAATAAACATTTTTAAAATTAAATCCTTCTCATTAGTTTATCAGTTTGGGTCCACATTGGACAACGTCTGGGTCTGGACAACATCTGGGTCTGGACCCCTGTGGTCGGCCTATTAGTGACCTCTGATCTCACTAATTCTCATGTTGATCGTAACAGCCCAAAATGTATGTGCGTGCATTTTGCTGTGTTGCTTGTTTTGCAGGGAAGAGTGGCAGAATGTGTCTGAGTGTTTCCAGATCTCCTCCTATAGCTGTGATGTGTCTCAGGCCTTCATAGGCTTTGCTCTCTTTAAGTTCATCAGGCTAGAAATCAACCATGGACACGGAAAGATCGAACAGACCTCATCACAGCTCTGTGACCCCCTCAAAGACCGTACGTTCCATGACTTTACTGTGATGATTACTGCTTGCATGTGTTACTTTTTAAACACACATATAATAATAATAATAATAATAATAATAATAATCATAATCATCATCATAATCATAATTGTAATAATCAATACAAAGAATTTAGATTTCTGCTTTACAAGCCATTGTGAGGTTAGGTAATGATGTTCAGCCTGGCTCACATTGTTCCAGTTCATCCCAAAGATGCTGGGCAGGGTTGAGGTCTGGGATCTGTGCAGGACAATTATAATTTTTTTTTTTTTTTTTTATCAAACTTGGCGTATCACGTATGGCCCTCACACAAGGCCACTGTCATGTTGTCATGCTGGAGCAGAACAAGCCTTTTCTCAAACTGTACCACAAATATAATAAATATAATAAACACGACTTAAAAAGGCTGAACAGTCAAAGAGCAAATAGCTAATACAAATAAATTGTCAGGATTGTATTGCACATATTTGGAATTATTTTTTATCTAGTGTGTTATATTTCATACAAGTTGACAAGCTTTGTGCATAATATTTTTTTTTTCTTTGTAAAGCGCTACACATGATGATGATGATGATCATTGAAGTGAAAACTGCTTCTGTTTCTTTGGCATTCGTGTGAATTTGGGATGTTTGTTTTCTGTGACTGTAGTTGATGCCAGGTTCAGCCCTCCCTCTGTCTCCGTCTATCTGGAGAAGAATGTGCTGCGGGTGGAGGTGGCCTTTGTCTGCCTTCTATCTTTGGACTGCTGGAATGAGGAAGACGAAGATGAAGAGGATGATGATGAAGACATGACTCTGAGCTGCTGTCCCCTCACCAACTTCCTTAAGGCCAATACCACAGTGGCTGTTTACAACAGACATGATGCAGCTGAGACTCAGGTGTTCAAACTCTGCTGTGCTTTTGTTTTCCTGTCTGAGGGAGTGGCTTACCCAGAAATGCAGATCTTGCTAATAATGAAAGAAATGATGGTTGGGAGCACATGTGTAAATGGGGGTTTCTTGAACTCGTAGCCTTTAAAAGTTTTACGGTCTATCTGTTTTTGGTTTGTCTGTATTTTCTGTACGTTGGAAGAATGTTGCTATATAATTTGACTCTTGGAGGTTAAGGTTACTTGGGCCGCATTTCCTATTCTTTCCAAGATGAGACAGAATGACATGTGCTTTGTCTCCTGTCTTTGTCTTATCTTACAGAATCTTTTCCTAAGGTCGGTTCCTAAATCCTAATCCTATCCTTCCGATTCTCACAGAGCAATACCTTAAACACAGGCTGCTTCTGAATCCATATACTACCCATACTGCATTACCAAATAGATTTCTATTGGAGACTGTATTTTGCATACTGTTCCCTATGGTAGTATGGTGGTTATGGATGCAGCAATAACCAGAATAATCTAAATTGTATTAGATTGAGAGCTCCTGTGTGAAAATAATACTGTAAAATAGAACTGAAGTGTGTAAATTTCATTTTGTTCTCCAGTAAATTTTTATTTACCAAAGATTTTAGCCAGCAAACAAACTGTGCTAACATTATTCATCCTAGTAAACCACCATACATTATGTCCTCAGTATGCTTTCAACCTTATGGAGATGGAATCAGGGAGATTGGGTCTTCAGTGTACTGGATTATTGTATTCAACGGAAGAGTTGGGGGGAAAAGTATTATTTCCACAAACGAAACAGCTACAAGAATAAATGTAATGCCGTTATGCTGATGGCAGTCGTTAACGTGCTAAAAACAATGCAAACAGTTTCTTGACTATACAGTAAAACAATGCAATTCTAACAATCTGCTATGTTAATTGTAACATTATCCAAAGTATGTAAATGTACGTGTTCCATTAGTCTCATCTGCGTCAACATGTAACAGTTTGAATGCTTCAAATACCAAAAAACAACTGCACGCCATTATCAGTATTCAGCTGTCAAATATCAATTAAGGTTCTTTTAAAATGACCCTATTCACTAGAAAACAAGAGCACACAGTTTCTGCAACAGGGTTCCATCTAAACGTTCTGCGTTCCATTGAAACAGTATGTCCACACTTCTGTTGTAATGTTCAGTGAAGAAAGAAAGGGTAGCATAAGAAGTTCACTGAAACTGGCATAATTACATTTTATTTATTTAAAATGCAAAACAGTGAGATGTTTTCTTTTCTGGTTTAAAAATCTCAGACATCTTCACCATTACATCTCAATGACTTTATGTTAATGGTTATAAGATGAATGTTTGGCTGTTAATTAGGATGGAAAAGGAAACTGAAACTGCAGAGGAGCAGCGCCCTATTATATATAACGGATGTCACACTTCAGTTTTGTTTCACTTTGTATGGTAATGGCACCTTCCTAGCAAACTAAGTTACATTTATTAAATATATATTTGTTAATCTGACAACATGTTACTTTTAGCTTTACATGTATTGTCAGTTGTTTGGATGAGATAAATTTCCAAACCTAAATTCCAATTCTAACCCTAACCCTAACCCTAACCCTAAAGTAAGATAAGATTTTTCATAAATTCATACTACAGGATCCTAATTTAGGACTAAAGGTAGGAAGGTTTAGTAATGCAGTGCCTGCTCGCTGATGGAATTGGCTCTCTGACTGGCTAGCTAGGTAATTTATAGGCTTATAGGCATATAGGCTTATAGGACTGAAGTAGCCATTGGTGCTATGTCTGTTTAATGTATTTTATTATAATGTGCGTAACTAAACTGGCTGGTTAACTCAGGAATGGATAGGTGAGATAAAAGTCTGTTTATTGGATACGGAGAAAAACAGTAATAGAAACAGGTTTTAACAGGTTTTAAGGAACTAAAGTGACTTGTTTCCTCTCTATATAAACAACCTTGTGGCAGATTCATTGAGTGCATTCCAAACTGTGTATACATCCTTTTCTAAAATAATACAGCTAATTGGTACATCACATGTCTCGCCATTACTAATATAAGCATATTTACAGTAGCGTGAAAACATAGACACAGCCATCAGAGTTATGTCTGGACGGATGTTTTCAGGTGTTTTGGTGGGTTATAAAAAATGCTGGTGTTTGGTCTACAGCTATGTATAGCTGACAGAGGGCTGCTCTGCTGAGTGTGACAAAAGGTTCTAGTGTGTTACGTCATTATCAAGAATTAGCTGAAGCAGTAGTTGGTGGAAGGATTTTTTTGTTTACATTTTCTTTTACTTACTTTTTCGAGATTTGCCCAAAACATTTAAATGGAACCCTGTTCCCCGACACCATGTGCTCTTGTTAAGGTGAAATACTACAAGTGAATGGGGTCATATTCCAGCTGAATACTGACATTCCTGCAGTACTTTTATATTTAAAGGATTAGAAAGAATTACATTGATGCAGATTAGACTAATGGAATGCATACATGTACCTATTTTCAGAAGTCTAGCCCTTCGATAATATTAAAATAAATGCTTTTCATTGGAGCTGGTTTTTGGAATTGCAGTGTTTTACTGTTTAATTAATAAATTATTTCCCACTTTATATTAGGAACTCCTAATGTATGTCAAAATCTTTAAAAACTTCTAAAATGTTATGAACGCAGGTTCTAGAAACTCATGTTTTTGCCTCTGAATATGGACAAAAACTGATTTTGTGGAAGATTATTTAGTTTAGACTTTAGAACTGCATAGTGAGACTTCAGAAGACATTTGTGTGAATTTTGTTCTTATTAAAAGAAAAAGAGATGTATTCTGTTTAGATTCTACAGATAAAGGGCTTTCCACTGATGACATGCGAGTGAGTTTCATGCGAGTGAAATAATCTGTAATACTGTTATATTTCAGAAACATACTGAAAAGCAGAATCAGATTAATACTGATATGAGAGAATTGTTCATGGAGAACTGTAGTGTTTTGTCCATCATGTGCTATCTCTCGTATTTCTTTCCTAGACTCAATCGGAGGTGTTTCACAGCAGTCCGGAGAGTATGGTGTTTGGTTCGCTAACAGGGGGTCAGGAATACTGCGCCGTGGCCCGCTTTGCTTCCTCACCCTTATCTGACCCGCAGTGTGTCCGAGTCCCATCACAGGGTAAATCACAGTGTCTGCCTGGCTTTCACTCATTACTAAAAGCATTAGCATTCTCAGGAACTTGTTGATGGCAGGTTGTTATGGTAACATGGATGTTAATATCTGTGCATGTTTTCCAGAAAGCCTGAGTGTGGTGATTCTGTGTGGCGTGCTCATTGCTCTTCTTCTCATTGTCATAAGCGTGTTGGTTAGACTGTGTGCATCATCTGACTCCCGGCTCCCTAAATCACTGGTACTACACTTACACGAGTTTTAGTAGACTAAAGGTCCAAAGAGCAGACCTTAATCATCTCTATATTCTGTCACTGCACAATACAGTCACAACCAGAGCCAAATGTTTTGGTAGTGACAATTTTTTTTGGTAGTAACAGTTTTAGCTCATTTTTAAGCAGAACATAAAGTACATGACTAGTAAACACAGCTTTCAACTGTTGTGCACACAATTAAATAATATCACATCAAATCATATTTTATTAAGACAATAAAACATTAATTAACTGCAAGCAATAGTGTTTCAGTAAAGACAGTTCTTAATGTTACTCACTGATATTCAGACTTTGGTACACGTTTGCTTCTATTCAGTGGAATCTAACTGTTTACCATGTGGCCATGAGGGACGAGGATGAAGTCTCGCTTCCTGCTCTAAAACGCAGGGCTGAATAAATCTCCACTTACAGTTCTGGTGGTGACATGAAACTGTTTTTTGAGTAATTTTTAGTGAAGTAATCTCTTTCAGCTTTAACTTCAACAAATTAACAATATCTTTAGCCACTACAGTTAACAGCACTTAAAGGTTATATTTTGGAAGAACAGGAGAAAAATCTATCTTTACTCTTTCAGTCCATCCTTCCATTAAACACTATAGGTCTGATGTGTAGCTATCAATAAGCTTTTACCAAAAACAAAAATAAATAAAAATAGAATAAAACTGCTAACTACACTAAGGTTTTAAATCATTTAAATGTTAGGGTCGTATCTTCATGATTAATTACTTTCTCAGTTTTTTCCTCCTGATGCTGAGTTTTGCTCAACACAGTACATTTTAAAATATTTTCTGTTTATATGTTTGGATGTGTGTACAGATGTCTTTACAGAATATGGATCATGACTTTCCATTTGTGGCTGAATCTGAGCAAACAGAAGACGAGAACTCTACAGTACTTCTGTCCATCGTACCGTTCAGCAGCCTGTCTAATCTTTCCGAGACCCAGCTGACCGGCTTGCACTCCCCCCGCCTTGGAAACGGGTATTACATGTCACAGATTCTACAACACCAGGCTTTTGATGAACAACACGGAGACGAGGAGTCTAACATTGAAACGGATGGTGATGCATCTCCAGATCATTATCCAAGGCATCTATGGCCATCAGATCCAGCTCACACAACAGGCCCACCAGGGTCACCAGAGGCTTCTCATCAGCAAGGTCATTTATGCATCCCTCTGAGCTCTGTGAAAGTAGCTGGGGTTCAGAGGGAAGATGTGGATGAGCTTCCCAAAATACTTATGAACGTGAACATTGGAGGTGGTTCTCTCTGATGAAGACTGGTAAATTAACTTATCTTTTTATATTAAACGTGGACGTGTGTTGACCTGATCCAGGTATTCCTAAAAAAGAGTAAACAGGTCCAGCCTAGAGTTCTTGCGCAGTAGGGACAGGATTGTTGTGATGTTCAGTCATATATAAGTCTGATAGCAGAGTATTGATTCTACCATCTTCTAAAAGTGTTAATAAAGGAGTTATTCTTGGGTTCATTGTAAAGGCAATGGAAATATACAGCACTGTGCAAAAGCCAGAGACCATTCAATTAAAAAAGATCCATTAAGTTCATTATTAATGTCAAGCCATTAGTAATAAATAGAAAACATATACTTAAAGGAGGAATATGTAAGATTTGTAGTTTAAAACATTCCAAAAATGTGCTATATGTGTTCTAATTCTAATAGAATGTAAAGAAATAACAGGTTTGACTGAAGTATTGTGTGTCAACATATCATGCAGTCACCATGCTAACCAGCAAGTTCTGGCCCATTCTGTCTCATAATACTACTTTTTATCTGAAAAAAGGAGATAGTGAGTCATTATTATAGTGTTGAGTCAAATAAGTCCAACATGTGAGGATGAAGAAGTAGCACTGCCCCACCAGTGAATTGTAACTTCTTGTACATTATATTGAAGGTGCTGCTCCTGTCTGTTAGAGGGCAAACACTTTGTTTCGCTATGGTGAGTAAGTTAGCATCCAGCCAACATGAGACCCCCCGATTTCCAGCACAGTTAACCCCCCATTTCCAGTGACAAACAAAAGAGGTGATATAAATAGAGACAAAATTGGCGCTGCTCCTCACCTCTGAAGATGCTCTTAGAGAGTATAGGGATAAAGTTTAATGTTAAAAACAAGAAGGACTGTGTTTTTCTGGTGCAACACTGCCCCCTGTTGTTTGGAGTATGAATTTGTCAGATGGTGTTGTCTTACAGATTGCTCCTTTAACAGAAACTGTATTGCAGCTTTCGTTCATTTCAGGAGACACGCTTTCAGTTTTTTCAAAGAAAGCTGGGAGGATATTTTTCAACAC
Organism: Megaleporinus macrocephalus; assembly: GCA_021613375.1. Classification (NCBI taxonomy): domain Eukaryota; kingdom Metazoa; phylum Chordata; class Actinopteri; order Characiformes; family Anostomidae; genus Megaleporinus; species Megaleporinus macrocephalus. The sequence continues at coordinate 15,676,071 of CM038708.1, read as the reverse complement.
CTCCAAAGTTCAGTCCTAGAAGTTGTTTTAGCCTGTTTCCTTTCCTTCCTCACATTCATTTTACACATTCTTTCACACCCATAGCATTGAGTTGTCTTCTTAAAGTACCTGTGTATGTTATCAGGTGTGATGCAAGAGCTGGAGTTACTGTTTATTTAATGGAAATGTTGTGGTGGTCTGCCAGGTCTAGCATGGTTGTTAGTGTCTCTACATCTTTCAATATTTGTAATAACTCTTCTTGAAAGCACTTCTTTGTTCCCATTACTTATTTTTTCTTCATCCTTTCCCTTCTTTCCTTTTGATACTAGGTGCTTATATCTAATGTGCTTAGAAATATTATATGAATATATAATATACAATATATATTTGACTGGACATAAAATCAATGAAGGATGGTCTGTCTTCTCTGCAGTGTAGTATAGAACGATAACAAATGCTAAACTGGTTCTGTTCCATGATCTCCATGAACATGATGACCTGTTGTGTATACAGTTCAGTCAAGTTTCGTCCTTCTTTAGATCTGCAGCCCCGGTTGTGCTTAAAATTGTACTCATTTCACACCAAACCAGTATGATCAGTCTGTTTTGTGTAGTCAGGTCATGATCCTGTACTTGTGGAGTCATTTTCTGCTTACTGTATGTGTTGCTTCAGTATGTTTTATGTATGAATAAATCAAATAAATGGTCAGATGGAAAGGCCCTCGATCTGTTGGACGCTGTTAATGGACTGCGGACTCGCTGTTGGTTTTGGGATACCCCCATATAGTGGTGTGACTCATTTCTGTAGGCTGCTATAAATCCTCTCCCATTGGGTTTACTCCCCCCTCATGGACTCAAATACTCTCTTGGGCAAACACTGGAGGGGGCATAAACTCTCTTGGCCTTCTATAGTCTGTTTTTTTTTTTTTTCTTCAATCTTTTTCCTCACTGACTCAGTGTTGCCTGCCATGGCTTCACCTTCAGTTCACCTAACGTGTGCACTTCTGGTCTGAAAACTGGAATAGGACCTGAAAAAAAACCTGATACTGCTACATTTTTGCTATGAATGGCTTTAATTATGATTGTCCATTTGTGTATTTTGCCCCCCACTAAACTGTTTGACTTCTGAGTGCATTGAACTTTTCATAGTTGTTGAGCTCAAACTGCTCTCTGGTTGATTCTGCTTCATTTCGTGCTGATGAGTCCAGTGGAAAAAGGCAGCTGATCTGCTGCTCTGTTGTTTGGCAGTAGTAGTTTGTGCCAGTATGACCTTTTGTGATGAAGCCTGCAGGGAATTATTCCACCAGCAGATTAGTATATGCAATGTGTAAATCAAAAAACGGCGATGCCAAATCTAAAGACTCGCGTTTTAAATGTCAAGTTTCAAGTTGACCAAGTTGAAATGCAGGAGTGCGATAGTGAGAGGAAACAAGCGCTGCTTTAATAAAGCCACAACCCACAGGCCTGAAAAACACCCGATGACAAACAGAGACTAACTGCAAAACAAGTGCAAATGATAGAGAGAGAAGGGGAAGCCCTGGACCTCAAAGCTTTATATTAACGTGCGACTCTTCCTGAGTCGGCTCTTTTCAGCACCGAAACTGAGAAGATAAACACTGTATAACTAATTTTAGTAGTTTAGCTGTCACCTAACGCCTCCTGAATCAATGTCCATGTATATTTCATGTACATGTAGTTTTCCTACTATGTGAATAAGATGTTTAGTCCCTTCAGTGTAGCCTATACTGGGCTTAATTCATGTTTTTACTATAAGTTATTGGGTGAGGTGAGTAATAAAGGTGAGTAATAAACATGTGCCTCTAATTAGGTTTTTTTGGCAGTGGACTGACTCATTGAATGAGTCACTCACCTCAAAAGCTACATGCAGAACCTTATGTGGATGTTAACACTAACCACTCTAATCATTGATATTTGTTCAGCACCAGAGCCTGTGCTTCTGAGTGCAAGTACACTTTACACCAACATGCAGTTTACAGCCCTGCGGAGCAGGATTTCTAGCTTAGCCAGCTTTTAAGCCTGGATTGCTTTGTACCCAGCTACGTCAGCAACTTTCTTCACTAATGTTTTGGTATTTGTTTACTAAGTGTAGGATTTCAGGAAAGACGAACGTAGACCCCACTGTCTAGCATAGGGCAAATATGTGTAATCAGATTTTGCTGGACAGCTGGCCTCCAGATCTGTGCCCCCTTCTGCTTAAACAAGCAGTAATAGCTGTTATAAAGGTTTTTTTTTTCAATAGGTGGACAAAGATTTAATTTTCCTTCTAGAAAAAGAAGCCACTTATCTCCACTAACTCCTCATCCTTCTGTACACAATTCACCATGCTATATAAACGTCATACATTCACAGTCATGCACACAGAGATTAACACTGAGTTTAGTATCTAGGCTTGGTTTAACACAGAAAGCTGTTAACCACTTTCACAAAACGAGTTAACCACTTTCACAAAACCAGTTTACCACAGTTTCATTCGTTTTTTTTTTGCTGAGGCTGAAACTTAAAAGGTGAATCAACAGAGACAGAGACTGTGTCTGAGACAAACTCCTGGTCTATTTATTATGCGTACGTATCAATTAACCTTTTAATTTAACTGAATGGACTGAATGAACCTGCTAGCATGGTGGTGTAGTGGTTAACACTGTCGCCTCACAGTAAGAGGATCCGGGTTGGATTCCCGGTCCGGGCCGTTCTGTGTGGAGTGTGTATGTTCTCCCCGTGCTTGAGTGGGTTTCCTTTGGTTTTCCACAGTTTCCCACAGTCCAAACACATGCATGATAGGTTGATTGCTCACTCTAAATTGCCCGTAGGTGTGAGTGTGTGCTTGAGTAAATGTTGGCCATGCTGGCGAACTGTCCATGGTGTATGCTGATAACGCTGGGATTGGCTACAGCCTCCCCCCGTGACCCCGACTAGCGGGATAAAGCGGATGGTGATGGATGGATGAACTGAATGAACCCAGATTAAACATGTATTCCAGTAAAAACAATGCAAAAGGACGAAAGCACTTTTTTATTTTTGCTAAATCTGAAAGTTAGTATTTATATTTGACCGAGAGTTTCTTTACATAAACAGTGCAATAGAATTTCACACAGTATGTATAATATTTACAGAAAATTCATCAGTGCCCAGACCGCAGTGTTTCCATGGGGGAAAGTTGACGGCACATACATGAACCCAGTTGTTCTTGGCACCCTTCCATCCCTCCACTCATTTGTTCTCTTCTGCTTACATTACTATGGCAACATGTATCCACTTCTGAGTTTCAGCCACCAGAGCGCCTTCTCACCTGCGCCAGTACTGTCAGAGAGAAAGTAAAGCATAAACGGTTTAGGCAAGTAAACAGATGAAGGCTTTTTCTTTTTTTTCAGTTTGGGTGAATAAATGCAACATGGCAAACTCCTACGCATTACTGAAGATGTTTGGTTTACCCGACAGAACATTTCAAGTTTCACTTCTACTTGATTTCCTTTAAAGCTGCTTTATAGGAAAAACCTATCAACCCAGTGAAACCCAGCATCCAAGCACCCAAGTGTTCTCTCTCATTAGAAAGAAGGACCATGCTGTCTTTTACTGCTGGATGCGATGTGATAATGTGAGTGTGGATTTTCCCAGTGGAATTAGGATCAGTTTGCGAAGGTTATAGGTTCATTTAAACATCGAAGGAACTGAAACAGCAAATGTAAAAAATAAATAAATAAAATAAATAATAATAATAATAAAAAATTAAGTTAAAGTTATTGACAAATAAAATGTCGTTGCTATCCAAACAAAAACATGAGCAAAACCCTGCTTTACTTTTAAAGTAAGTAAATGGAACCAGAATTTTTTCCAAACTATTTTGGAGAATTTCTATTGGTCCATATATCATGAATCGTTCCCTGGATATAAATATCAGCTGCCATGTTCAAATGAGTTACAGAGATACATGTTTTTCCTTGGATTAGTGACAATATCAAACACATGAAACAACAGCACTGAGCGGTAATGTTATAAATGTGTATGTGTGGATTAAGCTTAAAAGAAAAATCCATCCTCCTCTGGTCTGCACTGCGTAGTGCAGGAGTGCGATAAGGTGTGCTCCTGCTCACAAACCTGCACACACTCTTCAGATAACATACACTCACACACTTCTGTACCTGAGCAAATTTGTGTATCTGTTCCACCACAGCAGCAAACAGAGCTCCCACACTCTCATCTATTAGACTCTGCATGTAGTGAACGGCCTCCTCGTCTGACAGGTCCAATCTGAACTTGTCCTGCACCTGGAAGAGTTTTATAGAGCATTATTATTCCAGCTCTACAATCTGTGTGCTTCACATATGTAAACTCTTTGTCATGTGGATACCCATGTTGGGCATGAGCATTCATACATGAGCACCCCCAAAGTAAACTGATAGCCCCTCAAGTATATTTTGTCCCATATGAATAACTTCCAAAAGATCTGATTTTGTGTATCACGTTCCATACAAGGAACAATTCATATAACATTAGATGCAACAACAATTATTTGTGTTTCAGCTTTTCAACATTTCTTTGGGTCAATGCTACACATATAGTAACACACTTCTTTTATATTCCAAACCCTACATGACCTATTAGATTAATAAATTAAGGATTTCAACCACCACTTGTATGCAGAGTTAGAAAGCAGTAAAATAAAAAAATATTCTTTACAGTAGATATGAACCACATATTAACTAGTACAGTGGACAGAAGACACATAAAACACACGCACACACCTTTTTAACTGTTTTGTCCGGCTCGAGAGCGATGTCAGGAATATTGGCGTCCACCATCAGGGAGAATAGATTCAGAATGAGGTTGGAGTATCTGGAAGAGGACACATGATTTAATTAGTTACAGCTGAAACCTTTAGTTATAAACTGGTAAGAATAAAACCTGTGTTTGTATTTTGTACTGATGTCTTTTTAAATGAATGAATACCATAAACAAACCAACACACATACTTAAATTTGCACACTTGTGTTGGACACTGGGTACTAAGCCCTTTGCCTTCTGTGTCCCAATATAGTGTGTACATGTATATGTTTATACTTTTATGTGAGCATGTGTGTGTATGTATATGCATATGTTTGTATGTAATTACATATATATAATTATATAAAACTTATACACACACATATATATAGATATTTTTTGTCAAGTGTATGTGTGCATTTCATACTGTGTGAACCTGAGCAATGAAACTTATACAAAATAATTATTCTGCTCCCCAATGTTGTTCAATGGTAAAACAAAACAGGCAATAAAAAGATTTACTTAAAAAAAACAATGTGCACACTTATGACTAGAATGATTTCTGTTTCCTGCACATTTGTAGTGCTGTATCTGCTTTAGTACACACTCATTAACTCAATAGCTGTTTCTGAGCTGATTAGTTGGATCACTTGTGTTGAGAGCAGAGAAAATACGTGGGCCTCGAGAGCTAGGGCTGGGAAACAATGCACTATGCTGACGATACACTTAAACAATAGTCTGGCTCATTCAATTGAAAGCATTTTATCGTGTCCTTGGTGAAGGTGTGGCTTGTGGTCGGCAGATTTTTGGTTACAGCTGTGATGAGGTTATGGTTAGGCTTAATGCCAGGGTATGAGCCCGAACAGACAAAGATTTAGATAAACATAAAGTTATGCTTATTTGTACGGATGAACTGATATATAAATTGTGGTTCATTGTCCGTTATTCTTCATGCACATATCTGGCTTGGATTAGTATTACAGAGAAATGTAAACTTTACGACTGTATTTTTACAAATGTAGCAAAATGAATAGTGAATAAAGTTCAGACATTCGATCTCAGTAGCTCAGCATCGTCTAAACATTCTGGAGTACAATGAATACATCAAGTATTCATTAAAAAAAACAGAAAAATTAAAAACAGCTTTTTGTTAACCAAATATCTGCCAATAGTGATATGATTTCGATTTATGACAACGCAGGTGAGCCTGTATATATATGAGTTACCTGCGTAGATGGAGAAAGGCAGTGTAACACTGTTTTCTGAATTCCTGGTATTGTTCGCTTTGCATGCCACCCATGCCCTCCACCATTTCCTTACTCAGCTTCATTGGTGGAGGCAGCGGTTTGGGGTCGCGCCCCAGAATATAGCCAAAATCAATATGGAACAGCTTCCCTGCAGGAGCGAGGAAAGACTGAGTCACGAACACATGCACTGCATTATACACATTTTGGCATTATAGTGTACGACGAAACAGAGGGCCCAAATAATAATACCGGTCTTGGTAAGAAGCAGATTGTCCAGGTGTCTGTCCCCGACTCCCAGGATATATGTGATCACACAGTAGCCAGCTGCAATATACACACAGCACGTGCATGAAAAACTGGTGATAACCATTAAGTAATTCAACACACTCAAAAAGAAAAACCTTCTAGGCAACCATAACGAGCATAACCCTTCAGAGACAGATACACAGGTAACTGTAGGAGAGGTCTCACCGCAGCTCTTGACGTAGGTGTCCATCACCTCAGAGCTGATGCCGTAAGGTCCTTTATCACTGGGGGCATGTTTTCTGAAGAAACTCTGTGGGGTTTGGACCAAAAGACAGCTGATTACCTTTTCTAATCTCTTTCTCTTCTTAAGCTAACTTGATTTAAAACATGCCCATCCAGAATCCAGTGCAGCCAGTATGTAACTGGATGCTAAAGCTTTTATTTTGTTGCTGTTTTGTGCTCCTTTGGTTTTGGGGTATTTACAGCTACACTGACTGGCTTATATGGTGCATGCACAACTTTGGGTACACCTTATTGCATGTTTTGTTGGTTTTAAGTACATGTACTGTGGGTTTTCTGAGTGACAGTAAGTACACCCTTCTGTAAAATTACTGCTTATTTGCTGAATTGAACATATTGAAGAGAAAAGCTGGTGGTGTAGTGGATAGCACTGTCGCTTCACAGCAAGACGATCCGGGTTCGATATCCGGGCCGTTCTGTGTGGAGTTTGCATGTTCTTCCCATGCTTGAGCGGGTTTCCTCCAAGTACTCCGGTTTCCTCCCACAAGTCCAAAGACATGCATGATAGGTTGATTGATTGCTCTAAATTGTTCGTAGGTGTGAGTGCATGAGTGAATGTTGGCCATGCAATGGACTGGCGAACTGTCCTTGGTGTACCCCGCCTTCACCCGATGACTCTGGGATTGGCTCCAGCCCCCTGTGACCCCGACTAGTGGGATTAAGCGGCAGATGATGGATGGGAAATAGCTATGGGACATTTTAGCTTTTATTGTTTTCCAACATTAAGTCAGCAAATAAATTGAAATTGTGTGTTAAAATGGGCAGAGAAACTCTGTATGCAAGCTACTTCCCTGAAAAGATGCATGTAATCCTAAAGAAGCATCTGACTACAGTTTTTTTCAAATCTTTCCCAAGGACTTTTTATACATTGTGCCCCCTACTGTCCAGTTATCTTTATACCGCACTATGTAAATCAAAGAAATGTAGATGTTCCCACCTGAATGTTTCCTTCAGTAGCCAGAACCTCTGCCACAGGAACCGACTGCACAAACTGCATAAAACCTGACATGGTACAGAAACACAGCTGATGTATGAATATAAAATGTTTTTTGCACTCTTAGTCAATAAAGAGACAACTACCTACAACTAAAGAGACTTATTTCCAGGACTGACCGTGTTTGGTGCTGGTGGCCAACACTTTGTATGGAGTTAACTTCAGGTCCAGGTTCTCTTTCCGTAGCAGCTGTGGACAAGAGAAAAGGTTTAAGACATACTGCAATATCCAGACCTACATACTGTGCATGTATTAAAGTGTCCTTATTGATAGGTAGGCTATCTTACAAGAGAAATATGTTTAATTTGCACAGAAAGTGTTCAGCTTTTATCAGATAGATAGATAGATAGATAGATAGATAGATAGATAGATAGATAGATAGATAGAACAATGTATTATTCTTAGCATGTTATTTGATAATTTGCATGTGCATATATATATATATATATATATATATATATATATATATATATATATATATATATATATATATATATATTGTTTTTATTATACAATAAAATAAAACCTTTAAAAGTGAAGGAAAGAGCAGAAAAGTATAAAGTCTTGCATGTAAATGCATGTGTTTTGTTTATGGGTATGCAGTGATGTATCAGACCTTGTCCATCAGTGAGATGATCTGCAGAATGAGCTGATCTTGTCTCAGGTCGTCTCCATGTTTAAAAATGACGGGATACTGCTCCCCGTCTTCAGCCTTAAAGATCAGCTTCGCTGGCATCAGAGCACTCTATGGGAGAAAGATGGAGAAGAAAGTGAGAAAGACAGAAAGAGAATCATTTAAACAGATGTGTGAATCACAATGTTGAACCCAAAAAGAGAATTATGATCGGACTGTCTGACAGGTTTAAATGCTACACCCAGTGGCTTATTTATCAGAACATGGTCCAGGCCCACCTCTTGAGTTGGAACAGTTGCAAAGACTTCAGGAACAGACATTTGAGAGCAAATGGTTCTCATTCATTGGGAAAGGAAACAGGAGATAAATGGAAACCATCTCTGACAAAGGCATTACAATGAGATGACTCTACAGAATATGGAGTACTATTCATGTTGATGCTTTTATTGTGAGCAGAATAGACAAATAAGCAATTTTCATTAAGTTTGTTGAACGTCCATTTTTTCAGAGCACATTAATAAAATGATTATCACAGATAGGATAGAACAGCAGGATAGAACAAGGAAAGAAATGAAGAGATGGTTAACAGAAAGAGAGCAGACTGGATGAGTATGATAGAACTATACCTTAAAGAGTGTGGCAGTGTCCGGTATGATTCCTCTGATGCGAACCTGAGGCTCGAGTGGGAGAGGAATGGGCTCAATCTCAGACAGATTCACCTTCTCGTTATCGGCCAACAGAGCCTGCAACCTCTCCGTCTGCCAGAGAAAAAACATGCATGCATACAGGTTGTCACACATATATTTACTATTTATGAGCAGTATTTAATGTACTGGCAAAAAAAGACTTAATGTGAGCAAGTTCATTTCACATTTTATATATTTTCCTCAATGCATTAAACACATTATATATACTATGTAATGTATAATGTATAATGTATATACAAGTCTGGTTTTCTTTAGTTTGCTTGCAAAGTTGAGGCATATTCTGTTTGCCTTGATTTCAGAATTAATGTGAAGTGTGTGCGTGAGTGTGTAAGATCTACCTTTTTCTTGCGGTTGCCACTCTCTCTCTGAACAGCCTTCATGAGCTGCACAAGTCTGTCTACAAATGTCTGCTGTGCTGCCAAGAGAGAGCGCATCACTCTCACATTCTTATCACCCTGAGAAAGAAAGACGAACACCATCATCACATCAAGTTTTTATATGGAAAAATAACACAAACATGATTCAATAAGTCATCAGCTGTCAGTTTACACCAAATATATAAACGTGTGTCAACCTGTTTACAGAGGTTTAGAAATTTCAAATTCTATCAGAGCAGCTGATACATTCTGCTTAAATGTTCCATTGATTTGCTCAAACATCACTACTGTTGTTGCTAATACATTAATAAAATTATTTTAATATGCAAGCTTTAAATCATTAGTATGAAACTTTTGATGTGCCTAGATGAATAGAGTTCACAGTAGATTCTACAATGACTGAAAAAGCAGTATAAAATGAAATTGCAGTTTTATCCTTAAACCAAACATGACACGAAATACTACAATACACTAATAAAAAGCTAGTTACAGTGTATTATCAGTTTACTTGTTGCTGAAATCTTGAATAAAAATATAAAAATATATTTTGGTCTGTTTTTTTAATATTTTGCTCGCTGGGTTACTGCTTTGTATATATTTTCCTCACATTTTACTGCTAGATTTCTATTTATTATAGGAATTATAATAAACATTTGTTATAATAAAACATTTATTTGTTTATATATATGAAAATAAGAAAATTAACATTAATTGGTGTGTTTTCTTTAGAGAATGTGTTAACTCATTTTCACTCAGAAAATCAACAAAACACAATCTATCCAGGATACACAAACATAGGCATATAATGGAACATATTCAATACAAATGAGAATTGATGAGAGTTGATATAGAGAATGCTTGTATGTGCGTGTTAGTGTTAGTGTGGGTTTTACTTTGAGAAGAGCTTGACTGAATCTCCTCATCACGTTCAGATACATGTCATGAGTTTTGGGGTCTCTCTGCTGTGTGTCCTGGTCTTCACACTCCACTATGACATACCTTCAATAATATCACACACACAGTATTTATTTATTAAGGCCAGCAGAAACACTTTATCTGTACATGCACATTCTAAAATGCATTTATTTGGAATGTGCACGGATATTTACCAGTACAAGTAGTTGGCTAGTGTTGAGTTCTTGCAAGCACGTGATATAAGGAAGGTGCACAGATCCTGCTGCAGAATACATATCACATACATACAGTTACACACCATTAGTGACACCATCACCATTATCATCTTCCTCTAAGCCCCTGCTCTCTTACCTCCAGATTCTCTCCATCTGCTGCCTCTTTGCCTTTCTGCGTGCTGGGGGTCGTCATGGCAGTAGACGCCATCTGAGAACTGTTCCAGCATAATCACATTAACAAGGAGTCAATATCAAATTTCATGGTAGTGCTGTTCATTTCCTTTTCTGTGCCATCTGGCAAGTGTAAAAGTGATGGTTAAGACAGAATTGTAATGTGCACAAGCTCCCCTTTTCCCCCCAGATTATCCCCAGTGATCAATCAACCAAGACAGGTTAGGCGTCTTATGTTTGCTTCTTTAGGTTTAGACTGGAGCTACAAGGGACTAACAAGTAATACAATCCTGCAGTAAACCATACAACACCTAGCTACAAAAATGGACCACAATATATCACAAGGCTAGTCACAGCCATCCTAAAGAATTGTGTCTGTCCTATGGGCTTCTTAGTTTTTGAAATAACAGTATGTTATACAGTGTCAAAAACCACAAATCGTCACTGTCCAGTCTACAAAATTGCAGGAGAGACCAAAAACATACTCTACTTTCAATGTAAGTCAATGGAACCAGAATTTTTTCCAGGCTATTTTCGAGCACTTCTTTTGGTCAATTCATTATTAAATTGTCTTACAATGTAAACAACCATTGCTGTTGTTAAATGATGTAGAAAACTCAAAATCGACAGAAATGGAGACACGTTTTTCATTGGACAGGGACGATATGTGGGATAATTTACAGGTACACTATGTAAAATCTGGGGATTTCAAGACCTCTCTCATGAAAATGTGCAAACACACACAATGCCAGGAAGTTCAAAACATCACAAAGAGGATAAATGGCCAGCGTGTTGAAAGAAGAACTTTGTCAAACTTTGGTCAAAGACGTCTTTGGTGAAGGATCCTAGTGAATATCCTACAATTAGCATCATATCTTCTTTAGAATAATCAGATCTAAACGTCAAACTCCTTCTACTTTTGACTACCCTTTAATTGTGCCTACATAAAAACATATAACACTGTATAAAACTACATCAATTTTTTTTATTTAACCCAATGGCATAAATTAGAGCTTACAGCAGCTAACGCACACTAATTTTAGTGTGTTTTTTTTACATTTGGGGTACAGAAAGAATTTTTGTTCTTTTTCATTGCTTTTTTAAGCTTTTTGAAGTTTTCTTAGCTATTAATTTATTAAAATTTGTAGATAATGTTTCTTATCCACAGGTGACAATGTGTGTTCAGTGTCTCACCTGTCCAAATCGCCCACAGTTGAGCTCTCACCCAGGCCCTGGCTGTCCCGCTTACTGCCAGGCTCCAGACCACCCTGAATATCATTAAAGTTCTCATACTTCAGGGCTTGAACCAGCTGCAGCAGGTACATCAACAGATCCTACAAAGAGAGAGAATCTATTATTGATAGTCATGTTATATGGTACAGTTATGTGTTAGTCATATGGCTATATTAGGAATTAACTCTTTCGATAGATAACTCAGGTGATGAATGATAAAGTAGTTTTATACAGCAGATCTGTGTTCTCTCATGACACAGTCTGGACTTCTTCATAGCATACAGAGATTTTATTAAAAAATAAACAATGACAAATCTGTACATCACATGATCTATCCATTTCACCTGATCGTACTGTTTGCCGTATACACAACTAATACACCAAATCAGCCCACTACGCTATACTCCACATGACTGGTCAGCTTGTGATAACGAAAGACGGAGGGTCCACCCATGACACATAACTTTCTATGGTTCCTTTTGAAGTTATGAGATGCTTAATGCAAAACTCACCCCAAAGCCTAATCCTATAGCACTGTCAGTACTCTCCTATAATCAACAGTCAATGTTCTGCCATAGTCCAGTTAGTACTCTACCATTGTTCAGTCAATACACTCCCATGGCGCAGTCAGTAGTCGTTCATAGCAGTTAGTCCGATAGCATAGTCAGAACTCTCCTGTAACGCAGTCAGTGTTCTCTCATAGCACAATCAGTACTCTCCCATAGCAGTCAGTACTGTTTCATAGCACAGTCAGTACTGTTTCATAGCAGTCAGTACTCTTTCACACCACAATCAGTACTCTACCACAGCAGTCAGTACTCTCCCATAACGCAGTCAGTGTTCTCTCCTAGCACAATCAGTACTCTACCTTAGCAGTCAGTACTCTCCCATAACGCAGTCAGTGTTCTCTCCTAGCACAATCAGTACTCTACCATATCAGTCTGTACTCTCCCATAACGCAGTCAGTGTTCTCTCCTAGCACAATCAGTACTCTACCTTAGCAGTCAGTACTCTCCCATAACGCAGTCAGTGTTCTCTCCTAGCACAATCAGTACTCTACCTTAGCAGTCAGTACTCTCCCATAACGCAGTCAGTGTTCTCTCCTAGCACAATCAGTACTCTACCATATCAGTCTGTACTCTCCCATAACGCAGTCAGTGTTCTCTCCTAGCACAATCAGTACTCTACCATATCAGTCTGTACTCTCCCATAACGCAGTCAGTGTTCTTTTGTAGCACAGTAGTCAGTGGTGTTAGGAGATCAGCACTAATCACCACATCACTAAAGACCAGCGACTCGTGAATATAGTCATGTCAAGTTTCCTTCAATGTAATCTGGTTCAAAAGAATACCAAATCGTGAGCTGACTGTTGTGAATCCAATCAAATACCTGGGCTGAGTGTATCGTTCACCCCTACTGGCACAGACTGTAGTGGTGTAACAGCCAAGAGTAGCACACTCTCGTGGCATAAGCTGCACTCTCACAGAATAAAAACAGGATACAGTCTGTCCTCTTTCATAGCATAGTCTATAATCCCTCAAAGTCTATACTCTTTCTCACTTTCTCACAGCACAGGCTGTACTATGGCTGTACAATTTCAGTATATTCACCTCATCATCAGCCTGCTGCAGGCGGGCCACAGCATAGCGTCGGACGGTGGGGTTGGTGAACTGGGAGGAGAGCAGCTCCAGAGAGTCCTCTACATCCATGGGTCTCCACTTCCCCAACAGCTCCAAAGCCTGCTTTGCTTCCTGTGGCAGTGCCCAGTTCACACACTTCAGGAACTTAGTCAGAGCCTGAAAACACACAGAAAGATTATAATAATAGGATTCAAGGATTAGAATAATTGGATTCAAGCGCAACAAGTTAGTGATATTAATATTCAAGGTCACGAGAATCACATACTGTGTTTCTCATAGCCAACCTTTTACTTCAACACAAGCTTTGTACTGGAATATTTTAACATTAACTTATAATGTTAGTTGGATTTATCTATGCTGATAAATCCCATGTTTATCACAGTCAAAGCAGTCAGACACTCAGAAACACACAGAAACAAACCTTCTCCTGAGTCGTGAGGTAATATCTGAACTTCCACACAAGGTCCTGCTCTTCAGAGCTTAGCAGCTTGGTGGGCGGGTAGCTGACAATGATCTGCAGATACACACAAACACTGTATTACAATCTGTACAACTATACTCACACTCACACTTTATTTCATTATCTCTCTTCCTCACTCACATTGAGCTGGTCTCTGGTGGCAGCGTTAGGCTTCAGGTCATGATCAGAAGGTCCACTCCGCAGACTTCGGGCCAGCTTGTGATGTTTGCTCTCCACCAGATTCTCCTGCACCACAACACACGCATTTCATAGACAACTCCTTCTTTTTTGGCCCCTTCCATGAAAGATTCTTTTAAGTGCTTCTTTCTAGACTTACCATGCACATCTGGGGGTCCGGGACTTTAACTATGTCCGAACTTGTCAGCAAAGGGGAGGAATCATCTCCATCCTATAGAAACAGGAGCAACAACATGATACTACGTAAGGTGTGGTCAAAGTCCACATAGGCAAATCTGTCCACTTGGTGGCTTCTTAGCAACAGGTAGTTGTTTTATTTGTTCGATTTCTGACACAAGTGTTTAACTGTGCACACAGAAACTGTACTGCCATAGAAAAGCACTGCCTACAGACAAGGATGCTCATTAACAGCCACACACAAGCCTAAGGTAACCATGCCGATTGCCAAGTGTCAACCACAGATTATAAAGGAACAATGGGACCTCACTAATGTATTTGGAATGCAGTCAAACCATTATAGATGATCTTCTAACTCACTATTAATACATAAACTGTATTTTTTTTGTTCACAGTCTTAATAGCCATTTGTACATGTTCAGTTATATAGTCACTTATAATCTCTCTGGTATGTCTATGGGACTGTACGAAACTTTTTCAGTCTATAAACTGTTTCTAATCTCTACAAGTCTCTGCAAAATGCCTAGACTTAAGGGGAGTTGGGTGTGTCCCCATCGGCATTTAATAATCGTCTGCACATCTAGGCTTTGCTTTGTTACCTTTAATTAAAAATTAATTATTTTGCAGTTTAAGTGTAACTGTAGTCTCACTGTATTGGCAGATAATGCTTCTTTCTAGACTTAGTTCAGATAGTTTTTCCTAATTCAAGAAACAATGCTTGAAACAAGTAAATGATCTGCCAAAGGAATTCAATACTTCAAATACCTTTAGATACCTCTACAACAGAAACATCAGATATATCAACTATATTTATGGTGATTGCACTTGCTGAGATATGATTTTATGGAGTGTGGCTCTCTCCTAGACAACAGTTGTAACCTATATACAGTTGTAACATTATATATATATATATATATATATATATATATATATATATATATATATATATATATATATATATATATAGTGATATAAAGGTAATTCAGTAGGTCTAGCAGATTTATATATTTGGAAAAATGTGCTTCTACATCTAAGGATGGCTTATGTGTCTGTGTTACACTTACACAAGTTTAATTAAGGTTAACTGAGGTCTGGTTTTGGCTTTGTGGTCCGGTTGGGTAACAGCTTGTTGATTTGAAGTATATTATTTTACAATGAAATTGAAGTACATGTTTTTATTGCTGAGGTCGAAGAACAGTTTTATATAAAAACAAATGTTGATGACGTTAATAAAGTAGACAGCTACAAAACAGTTATGGAGCTGTATACTGCATACTAAACAATTTAATGGCGCACTACTAACATAATATATGCTTAACGCTAACAATTAGTATAAAACACTTGATGATGGGCCAGGTGGTATAAGCAGAGTATCCACCTCAAAGTTAACAGGAAACCTTTTCCTCTGGTCTCCGCTTTGGCTGAAAAAGAGGATGCAGATGTTGTGGCATCAATGCAAATGCTGCCTGTTCTATTGAGCCAAAGCTTACATACCTTTTCATAGTAGACTATGCTGTATTCTCTCTCTCCACTCTTGACTCGGGGGAATTCCACCATGAGGTACATGAAGTTGGAACTGCGTTTTTCACTCTGTTAAGAACACACATTTACATATGATGCTTCATTCAACAGTTAAGGATATTCACAAATCACTAGAGCCTCATGTTTCAAGTTTAAGCTCTTACAGGAGTACTAAAATGAAAGACAGGCAAACTCATTTGCACTTCTGTGTTGGTAATTATGTGCCATATGTGTCTTTAGAAGTGATTTCTCACCTCGTTAATCATCTCAATCTCTCTGAAGGTCAAGCGGTCCAGCCAGTCCACCTTCACCATGTGCCCCTGACGATGTGCCTTTGTCAGCTAGAAAGACAGACAAAAAAAGCAAGACAGAAAGAGACAGGGACATAGAGAGAGAGAGCATATTTGTGAGTGATGGACAGGAAAGAAGAAAATAGAACAGTAGCAGAAGCATGTCGTGCTGTGCACAAATCAAACCTTCAGCCAAACACAGCAACAAACAGCTTCACACATGCATTCACACTCATTAGCCAATCAAATCACTCAGTGGGTGGTCAGTACAAAGACCAGCGAGAACTACTGGAGCATGGTTAGTAAGATTCAATAGTCACCAAGAGTCAAAAGGGTGGGTGATATGGCGAAAACTAACACTGTGATACTTGAAGGTATTTTCATGATATATGTATCTTGCTAACCAGCTGGCCCCAGCCTGTCCTGTCTCATAATACCACTTTATATCTCAAGAGGTGATAGTGAGTCACTGTTGTGTCAAGTCTACCTTCAGTCCAACATGAGAGGATGAAGAAGTAACACTAGAGGTGTCAAGTAACACAATACTTAGTTGCCTTACTTAAGTAGAAATTTGGTTATTTATACTTTACTGGAGTAATTCTTTTTCAGCTGACGTTTTACTTCTACTCATTAGAATTACACTCCATTATCAGTACTTTCTACTCCTTACATTTACATTTCATTATCAGTACTTTCTACTCCTTCCATTTTAAAAATAGCCTTGTTACTCCTATTTCATTACAGCTTGTTTTCATTTATGTACATTTACATTCCAGTAAAGATTATTGATAACATGCCTTTGAAGTTTGACTGCGCCATTACAATACTTATAGGCAACTAGTCATCATATCTTCCGCTCCATGAAACACATGTTAATGTTCAGTAGTACACAGATATGCTTCTTTAATATATTTACATTGTACTAAAATACATTCATACAATGTTTCTTCTATACTGGTGAGCATTGAAAAGGGAGGAGGAGGTATTGTGAATTTTGGTGACATGTTTGTCCCCTGGCTGCATCACAAGGACATTGTGATGTAAGTAATCACAATTGTGATAACCTACCAATATACTGCCCACCCTTCACCTCAAATGCATGACCTACATGTGGTTTTGGTCCAAAGGAGGCAAGTCAAACACGGCAAGCTTCACCTCAGGCACTTCTTAACTTGAATTTACACAATGTGATCACACAAACAAGGAACACAGTCCTAAAGAGAAATCAGCTGGCTAAAATGTTCTCCACCAAAAATAAAGGCACTGTCTGCGGTGTTCTCTTGCATACTGTATGTGGCAGAACACTGATCTGAGGAAAAAGCTCATTAGCTCTCAAACACAGTAGTTTGCATTCAAAAAAACCAACACACAAACACACACTTACAAATACACATTCACACACATTCAGCATTCCTGTCCTGTGTTCACTGTTGTACTCACATCACTAAGTAGCTCCAGGTCTGGACCCTGGAACAGACAGCAGTTATAGCATGTCCTTTACATCTCACACACACATTCTCTCCATCCTCTCTCGCCTTGTTCTACCACTCCACACTGACACACTCTGGTGTTGATTATCCAAGTTAAAATAAGTTTCTTATCACTTATTTTACTGTAGTCTATCAGTTCACTGAATACTTTGTTAGCCCTTTTTTACCATATTTTGCGATGGTAAGGACCCCCACAGGACCAAAACAGAGCAGGTATGGTTTGGATGTTGGATCATACTCAGCACTGCAGTGACACTGATGTTATGGTGTTCGGTAAGTTTGAGTTTGAGTGCTGGTGCGAGTTGATCAGTGCTCCTGCAGTTTTTAAACACTGTGTCCACTCACTGTCCACTCTATTGTCCACTCCTATCTTGCTGGTCCACCTTGTAGATGTAAGTCAGAGATGATAGCTCATCCGCTGCTGCATAGTTTGTGTTGGTCATCCTCTAGTTCTTCATTAGTGGTCACAGGACCCTGTCCACAGGACAATGTTTACTAAATGTTGCTGGTTGTTGGACTATTCTCAGTTCAGCAGTGACACTGAGGTGTTTAAACACTCCAACAGCACTGCTGTGTCTGATCCACTCAAACCAGCACAACACACACTAACACAACACCACTATCACTGCAGTGCTGAGAATGATCCACCACCCACATATCTGTTCTGTGGTGGTCCTGTGGGGGGCCTGACCATTGAAGAACAGGGTGAAGATGGAAGAGCAAAGTGTGCCAAAAAACAGACGGACCAAAGTAAAACTGATGGAATGGCCAATGAGTGTAATATATATATACATATACATACATACATACATACATACTATGTGTATATATATATATATATATATATATATATATATATATATATATATATATATATATATATGCAGACGTTCTCTGTAGAGGATGTGGTTACTTATGTTCATTTAGTAAAATCAACAAAACACCAGGGGCACCCCAACATTTCATATGACTGTATGTGTATATGCACTCATGCTCTAACCTTAGCTAGTCTGCCCATCTGATCCTCGGCCAGAGTGCTACTGGTCCTTCCTGGCGTGCACGTGGGCTCTCCTCCATCACCCTCCACACCTGGCCACACCTTCAGATCATGCATGCCCTGCCGAAACATTCTAAAAAGGGAAAATGGAGGGAGCGAGGGATGGAGGAAGGGTGTCACAGACCGACATTACAGTGCAGAAGGGTATAAAGAAGAAGTTACCAAAACACTTCAGCTACCCTCAATTTTGATTATTAAAATAGTTTATTACTGATTATTAAAACATTTACCAAAAATATGCATTCATTTTCAATAACATTAAACAGCTATTTTCTAAACTAAAACTCTCTGCTCTATCGTTTTTAATGCCTATATTCTGTTTGGTTGTGTATTAAGTCTATTTCCAAAATAATAGTTCTAAATTATAACAAAACTTCTGAGCTGAAACGAATTCTTTTTGAAAATTCATGATGCACATAATCGTCTTAAAGAAATCAAACTGCTGTGAGGCCACAGATATACACCCATAATGAAAATCACCCATATCTCACCCGTATTTTCCAAACAGGGTTACAGTGGTGCCTCCTACAGGTGTAGCACGGCCCGGTCCGTAAACGTCCCACACGGTGAGAGCCACCTGGGCACTTTGGGGCAGGTCAGGATACTTTACTGGCAGCCTCAGCCATTCATTCCAGCTACAAGCACAAAGTTAGTCAATTTTCAGTCAATCAATCATTCAATCAATCTTTCCAGCCATTTATTAATCTATTCATGACAGTGTGGACCAGCTCCAGTCCAGGAGATGCATCAATCTTCCTGTAGTTGCCAGAACATTTTTGGTCATTTGTGTTTGGCTTTGTATCTCTGAGATACAAAACGTTAGAAACCCTGCACAATCCACAAAGGCTGCACGAGCAGTCCCAGACATTCCCAGAAGCTACGTGGCAATTAGAAAACAGGCATCTTCACATGCGACACGCAGAAAACACAGTGGGGAAAAATGCAAAACATTGAAAAAGAAACCTGAATAAAAATATAAAAAAGCATAAATTATACAATTCATATCAAACCAGCTTAAAATGACTGCCCAATTAAAAGTCAGAAAGTGTTCAGTTCTCAGATGCACTGTAATTCTCTCTTGAAGGATTCTGACTCAGTTCACAAAAAGTTATATTTTATATAGGCTCTGCATATTTCTCTTCTGTAAAATCAAATTTAATAAACACTAACATATACACAGTATACAGAAAGTGATACAAACAACAACAATATGCAAAATTATATTTTTAATTAAACCTATGAATGATGACAGAAGTGCTAAGACGGGGGGAAATGTGTGTGTGTGTATGTATGTATGTATGTATATATATATATCATCGCTGTCCAATGAAAAACATGTCTCCCCATTTTTGTTGATTTCTATTTTAAATAACTTAGGCAGCTGCTGTTTACATTGTGATGAAATTTCCTGATGAATGGACCACTAGAAATGCTCCAAAATAGCTTGGAAAAAATTCTGGTTTTATTGAGTTCCATCGAACGTGAAGACAGTTTTTTGCCTCTCCTGTAAAGTTGCCATTTTGCAGATACCTGTTTTTCATTGGAGAGTGAAGGGGGAGGAAAAATAAATAAATAAATAAAATAAAATAAAAATAAATATATATATATTTGTGTGTGTGTGCAATAATATAAGAATTGCATCTTAGATGCCTGAATCGAAATCAGGTGTTTAGAGATTCCCTCCTTCCAGTATAATATTGACCAAAGCAACTGGTTGGACTAATCTGCTCTATCATTAAACTAAATAATCTATGCAAGTGTGACCAATGTATGTGTGAAACAGGTCAAATGACAAGAGTCTTTGCTGTGTGAAGTTTACTTCTTTATTTTTGCACAGAAGCTATGAGGCTAACGTCATCACAGACTTGTCTGCATAACATACTGTTATCTACAAATATGGAAATATTTCAGAGTTCAAGATGACTTTTATTTACATACCATTTACCTTTTCTCAGCTTCCATGAAAAACTAAAGAAGTAAACTTTGGACCCCAAACATTTCTGAGCGACCACAGGGCAGGATGGACTGCACTTAATCAACCTGCACTATAATCAAGTGCCGTACATCATAGAACAACGCAGACTGCTCTTATTGAGCTATACTCACTTCCATCGGGTACTGAAGGCTTTATAAGACGTGCGAACAGGCAGGGCCAGTGGCTTTCCCTCCGCAAACACCTGGCAGGTCACATACAGGTCAGAGCAGTTTTCTTGGTAGAGGCCAGAGAAACGCAGCATTGGGTCTTCCAGCAGGGCCTTGTAGCTCTTCTGCTCACGCTTTCCCTCCAAACTTCCTCTACGAAAAACAAACACATTCCATGAAGAGGAATTACGGAGAGGAACACTACTGAGATCATATTTATCACTTCACAATAAATCTGTGGCTCCCAGGGTCCTATAAGGTGGGGGGCTGATGTGAAGGGCCGAGCAAACTGGGCCAACGCGTTTTACAATTTGACGACTTGTCTCCGTTAGAGTGGCTTATCATGGAAGAATCTGTAAGGGCGTTGGTTGCTTTCCACACTGCGTAGCTTTAATAGGCGCTGATGTGCGATCACATCTCTCTGCTTGAGTGTTTATCAGAACTCTGAGACTCAAAAGAGCAATGAATTTCAACAGCACCATTAAAACAACCATGCGCTCCATCAGACTTGTCATTTTTATTTCACTGAGTCACTGTGTTTACAGATGTAATGGGAAGTTTGAATCATTTTTTAAAAACCTTTTGAACTGAGTATTTACGTTGAACTGTGTATTTAAGTTTGTCAATATTAATACTAAAATGTATTTGTAGTCCACCATTTAAATTTGCAACTGAGGCTCAATGTTTTGCAAAACTTAAAAATAGAACAAGCATACATTTTAATAACCAGCAAAACAGAAAGAGGGAGACATTTACAGTCTACAGATGGAAAATGTGAGATATTCTAACGATGTGCCATTTTTCATTTTACATAACGTTATAAAGTACAATTTGCTAAACGAACTTCAAGACTTTAGAAATCTTTAGTCTATCAAAACAGATGTATAGAGTACCCTAAGCTCATATTCAAGTAAATGTGTTGCTTTAGTGAAAGAATGCCTCAATTACATTTGAATTACAATTAAAAATGCCTCAAAGCATTGGATTAAAAACCTTCATAAGCACAACTCAACTCAAGATCGATCCAACTTAAGAACGGTTCATTCATGAGTCAAATAATAACTTTTTAGGCCCAAATCTAAGGAAGTCTTGCCAGGTAGAGGTGAGTTGTAGAGTTGGGCGATACGACATTATATGTTATTATCATGATAAATTATGAAACCTGAAACAAATGAGCTCTTCTAAGCATATTAAGTATATCATCATAACACTGAATGACTACATATTCCAAGACAAAATCAGAAATTGAGTGCTGTTTAATTGGAGCCAGTGCAACACAGCACACAGAATGTAGTCCTTTACGGTAGAGATGATCAAAAACACAAATATCATGACATGTTCAGTGAGCATTTTCTGAAATATTGCTGTTATATTTTTGCTATATCACATTTCTAGCAAGCTCTCTGACAACAGTATGTCAAAATACTGACTTAGTATCTCAAAATGTATTTTCTTGACACGATAACCTATTTTCTCAAGATTATGAAATACTATGTGATACCAGGTTATAACTAAGCAAATTAATAAGTCAATTACTAAAAATAAAGATATATTATTTTGGCGTAATACATCAATGTTTTGGAAAAACATCTCATTTTTTTGACATAGCAAGTCATTAGTGTGAAATACTAACTTATTATAACATATTAAGTCAGCGTACTAAGTGAAAGTACTGATATGGAGCTGCTTATAAAAACTATAGGGTTCTGTTTAGGTTTATGAACCACTTCACTACCAAAACACTCATTCAAAAACAAACACTTCTTCTTCACATCAGTGACAGCTAATCAGCATTACTGAACTTTGTGAACACAAAGGCTTAAACATGACATACACCTGTTAAGGTGGAACAAGGAATTCGAATAAGAAGCTAATTTAAGAAGCAGTTGATCTCCAGCAAAACTGAGAGCAGGTCTGAGTTTTACGGTCACCCCTGTGATAGAGTGGATAGCTAACTAGCTAATATTAGCTAACGGTCAAATCAGATCTACGGTACTTTTAATAGTATAGACTGAGGACATACTGGTGTCCATACAGGTCAGCTGAGTCCACTTACTTAACAAGCTGTCAGTCAGTTCTGCCATCAAAACAATGACTCAGTAGGAAACACTTACATTTTCAGCTGAACGTTTATATCCATGTCGCAACTGTAAACATAGTTGAACTTGTCCGTGTCCATCGTCCCTTACTTAAAAACACAAAAGAAAGCACGCAGAAGAAAACAGTACTGCAGAAACACGAAACGGTAGAAGTTTATACTGATGCGGTGGAGCAGGAGCAGCAGCAGGCCTAGCTAGCACACAGAGAGAGTCCTGCACTTTCACTTCATCAGCTAAAACTCTCTCCGGCACCGCATACAATCACTGCCCGAGTCAGCGAGTCTAATCATAAAGCATTAGTGAAGAAAACCCTGCGCTTGTATTTAATTACGGTGATGACAAAGTGCTTTTTCTGTCCATCTGTGCGTCCATAGTGCGTTTTATTTACCGAGCAAAACACAACACAATCATGAACACAGGCACGCTCAATCGATAACAGATCCTCGAGCGACGCACCGGTTCACACGTTCGTCCTGCTGATCTGATCCGATTGGTTTAGTCTGAGTGTAGTCCGTGCTGTGGAAGGAAAGTGAAGCCAGACAAACTTTGGGGATGAAAGTTTCTACAGAATTTACTAATCATGAGGTTTCTGTCATCATTTCCTCTTACAACACTCGAAGAGCAAAGCAAATAAAAATATATAGTCTAGTTCTGAATGTTATTTATTAAAAAAATGAACGTTTTAATTTTTTTTGGCTTTCTATCATAATATTTTGGTGTATAAGTTATTATTACTTTTATAAATAATTATGATATGCATATGTTGCTTTACAATACTTTTATGTAAATTGTATACATAATTTTTACTTATGTATTCCTTGACTGTTTCTGTTTTCTCTATATTCTATATTCTCTTTAATGAGTGTGTTTATGATAAGAAAAGACCAGAACGCAAAAGTATTATAAGTTAAAAATATATTTATTCTAAAGAAAGCAGTATCAGTCCATTTCTCAAGAAGTAAATGCTGCCTGAAACATACTGGCTACTTAAAATTTGCTGGATCTAAATGGATAGATAACTGATATAGGGGTCTGGAGTATAACAGTGTCTGATAGCTGATATAGGGGTCTGGAGTATAACAGTGTCTGATAGCTGATATAGGGGTCTGGAGTATAACAGTGTCTGATAACTGATATAGGGGTCTGGAGTATAACAGTGTCTGATAGCTGATATAGGGGTCTGGAGTATAACAGTGTCTGATAACTGATATAGGGGTCTGGAGTATAACAGTGTCTGATAACTGATATAGGGGTCTGGAGTATAACAGTGTCTGATAACTGATATAGGGGTCTGGAGTATAACAGTGTCTGATAGCTGATATAGGGGTCTGGAGTATAACAGTGTCTGATAGCTGATATAGGGGTCTGGAGTATAACAGTGTCTGATAACTGATATAGGGGTCTAGGGTATAACAGTGTCTGATAGCTGATATAGGGTTCTGGAGTATAACAGTGTCTGATAACTGATATAGGGTTCTGGAGTATAACAGTGTCTGATAGCTGATATAGGGGTCTGGAGTATAACAGTGTCTGATAGCTGATATAGGGGTCTGGAGTATAACAGTGTCTGATAACTGATATAGGGGTCTGGAGTATAACAGTGTCTGATAGCTGATATAGGGGTCTGGAGTATAACAGTGTCTGATAGCTGATATAGGGGTCTGGAGTATAACAGTGTCTGATAGCTGATATAGGGTTCTGGAGTATAACAGTGTCTGATAACTGATATAGGGGTCTGGAGTATAACAGTGTCTGATAGCTGATATAGGGGTCTGGAGTATAACAGTGTCTGATAGCTGATATAGGGGTCTGGAGTATAACAGTGTCTGATAACTGATATAGGGGTCTGGAGTATAACAGTGTCTGATAGCTGATATAGGGGTCTGGAGTATAACAGTGTCTGATAACTGATATAGGGGTCCAGAGTATATCAGTGTCTGATAACCGATATAGAGGTGTGGAGTATAACAGTGTCTGATAACTGATATAAGGGTCTGGAGTATAACAGTCTCTGATGGCTGATATAGGGGTCCGGAGTATAACAGTGTCTGATAACTGATATAGAGGTCTGAAGTATAACAGTGTCTGATAACTGATATAGAGGTCACAGTGTATAATAGTGTCTGATAACTGATATAGGGGTCTGAAGTATAACAGTCTCTGATGGCTGATATAGGGGTCCGGAGTATAACAGTGTCTGATAACTGATATAGAGGTCTGGAGTATAACAGTGTCTGATAACTGATATAGGGGTCCGGAGTATAAAAGTGTCTGATAACTGATATAGAGGTCTGGAGTATAACAGTGTCTGATAACTGATATAGGGGTCCAGAGTATAACAGTGTCTGATGGCTGATATAGGGGTCTGGAGTATAACAGTGTCTGATAGCTGATATAGGGGTTTGTAGTATGACAGTGTCTGATAACTGATATAGGGGTCTGGAGTATAACAGTGTCTGATAACTGATATAGAGGTCTCAGTGTATAACAGTGTCTGATAACTGATATAGGGGTCTGGAGTATAACAGTGTCTGATAACTGATATAGAGGTCACAGTGTATAATAGTGTCTGATAACTGATATAGGGGTCTGGAGTATAACAGTGTCTGATAACTGATATAGAGGTCACAGTGTATAATAGTGTCTGATAACTGATATAGGGGTCTGGAGTATAGCAGTGTCTGATAACTGATATAGGGGTCCAGAGTATATCAGTGTCTGATAACTGATATAGAGGTGTGGAGTATAACAGTGTCTGATAACTGATATAAGGGTCCGGAATATAACAGTCTCTGATGGCTGATATAGGGGTCCGGAGTATAACAGTGTCTGATAACTGATATAGAGGTCTGGAGTATTACAGTGTCTGATAACTGATATAGGGGTCCGGAATATAACAGTCTCTGATGGCTGATATAGGGGTCCGGAGTATAACAGTGTCTGATAACTGATATAGAGGTCTGGAGTATTACAGTGTCTGATAACTGATATAGGGGTCCAGAGTATAACAGTGTCTGATAGCTGATATAGGGGTCTGGAGTATAACAGTGTCTGATAACTGATATAGGGGTCCAGAGTACAACAGTGTCTGATAACTGATATAGGGGTCCAGAGTATAACAGTGTCTGATATCTGATATAGGGGTCTGGAGTATAACAGTGTCTGATAACTGATATAGGGGTCCAGAGTATAACAGTGTCTGATAGCTGATATAGGGGTCTGGAGTATAATAGTGTCTGATAACTGATATAGAAGTCTGGAGTATAACAGTGTCTGATAACTGATATAGAGGTCACAGTGTATAATAGTGTCTGATAACTGATATAGGGGTCTGGAGTATAACAGTGTCTGATAACTGATATAGAGGTGTGGAGTATAACAGTGTCTGATAACTGATATAAGGGTCCGGAATATAACAGTCTCTGATGGCTGATATAGGGTTCTGGAGTATAACAGTGTCTGATAGCTGATATAGGGGTCTGGAGTATAACAGTGTCTGATAGCTGATATAGGGGTCTGGAGTATAACAGTGTCTGATAACTGATATAGGGTTCTGGAGTATAACAGTGTCTGATAGCTGATATCGGGGTCTAGAGTATAACAGTGTCTGATAGCTGATATAGGGGTCTGGAGTATAACAGTGTCTGATAGCTGATATCGGGGTCTGGAGTATAACAGTGTCTGATAGCTGATATAGGGGTCTGGAGTAAAACAATATCTGATAGCTGATATAGGGGTCCGGAGTATAACAGTGTCTGATAACTGATATAGGGGTCCGGAGTATATCAGTGTTACAGGATTATGGTTTACTGTGCTGGGATCAGTTAAACAGTCTGTTGGCCTGAGGGACAAAAGACGTCTGTTGGTGGACTGGGACAGCAGTCTGCCACTGAATGAACTCCTCTGCTTGATGATGGCACTGTGCAGAGGGTGGTCAACATTATCCATGATGGTCAGCAGTTTACTGAGGGTCCCTCTCCCTACTACTGATGTAAGACACTCCAGCTCTGTTCCCAGCACAGAACCGGCTTTCCTCACCAGCCTGTCTAGTCGGCGGGTGTCCCTCTTCTTAATGCTGCTTTCCAAACACACTACGGCAGAGAAGAGGACGCTGGCTACCACAGACTGATAGAACATTCTCAGAAGTTTTCAGTAGATCCTGAAGGACCCAAGCCTCCTCAGGAAGTAGAGCCTGCTCTGTCTCTTCCTGTGGAGGATGACAGTATTTGCTGACCAGTCCAACCTATCATCCAGATTTATGCCCAGAAATTTGTAGGTCCTGACCTCCACATCTACCCCCTCAATAGAGACCAGCTGCAGAGAAGGCCTGGATCTTCTGAAGTCCACTATCATCTCCTTTGTTTTTGTGATGTTTAGCTGCAGTTGGTTGGATTTGCACCACACCACGAGTCCTCTATTAGGTTCCTGTCCTCCCTCTCCTGTCCTTCACACACATGCACCCTACAACTGCAGTGTCATCTGAGAACTTTTGCATGTGGCATGACTTCAAGTTGTATATGAAGTCTGATGTGTACAGATGAGAGTGAGCGCTGTGCACTCCCACCTTCTCCTGGTATGCAAACTGCAGTGGGTCCTTAGCATGGTGGACCTGAGGTGTGAGGCGTTTCAGCAGCAGTCTCTCTATGGTCTTCATTACGTGGGATGTCAATGTAGCCATTCAGCTCCTTATTCAACTCAAGAACGATTTGTTAATAAGTCAGACAATAACTTCCTAGGCCCAAAACTATAAAAGGCTTGCCAGGTAGAGGGTTCTATGGTTGGGCAATATGACAGTATATTACTGTCATTGTAAATTATGTAATATACAATAAATAAGCTCACATATTAAAAACATATTACGGAGGTCGACAGAACACTGATCGACAGTATGTTTCGAGACAGAAAATGAGTGCTGTTTAACTGAATTCAGTGCAACACTAAATATAGTCCTACTGCTTCCTTTTTCCCTTATATATGAAAGAGAGATGAGTGCTATGATTACGGCTTACTTTTTTAATAAAATAATCATGGAGAGATTTTTCTATTCTATTAACATGTCTATTAATGTGATTACATATTACATAATTTAAAAAAGCTATTGGGATTTTATTACTAATATTACATCTTTTAGCAATATATCACTCCAAAATACAAGTTAATAATTTGCATAACTGTGACAATGTAATCATAGCGAGTAAGATAATATTAGTTTTAGTGTGTTGTGGTGTCTCAGCACTACTTTGTTTCATTTAGTTTTAGGTTAAATGCTAGTTTAGTTTTGCTCTCCAGCAATCATTATTCTCAGTGTGGGTGCAGGGACTTTTATTTTAAAGGGCATGGAAATCTGCTGTGTGTGTGGTGGCAAGCTTTAGCCTAGCAGTTAAGTAGCCATAGGTGCATACGAAATCCTCAGTAGGCGAGCGTAACTAGTATGTCTGTATACTCAGTAGTCATTGAGTAGTATGCAAACGTTACCTGGATGACCTCCTGAATCGGTTGATTCGTTGACACCATCTGAGTACGGATTCAGACAAAAACGCAGGTAGTAGCAGGACTTTAACAGTGTTGGTCTGACATCTGGTGGACATAGAGCATCCAAGATTATGAGTACTAAACACTTGCATACTGAAATAGCTACTACTCTACCGCTTGAGCAACCCCCAATGCTCTGAGAACACCCAATGCTACTTTATTATTCTAATATAATAGTATTTATATGTAAGTTATAGTTTAGGTAAAGAGAAGAAGAGGGGGTTTTCTGTTTGTAGTGTTTCTCCAAAATGTCATCTCTATTAATTGGGATGGCTTATTCAGCATGTATGTGAATATAAAACTGTGTGAGTGCAGTCAGACCCTCACTCCCAATTAGAATATGGGTTATAGATCTCAAATGTTTAGAAACAATCCAGATTTCACAGCAGACTGTAAATAGCATATTAGTTTGATATGTAAGGATAATTTCTCTGATGTCTCAGTCGGGTGTTACACTCTTAACTCCGTGGCATGGCGTGTAATCAGTGGGAAATATGAGTGGGCTATAAAACCCTTCTCCCGCAAAGCAAGAATTGATGTATGTGGTCTACAAATTTAAGTTCCACATGACTTTTAGTCAAATGTCATTTTTGTGTATGTCTTATTTTCACAATGCCCTCAAACGAAATCATTGAGTATATAGAGTTATGCTAAAACAGTGAAATATGACAAAGTGTACTTCCAATTCCAGCTGATAGCTAGGTCTCCACACATCACATGGTACTACCAGCACTGAAAAGATAAATACTAGCACATGTAAAGAGACGTGAGACATGTAAAGCGCCACTGCATCTTTTTCTGCCGTTAACAGAATGTTATTGGAGAGCTCAGCACACTTGGAGGAGAATCCTAATGCTGCAATTATTCCACACTCTATTGTTTCAATGGAGCCACAGTGGAAAATTCCACCAGGGAAAGAGTTCAGTTTTCCCAACTTCTGCAGTGAACCACACCACCACTGTCATCAAACAGACACCTGTGCAAGCTAGGGTCGCTAAGTGGTGGACTCAGTGCTCTTTTGTACTATGGGCCCTGGATTGCTCTGGCATCGCCATGAATCGAAGTTGGATCTCCCTCTGATGACTATGACCTCTTTTTGTACCAGAGTGCTGATATTTGAGCAGTTCTCTAGGAATGAAGTGTTTGTTCAAAAATTATGACACTGTGTTCTCTCCATCATTGGCAGCAGCGAGAGCTTCACTCATGTTCTGTGTACAGGGGCAAGAAAAAGGACTGAGCCTGAAAACCCTCATCGTGTCATCATCTTTCACTACTGCATGCAAAATGTACTTTGTGTCTTTCTGTTCGAGGGCAGAGGAAGGACCAAGCAATAAAAGCAGCAAAGAAACTCCCTGTTCCTTCATTTAATTCACATTTACAAACAGCCTGGTTTCAGCCTGATCAGTGCCCAGTTACAAGTGCGGAACTCTCTCTTCCCCGCTGCGGGTTGGCTCGAGGTTATATAACACTGTGTGATGAGTCAGTCTCCAAACCAGCGAAGCACCTCACTCCATTACACGCTCCACTCAGTGTTAAAGAGCTGTTTAAGAGGACAAGGACAATTGCTCTTCCACCGAAAACTCCACACACTCCCAGCAGGGGCTCTGGCCTTCGTCCCTGACACAAACACACATTCCTGGGGCTTGATGCCGAGGGGTCAGTGGGGTTCTCTGGATGGCCAAGCTTTCCAGTTGACCAAAAACACCAGGTCAAAGGTAGAAAGTGAGCATCATGGATTGCTTTAGGATCAGTGCAATGGAGACGTGATATTGTTTAAGGGAATCTAATGAGAATTTTTTAGAGACCGGATGGATGGTTCTGTATATCATTGCTGTCCAAAAAACATGTATCTCAATCCAATGTATCAATTTATATGTTCCTTCATACTTTCTCACCTGTAAAATTGCCATTTTGTAGATACTTGCTTTTCTTTGAACAGTGATGACAATGTTTTGGTATGAAGACGTTGTTCCTTACACACATTTCTTACACTTACAGTACATTTTATAATGGAAAACGTTATACATGCTGTCAGACAAAAACATTTATTTTTTTATTATTAGTCATTTTGCACCATTTCTGTTGGCCTGTTCATCGTGAAGGGTTAGGGTTAGGGTAAAGGAGTCATTTGGATTTTGTTCTGAAATTTTGGACCAATAAGAATGCTCTAAAAATAATGCTCTTAAACAAAATACATTTACTTTAACTTACATGAACGTAAAAGGGTTTTTGTCCTCTGCTGTAAAAGTTATCATTTGGGAGACATGCAGCCAGCTGAGCCTAAAACATTTATTTAGAAAATAACAAGATAACTTCCAGACAGATATTCTGAAAATTCATATTCTCTAGTCTTACTCCCGAGCCCAACTAACTCTCTCTCTTTACTCTTCCTGAGGAATGTCCCCCCCGTCTGTTGAACGCTGTTGAAGGACTGATTATCAGGGCCTCCACCCCACCATCACCAGCCAGCTCACCTGTCCATTTACTGCTACACCCTCAGTTACATCACTATGCCATCCAGATGTAGCAGCATTGAGATAGGATGGGACTGTTTCAGCTCATGCCCACTTTTCATAAAGACCCAGTCATAGACTGCCTCAGTCATACACTGCCTCTATCTGTGCAGCTTCTAAAGCTTTGCTATCCAGATTTCAAACAGAGGCTCCTTTCTTTGGTATTTAGTTTAAACTGTAAATACTGTTTGACCAGAGGAGGATGGGTCTCCCCTTGTGAGTCTTGTTCCTCCCAAGGTTCCTTCCTCCAGTCTGAGGGAGTTTTTCCTTGCCACTGTTGCCTCTTGCTTGCTCACTAGGGGATATATGTTATGACTGTCTGTTTTCAAAACTCTGTAAAGCTGCTTTGAGACAACATCGTTGTAAAAAGCGCTATATAAATAGACTTGACTTGACAGATGTAGCATGTACATTTACAGCATTCAGCAGACGCTCTTATCCAGATGTTCAGTCAGAGTATGAATCTCTATCTAGTACAAACAGGTTTAAGTCCAGACTACTCTTATACTCAAAGACTGCCATAAACAAGTGCCAGTGATGATGCCTAGAAAGAAGATAAGAAAATAAAAGATTAGTACACAGTACAATACCTAGCAAGACTGGAACACCTACAGAGAAGAGAATAAATATAAGACTACATACAGTATAAGTGCAGTACTTAGTCAGTGTTCCTTGTCAGTGCAATTATGGTTCATACTAGAGATGGACCGATCAGCATTTTTGAGGTCGATTCTGATCGCCGATCACCTTTCAGCACGATCGGCCGATAGCCGATACCGATCGAGGGCGGGGTATACGCCACGGTAGAACTACACGTAATTATTAGCGCACGCAAGTCATGGCACATGGTTAAAACTGGTTTATTACCATTTTAACGAGCTCATGTGAAACAGCATAATATTTGTAACAAAATTAGCAGCCAATAAAAAAAGGAAATCAAACAAATATCCCCAATACTGCAATCATTAGATTTAGACCCTTAATTTAAAACTAAAAAAGCTAATTAAATAAATGCAGTAAAAACTGCAGTCCTTAAACGCAGACTCTGGGTCAGATCTGGTCTGTACTGGGTTATTATCTGTTCTGGGTTGTTTGTTTTGTGCTAGCTGTGCGTGCTAGCTCTGCTGTTTACTGATACTCACTGTATTCAGCCGCGTGCAGTGCCATATTAGATTACTAGTGTTAAATGTCCTAGTCTTGGTTCCTCAACGAGACACGATGATTTTATTAATTTAAAAACGTCCTGGATGAGTCTGTCACGTACGGTAAACATTGCCAGACGGACATGTTTACTTTCAGCACATTTTTATTTCTGCGACGTCAGTCTGTCGAAAATAAGAAGGGTGTGTATTTCCACCTAGCGGTTCAGATAGGTATTACAGGGAGGGGGTTCCTCTTTCTGGATGAAACGCTAGCTGGAAATACAGAAATTAGGCTCATTTGTTTAACGCCATCGATCGGCTCTCGGGATAGGTTCTAAATTGGAGAAATATCGGCCGATCGCATATTTAGATTAAAAATCGGCCGATACCGATACATAGCCGATCGATCCATCCATCTCTAGTTCATACCAATGCTTAAATAGATTAGAGATTATAAGTGCTTCACAAAGAGATGGGTCTTCAGTCTGCGTTTGAAGACCGTGGGAGAGTTCACTGTTGGGACAGCCAGTGGAAGTTCGTTTTACCATCTGGGTGCCAGGACAGAGAAGAGTCTTGTCGCGTGTCTTCCATTAATCTTGAGAGATGGCGGGTCAAGCCGAGCCGTACTTGAAGCGTGAAGGGCTTTTGGCCATTGCCATAAGGTATAGAGGAGCTGGTCCATTCCTGGCTTTGTAGGCAAGCATCAGAACTTTTCCTCTACCATCATCGAAACACCACTAGAGCGATCTGTTGTTGGAGGAATGCTATTTCATACCGCCAGTACAGTTTAGTATCACGCGAAGGCACATTGCACCCGCTCTGGTGGCCCAACAACTTACTGAGAAATG
Source organism: Megaleporinus macrocephalus (assembly GCA_021613375.1). NCBI lineage: Eukaryota > Metazoa > Chordata > Actinopteri > Characiformes > Anostomidae > Megaleporinus > Megaleporinus macrocephalus. Next base: position 15,643,166 of record CM038708.1, on the reverse strand, counting down.
ATGCTCTTTTTCTTCATGACTCTGTATGTCATAATCGTCAATTAAAAAGGAATTCAGTTTCTGCATTTCACTGTATTTTAACTGTATATCCTACCACATACATGTTGCATGCTGGGTAGTTGACTGATTTTCACAGATTATGGTTGAGGCCCTACAAAACTCCATTGCAGTTTATTTAGATTAAGCACATTCAAATGCATTGTTCTCTGTCCTGAAATAAACTAATTCTAGCTTTTTAACGTATTTAGGCCTTAAGTAAGATATATTTTGTATATGGAGGATATCCTCCTGCAGCTGTGTTTAGGGTATATAACATCTAATAAAGTTTAGCTCTACACCCAGTGGAAGTCTGTGTGAGTAACACAGAATCAAAGCTGTAAAAAGAAACATGTTTTTGAGAAAGCCGTTCCTTCGAGTTCCTGTTTTTGGTCGTTAGGCTTAGAATTATTTGGTGTCCAAAAAACAGCTTCCCAACAAGAAAGTGAAGGAGTACGTGCTGCAGAGTCATGGGGCTGGAGCTCCTCGGAGGAACAGTGCAGGAGCTGAGGGGCAGCGGTGAGTCACTCTGTCCGGACTGCGGCGCGTGGCCCAGTCATTGAGTAGCAGCACCGCAGGCCTGACACAGCAAGGAGCTTTCAACGCCTCTCAAACTACTGTGGGGGTGACAGGGGCATGAATGCTCCAAACAGAGAATTGTGGGGCCCCTGGGCCTCTTAAGAAAAGGCCGTTTTCTCCTATCGCAATTTTTTCCACCTTGATAGCGAGGGGGATGAGAGATGAGCTAATGTGAGGGTGAGTATGTAATGTTTGGTTCTGGCTCAAAGAGCATTACCTTCCTAGCCTTCTGGACACGCCTTCTCGTTACACACACTCGCAAACCACGTCTCACATACTCTCTCCTCAGGAGCACGCGCATACATATACACTAACCCATCACGCTCAACACCTAGCTTCACTACAAAAACCTTTACGAGGAAAAAACTCCTGTTCAAGGATATTACATCTTTCTTTCCTCACCTGACAGACAACCAACACGTACACGCCTACCAACACATCAACACCTGAAACATAATAACACCAGAGACACTGCAGTACAAGTTGCATTTTCTTTTAACTTACACAGCACACCAAATGTTTGTCTTTGTTTTAGAATTTTACTGTCGCTTCTCAATGAAGCAAAAAAATCCTACAAAGCAGGGAAGAGTGATGAACTGATATATATATACAGTCCAATGCACTCAGCTCAGTGTAATGTTTTAACCAAAGAAGCCCATTTACCATCGCAAAGCTCTGTATAAACTATTTGGATAGTGTTTTCTGTAGTTTATATGAGTAATTTAAGGACATCAATACGTGTTTGATTGGTCTGGGGGTCTGGGCTGGATATGGTTCCTTCTTTGGGCTGACCATTGCGTTCACTATAGGGTCCAATCCAAAACCGAGAACTTTTAGGCTGACAAAGGAACTGGTGTCTGTAATTTTAGAGCATTTGTATTATACATTACACTATATTTACATTTTCCACATTTGGCTGACACGCTTATTCAGAGCCACTTACAATTTACATTTACAGAGGGAAGCAAAGGTAGTGTTAGGGGTCTTGCCCAAGAACTCTTATTGGTATAGTGTAGGGTGGTTGCCCATGTGGGAAATCAAATACTAGTCTATGGTACAGAAGGCAGTGCTGTAACTCAATACACTATACTAACCACACAAACCTAATAAGTACTGTTTTGGTTGGAAACAAAATAGTTAAAACCTTGAAGCACACAGTGAAACATTGTATAATCTGGATTTTGCCTATTGTTTCCCATTAGTGCAAGGTCATGGTGAGCTTGTTGGTTGATTCGTCATGTTTTTCACATCTACAAAGCTTTGTATTGAATATGTTAAGCTAAAGAAGCACACACATTGATTCAAATCTGTTAAAAGTTGTGTCCCCATACTTTTGATGAGAGATGTGTATATACCCATGTACACATAGACACACACACACACACACACACACACACACACACACCTGCAGCAGTGGTGCAATAAACGTCTAATTCTTTCTTTATAGGCTTCCCTCTCCCAAACATCCACAGAAGCCTCAGCTGGACCATGTGAGGTCGTGAAGATACATCCATGACATCAACATCATGAGCTAAGTCCATGGAGGCAGATGAGGGTCAGTGCATCCAGAAGGCCTCCGGTCGTGAAAGGAGCCAGTCTGTTTGTGTGTGTGAGGAGCACCTAGTAACCGTTGGGAACAGAAGCACCTGTCTGATGATGCTGTTGATGTGGAGTTGACCACCCTCAGAAGCAACGTTCAACGATACTGAATCATCAGAGTTTGACCCACCAGGTGACAAGTATATTAGGTGTTAATGCATCAGTAACGTTGACGTAACGGCTTAGGATGTGTAAAAGGATGGTCGTCAGTGGCCATCCCCTCTACTCTCCCTCAATCTCACCTCTCTCCTCGTTCTCACCTCTCCCTCCTTTCCCTCGCTCTTAGTCATCTCAGGATGTGTCAGTATTTCTATCGTTTTTCGAGGTCATGCCCAGTGGAGCGGAGAAAGGCAATCTCCGGAGAAACAGATCGAATGGTGCCAAGCCACAGCCTTTTTCCTCCACAAACCCCCCCGAAACCAAAACCCACACCAACCTGCCCCCCCTCAGTGCTGCGCCTTGAGCTGGGGGCAAAGCCCTCCCCATACCCTGGGCTTATAAAAGTCTTGGGGGTATATATGGAGGGAAGAGAGGGATTCGGAGAAAGAGCAATAGCAGTAGAGGGAAGAAATGGCAGGACAGCGAACGATGTTGACAGTCTTGATTGGCGTCTCACTCTGGGCAATTTGTTCAGCAGCTCCAATGGAATGCCACTTCAACTCGCAAGGTGAGATGAACTTCAGGCACCACACACACAGAAATAACATAATATCTCACATATAGAATATCCTCCTAAAGGTGTCTCTACTCTAAACATGGTGACTAACTGCTGAATTGAATCAGGTGTATTTGGGCAGGTACATCTCCAAACATATTTTAAACCAAGGCCTTTCGAGAAGGCCTTCTTTATATCTTTCTACTCCAGTACTGTAGCTTCAACTTAAATCCCACACACTGATGGGAACTGGAAAATTTTATTATTTTATTATTTGCTCAAACCTCTCAACAAAACCACCAACGTCCATAAATATAAAGTATAGGGATCCTAGTAAAACAAAGTGCTGTACACTCTGGGAAGACAGCATCGGGGACAGTTGGGGATAGAGGAAGATGTTAACAGCACCGAGGGACAGTTTGGAACAGATGAAGATGTTAACAGCATTGGGGGATAGTTTGGAACAGATGAAGATGTTAACAGCATTGGGGGACAGTTTGGAACAGATGAAGATGTTAACAGCATTGGGGGACAGTTTGGAACAGATGAAGATGTTAACAGCATTGGGGGACAGTTTGGAACAGATGAAGATATTAAAAGCATTGGGGGGACAGTTTGGGATAGATGATGTCAACAGCGTTGGGGGAGAGTTTGGGATATATGAAGATGTTAACCACATTGGGGGACAGTTTGGGACAGAAGATATTAAGAGCACTGGGGGATAGTTGAGGATAGATGAAGATATTAAGAGCACTGGGGGATAGTTGGGGATAGATGAAGATATTAAGAGCACTGGGGGATAGTTGAGGATAGATGAAGATATTAAGAGCACTGGGGGCAGTTGGGGATAGATGAAGATATTAAGAGCACTGGGGGACAGTTTGGGATAGATGAAGATATTAACAGCACTGGGGGGCAGTTGGGGATAGATGAAAATATTAAGAGGGAATGGGGACAGTTGGGGATAGATGAAGATATTAACAGCACTGGGGGACAGTTGGGGATAGATGAAAATATTAAGAGCAGTGTGGGACAGTTGGGGATAGATGAAGATATTAAGAGCACTGGGGGCAGTTGGGGATAGATGAAGATATTAAGAGCACTGGGGGACAGTTTGGGATAGATGAAGATATTAACAGCACTGGGGGGCAGTTGGGGATAGATGAAAATATTAAGAGGGAATGGGGACAGTTGGGGATAGATGAAGATATTAAGAGCACTGGGGGACAGTTGAGGATAGATGAAGATATTAAGAGCACTGGGGGGCAGTTGGGGATAGATGAAGATATTAACAGCACTGGGGGACAGTTGGGGATAGATGAAAATATTAAGAGGGAATGGGGGACAGTTGGGGATAGATGAAGATATTAACAGCACTAGGGGACAGTTTGGGATAGATAAAGATATTGAGAGCACTGGGGGACAGTTTGGGATAGATGAAGATATTAAGAGCACTGGGGGACAGTTTGGGATAGATGAAGATATTAAGAGCACTGGGGGACAGTTGGGGATAGATGAAGATATTAACAGCACTAGGGGACAGTTTGGGATAGATGAAGATATTGAGAGCACTGGGGGACAGTTTGGGATAGATCAAGATATTGAGAGCACTAGGGGACAGTTTGGGATAGATCAAGATATTGAGAGCACTGGGGACAGTTTGGGATAGATGAAGATATTGAGAGCACTGGGGACAGTTTGGGATAGATCAAGATATTGAGAGCACCGGGGGACAGTTTGGGATAGATGAAGATATTGAGAGCACTGGGGACAGTTGGGGATAGATGAAGATATTGAGAGCACTGGGGACAGTTTGGGATAGATGAAGATATTAACAGCACTAGGGGACAGTTTGGGATAGATGAAGATATTGAGAGCACTGGGGACAGTTTGGGATAGATGAAGATATTGAGAGCACTGGGGACAGTTTGGGATAGATGAAGATATTGAGAGCACTGGGGACAGTTTGGGATAGATGAAGATATTGAGAGCACTGGGGACAGTTTGGGATAGATGAAGATATTGAGAGCACTGGGGACAGTTTGGGATAGATCAAGATATTAGAGCACTGTAAGGCAATGCCACTTTAGTAATTGGGACTACTAACCTGCAAACTATGTGTGGTAAGAGACTTTCTTAGAGTGGTCTGATAAAAGCCCACCTCTGTTCTGCTCTTTCTCTCCACAGCTCTGTGTGAGTTCGAGGGCAGGCACTACTCCCTGGGGGAGATGTGGATGGAGGGCTGTCTGCAGTGCACCTGTCTGCATCCTATCGGGGTGGGATGCTGTGAAACGTTAGTGATCTTCCTTCCTCTTTTAGGGATACTTCATACTCCACTCTGTTACCTTTCATTCATTGTTACTCTAACGTTAATACATTAGACTAATTTTGTTATTGTTTTGTTATGACTTACAAATAGTAGATACTAAGATGCTAAAATTGATAAAAATGATAAACATTCTACCATAAAAACCTGTTAATTGTTATTTCTTAATTGTTATGTATATCCATATTAAGGTCATTACTATATCGTCACTGTCCAAAGAAGCATGTACCTGCAACTATTCTGTCTTCTCCATTCACAGCGTTCACCGGCCTGTGGACTTTCCACCTTGGTGTGAGGTGCGTGTTGAATCTCCAACCTGCAAAGTGACCCTGGTGTTAGCCTCTGACCCGCGGCTGCCCTGCATTCCCGGAGAGGGCAACAGCGTGGACCCCAGCCATGGAGCCATGAACATGAAACTAGCAGGGTAACAAGGCCACAGACCGACTGACCCATCTCTAAAACAAACAAAACAACATGTCTGAGTGTCTGAGCTGGTCTCCTGCTTCACCTGCAGTGGCTGTAATAATGCTGCGTCAACAGTTATTAGCATTTTAACACTTTGAAGTTAGTGAAACTTGGTCATGTATAGATTTTGTCCAGGGCCTATTTACTGCCGCCTGTGTTTGACAATAGTACTGCCTTATATCTCTTTTGATTGTTTAGTGTGAGGAAGCTAGAAATTAGGAAACAGAAAGAGGACAAAGAACAAAAACAACAGTGTCTTACACAGAATGTATTAAAAACAGGAACAAAACTAAGTTAAAGGATGTGTCCACTGAAAAAAAACCCCAGCACAGACCAGCCTGCATTACACACGCATCTAAACTGGTTTAAGTTGGCATAGTGCTGGCCTGGTGCTGGTTTAGCTGGTTACCCAATCATAAGTCATGTTAGTTGACCAGTATACCAGGGTCAAAACACAACATATGCTGCTTTTGGTATCGATCAGTGTATAACCTCTATTACTGCTGACCATCATACCATCATTTAAAACACTACATGTGCTGCTTCTGGTATTGTTCAGCCTATAACTTCTAACACTGCTGACCATTATACCATCATTTAAAACATAACATATGCTCTTGCTGGGAACTGGCAATTCAGTGTTTTCAGCTTTTTGTCTCCATAGCTTGCCGTCCAGTTGGTAACCGCTGCTGAAAAAAAACAACAGTACAGACCAGCATACATTCTATGCTGGTTTAGCTGGTCACCCAGCAAGCTCATGCAGGTCTAGCAGCATACCATAGTCAAAACATATGCTGGCTTCGATGGTGATAAGCATACTTGCATCCAAAATATATGCTGGTCTACGTGGTTTTTCTAGCAGAGACAGGTCAAAACAGCTGATAAGCATTGTAAATCTTCTTATCATATAACAAAACATGAGCATATTTAGCCTGATAATATAGTCACTGCTGAATTTTTATATAGTAAGCTTAAGAAGCTGGTTAAATGTGTTAAGATTGTTGAGCAGCTTAGCTGTTATACCAGCATAGGGCATGTTTTGAGTTTGACTAATCTGGTTGACAAGTGTGACCAACTTGACCAAGCTAGTTTTCCATCTTAACCAGTATAGGGTTAGTTTTTGCTTTGACAAGTTGGTCAACCAACTTGATGACCTTAGACCACCTTAGGAATTTAGCTAATACCTATAGAAAATCAACACTGAGCATCTGAAAAGAGCTACCAAGCAACAGCAGGTCTTAAGTTTTATAATTACATTCTATAAATATCATTGTCATTAGAATGTAATTCAAAGGGAGCAAATATAATGAATAACAAATATAATAAATACTTATCAACACAAGCAGCATGGATGTAGGCTTCACATATCACCTCATGCACTATTGTCAAAGAGCAGCTTGGCACTTGTCATATGTGTATTTGTTTCTTGTGTACGTTACAGCATTTACCTTAATAAAATATAGAAAAATAACAGTGTTCTTTGTCTGAAGTTCAACAACCATTCCTCTATGATTTGTCCACTTTTATTTGCCAAGAGTTCAAAACACTTTCATTAGAGACTCTCTGTACATTGCTGGCTCTTGTCACAGATAGAGGAACACACTGAAAAACATACAAGTATTTCCATAAAAATAGAGCAGCTCAACAGGCAAGATTTCACGTAACATAAGCACATAAGGCTGAAAAATACAATAAATATGGAGAAGGTCTTGTTTGTCATGTCTGAAATGTTAAAAGTGTTTAGCACAGGTTGACAAATACACACAAACACACACACACTGCACGAGATAAAAACAAATAAAACACCATAAACAAGATGATGCTGGCTTTTGATCTGAAAAAACAAGGTTCATGTCCACACACACACACACACACACACACACACACACACACACACACACACACACACACACACACACACACACACACACACTTCTACTCAGATATTGATGCTATTGGTCCCTGTAAATTGTGAAACGTATGAAGCTAGAGCTGGATTGGTGGGCAGCACTTTGATTGGCAGGTCCCAGCTGAAGGTATCTACGTCCACCTGCTCCGCCCCGGTCCATACTGTGACCTCTGACTGATTCTGAAGAACCGTTGGCAATTCCACGGGTTCTCTTGCTGTGACGAACTCAAAATGTAGCCGCCACCTCAGAGTCACTAAACAGAGGAACAAAGATACAGATTCTTAATGCTTCTTATCGTACAGACATCCTGAATAACAGCAACTCAACGAGATAATGTTCATGTATCTGACTGTACACTCTACATACGTAACACTAATCTGTATATATACACTAATGTATAAATATATATATACATACACACACACACATACTTGTTTAAAGCTGAAGTTAAGTGGAAAATAGGAACTGCCAAAACACTGGCTTATAACAACTGTTCAATATACCTGATAGACCGCCAAAGCAAGAAGTCAGGGCTAATTACACCAAAAAGCTGCTTTTGTTCTCAGATAAATGTAAAAGTCCAGAGTTTTGAAGATGGGGGAAAAACATCCCTACAGAAAACACACAGTCTCACAAAAAGAATGGAATTTTTAATAAAGGCAAAGAGTCTATGTTGTTTTGCTACTTAGGCTTTTTTATCTTTGTGTCACATTTACGTTTGCTGCTTATTTCCTGAGGCGGATGAATAAATCATTTGTACCTAATGGCTGTGTTGACTGGAAATGAATCTCAGAAAGGATTGCCTCTGACTTTTGCTCAGTATTATAGGTGTACTTTGTAGGTTTACTGCACAGTTTATCAGCTACGCTCTTCCTTGTACGTTCATGTAAGTGAACACTAGATTTGTGCAGTGGACCATTATCTGCAGAACTTGACATCAATATGAAACCAACAGTTGTAGGTACAATAATAAACTGGCAACTCAACGCATGTGCTGATTTAGGACAAGCTGTCGTTCCAATCATGACCAACTTATGACCTTCATTCTATTTAAGTTAACATAAAAAAGGGATAAAGGCGGACAAACAACCTCTGTATAGTTCAAATTAAGAAAGAGCTACTTTAGTTGTTTACTGACTGGCGTAAATTAGGCCACTGAAACAACATAATCCTGGAGCTTAATCTGAGCACGTAAGATGATTATATGAAACACAGCCTTTTAATGGTCAGTCACTTGAAAGAGAGAATAGGTGGACTGACCAATGTCAGTGCTGAAACCAGGCGTCACGTTGAGGGGAATGGGTAGGGAGAAGTGGCTGGAGGCCGTGTGGAGGCAGGACTCCAGGTGGCGTCCGTGACCTGTGACGCTGACCGCTTGACCTGGCCGTCGCTGATACTGCTCAAGGACCTCTTCCTCACTCTGCAGACTCACTGAGTACTGACATCATACACAACATGCACATGCATAAGGGCATTGCAATATGGGAATAAACATGTACACACTGATGCTGACTCGTACCTCTCCATATGTCATCCTTATATTACATATGACTCAGTGTACAAGTCTAGAGCATATATTTATAAGTCAATAAAGAGAAAACTGTTTCTCTGAAAGCATCTGAGGCTACACTAACCAAGTTCATTCTTTAGATACAGTCCATTTGCTAATATGTTTGTCTTTGTAAGATTTGCATACATTTAGCCCCAATTTTTTTCCATTCTAACATCTAAAAAGACTCTCTTACTGAACATCACTGAACCTCTCCGCCTGTGTTTTAACAGAACTCTCTGGCGTATCAAGTGAGATCAAAAAAGAAAAAAACAAAACAAAGGCTTCCGTTTGTACCTGTAAACATGGGATATCCCCTTCTGAGAAGGTAAACGTTCCAATGATGTCCTCTCCTAGTCTGTACACAGTCTTAAAGATACAGAATTTGGCCACCTTCCCTCTTATGTTTGTTATATTAAACAAATCTGTGGAAAAAACACAGACAAAAGCAACGTAAATTAAGTTTTCCCAGGAAAAAATCTTACAGAAGCTCTTACATGGCAGTGACTTTGAAAAGCTTGGGGAGAAAACCGGCACAAAAGAAAAGAAAACATGTATAGTCAACACAGCAATGAAATGAAAGAATCTTGAATAAAACAAATGAAGACAAAGTTTCTTAAGGTTTTGGGTTATATTATGCAGACATCATACATAACAACAACTAGAGACAGACCGATCAGCGTTTTTGAGGCCGATACCAATCAAGGGTGGGGCTGTTAGACACGGCAGGGCTACATATTATTAGCACAAGCAAGTCATGAAACAAGGCGGAAACTGGTTTATTACCTTTTTCAACGAGCTCATGTGAAACAGCATAATATTTTTAACTAAATTAGAAGTTGGTCTATGTGGAAGGAAACCGCTTGATACAGCTCTGGAGGAGCGACATCTGAAAAGTATTTCCTACTAGGAAGTGTTAAATGCCTTTGTCTTGGTTCCGTGCGAGAGACACTGATTTTACTAAGTTTACAGACGTTACAAACTGCCCTGGATGAGTCTGAGTCACATACGGTAACAAACTGCCAGACGGATGATGTTTTACTTTCCGCACATGCAGTGAATGCTTAAACTGCTTAAAGGCCGTTGCTTTAGTCAGTCTAACAAAAATGAAAGGGTATGTGTTTCCACCTAGCGGTTCAGATAGGAATTGCAGGGAGCTGCCCGGAGGGGGTTTCATGCAGGGCTCCTCATCCTGGATGAAACGCTAGCTGGAAATACAGAAATTAGGCTCATTTGTTTACCGCCATCGATTGGCTCTCGAGAAAATTTTGATTAAAAATTGCCCGATACCGACACTAACCCCAATTAGTTTTTTTAAGTACACTTGCAGTAGAATGTTTTAACGTGTGCACGCAGGACAGAAAAGAAGGATCACACTCACGTGGATAGCGGCGTGATGTAGTGATCATCAGCATGTCCAGTGCTCGCTCCAGTGTCCTTGTGTCTCTCCTCCCTCCTTCTTCTTCCTCCAGGAAAGGGTTTGAAGGGGCTACTTCCTCATCCTGTGGGAAGGGGGGCTCTGGCATCCCTAGAACACACACACACACACACACACACACTACTGTAATGCTCTTGGCAAACACACCAGACTGGGAGAAGCTTGCTGTTTCAGAGAGGCTCTAAGCCAGTCAACAGGCCATAACCATCCGGCACTTATCAAAGTCTACGAGATCTTCACGCTGGCCCATTTCTTCTGCAACCAACACCTTGTCTATGACATGCGCCCTGACATGCACTTATAAGTTCTTATAAAACACTAAACATTAACAACTTTATCTGTTAGTGGTCATGTTTAAGTAATGTTACGTATAAAATTTACACAGCATTTTATCATCTCTGTAACGCCGCATGCCTTCGGATTTAGTCCAGCGGATGGAGAAACACATGCATTTGTAACATCCAGGTTTCACAACTGCAACGTTCTTCTATTTGGCCATCTCGTCAAAACCCTCAATAAATTCCAATATGCATTGAGCGTAGTTGCCAAGATCCTCACTTACTCCAAGAAATCTGAAGACTACAGCTCTACCCCTCATCATCCCTAGTTACCTATAATGTAGTGCTTTGTAAAAGGTTCTTATTACACACAAAGCTCTGTACAGCATGGACTCTGATCTCCTAGCTGAGCTTCCCCATTCCTATTCCCCATCATGTACTTTATGATCAACTATTTTAGGCTTTCTCCATGTCCCTAGGTTAAGTTGAGCATAAAGCTGATGATGAAAACAACAGCAATCCACATGTTTTCAGTAGTGTTCTGGTACGGCCCAAAGCACTGATGATGCTTCAGATTTTTCAATTCAAATTGATCTTCATTTGAATAAGCCGATATCGATTTGTATAAACCTGAGATCGATCTTTAAAACTAGCATTCCAGCCATTGTTTTTCGCACAACGAGATCTGGCTGGGGGCGCACATCAGTTAAGCATGGCTGGAGCACAAGTAAAGGCTCCCCAGAACTTGAAAGCAGATGTCTGGCTACATTTTGGATTCAGAAATCATGACGGTATATAAACATATAAACACTAATGTTTTTAGTAATGGTAGGTTGAGTGTTCTTTGTACATTTACCACATTAATTCTCTGAAAATCTCTTTTCATATTCAAACAAAACATATTATTGTAACTGAAATATCCCTAAATGAATCGATATTGAGTTGAATTAAATCAAATCTGAAATCGAATTGAGTTGGGACCTTGTGAATCGGGACTGAATCGATCCGGGAAATCAGTGGCGATACCCAGCCCTACTGTAGACGAGTAAACAGTCTGCAGCAACTGGGTATAATACCTACCATGCAGGACAAGCACTCTGAAGGGAACGCGCAGCAGTTTGATGGGAGAGTTTACTCTCTGGCAACCAATTGTCAATTTGTAGACATATTTTACTGCCTGACCACGAAAACTAGGAGGGCCATCTATAGGAACAAGTTCACTGTAAGAGTCTGTATGAAAAGGAAGATAAAAAGAGAGAAAACAGAGGACATAACTAAGAGGTGAGTTATTAGTGGACAATCTAAAGGAACTGAATGTCTGTTTATTTAAATTAACACAGGTCAACATGGTCTTTACAGAAGAATAAAATATGTTGGCAGATTCTAAGACCAGCTGCTTACAGGTTTTGCTTTCTCCAGGGTCCAGCCGGAGGTCACAGAACAGGATCTTCGGTGGGGTGTCCAGCATGCACTGGCCTCGCTCCCCTAGCCAAGAGGAGTGTGAAAAGAACATGAGGGCCCAACAGTCAACACAACCGACCAAATCAGACTGCCCAGCTGTGTCACACGCTGCATATTAGGACTTCAATCATTCTGAAATCGGAGCTTATTCATGAGCTGAGCTTTTAATACATCTAAAATTGCAAGCAGCGATTCTGTGAATTACAAGGCTAACGACTTTCCAATCCCAACTGGACAATGCAAGCCAGAGCTCAGTCCAATCTAATCCTCATCACATGCATACAGAGAGCTCAGAGCGACTGGACTTTTACACATCTCAGACCAGTGTCCATATTTGACCTGGGTTAGAAAAAAATGGAAGCTGTTTCATCATGAAAACAGGGAAAAAGTATTAAGAATAAAAGAATGCGGCCTCTTCATCATCATTAAAGAACCACCAAGAGAAACTCGAGGATTTTCGCCAAAAACTGATGACAGGGCAAAAGAAAATGCAGCAAATAAATCTAGAAAAAGTGCCTAAATCCAAACTGAATGAATGACTCAGAAACCATCAGACACAGTGCAAGAAGCAAAGAAATGTACTCACTCCAAAGGAAACATGAATCCTAAAGTCGCAAATGTGGAGACTAGGTCATGCTATGTGACAGCTAATATTTCTGCCACAATCATATGATGTTTGGCTGTATGACTCCCTCACGAGCTAGTTTCCATATCACTGCCTATCAGGTGGTCTGAATGGGTGTCTGTCTTCATAAATCCTCTTAGAGTAAAAGAGTCGAGATCAAGTTTGATAAGAGTCAGTAATTAAGATTGCCATACTTCGTTGCTGTGCACAGAAAACCATGTCTCCATTTCTGTTGATTTTTTCTTTTCTACATCATTACAGCAGCAGCAGCCGTTCACATTTTGTGAACATGGGTAACGGATCAAATGAATGTTCCAAAATAGATTGTATATAGGAATATATAGGAAATAATTCTGGTTCCATTGATTTACATTAAAAGTATTTTGGAGACATTTGTTTTTTTTTTATTGGCCAGTGATAATTTAATGCTCTAAGTTCTGATTTTCAGAAACCGTCCGTAATGTCATGGACTCGTTTTGGAGTACCGGCCTTGAGGGTTTCAAAAAGTAGGTCCACAACAAAGAGGACGTTGTTAAGGGTTGAAACAAACAAAAACAGGTAGAAAAATTGAAATATTTATAGAGGTTTGATTTAACGCATTAAAAAGCTTAAGTGACTCCTTTATCCTAATAAAAGCTAATACTCAGCTTTGACCAGCATGGTAAACCCCAAAAGGTCTGTGAGGGCCTGTGAAGCTTTACAGACTACATCCATCAAAGAAAAACACCTGGATTCTACTGCTGGTACATTTTTATACTCCTCCCTCTTTTTTAAGTCAGCGTTAAACCATTAGGAAATAATCAAATACAATATGAGCAATAATAATCAAAAATTATTCAGACATGTTTTCAACAATACCCCAGTGTCTATAACACTGTATACAGGCAAGAACATGAAGGTGGATCCTTCCAGTCGCCTACGAAGGGGCATTCTCCCACACTCACATTACTATAGGAACCACTTCTCTTTCACTTAATACAATGTTTCCTGGGTTCAGTACATTAAAACAGTCTTGGTGAACGCAGTGTCAGAGTGTTCAAACCTCCACTCTGGACATGTATTACACTCCAAATGTAAACAAGGAACTTATGCAAAGGCAGAGTATCTGCGATTCACTTTAAAATAAAGATGAAAACAAAACAGACAGAAGGTTCCACCTAAATTCCACCTTAGAGCAATGCAGAAGTGAAACCAAAGTTGATGCCAAAGATGGCAATTTTTAAAGGGCTATGATTGTTATCCTTTGATGACTGGTATGTCCTTGATGCAGCTCTTTTCTACTATAGGAACACAGCGTTACGCGATTTCAAATGAAATGCTGTTTATAGAAATGCTTCCATGTGTAATAAGTAATAAATCTAATAAACTGGTGCTCCTAATTAAAAATAATTTGAAATATGCAATTTCTGACCAAGGTTGTCAGGCCATTATAGCGCCGCTGCTGGAAGGGTAACTTTGCAGGGGCCTGTTAACAGGTTTCAATAAGCCTTAACAGTGAAACTGCTCAGGGTAGGTCTTACCTCTGCTGGGGATGAGCACAGTGTCACTCTCTGCTTGCACATCCTGCTTGGTACCCTGACTGGGTAAAGCCACACGACTCTCGCTAGCATGGAACTGGCAATGGATCTGAGCACTGGCCCACGCAAGCATCTCGCTGAGAATAACAGGGAAGAATAAGAAGCAGTAATGACATGTTTTATAAAGCATGCACAAACACAGAGTGAAATCAGATATGTTTCCAAATAATACATGGCAAAAGAAATATTTGCACTGACTAAAAACATTAGGCTGCTGGTTTTGCTTTTCTTTATTATATCCTCATTAATATAATCATGCAAAGCTATAAGTTAGTCCTTTATTTCCCAACTCTGGACCTGGAGGCGCCAAATTTTAACATATGCTTTAAGCACACCTAATTCAACTCAATGACCTGGGCTGGAATTCCCAGAAGCACCTAAGTACGAAGGGGTGGGTGGGTGGATGGATGGATGGATGGATGGATGGATGGGTGGATGGATGGATTTGGCTGTCACTGCAGCCAAATCATACCTGCTCTGTGGTGGTCCTTTGGGAATCCTGGTCACTAAAGAACAGGGTGAAAGGGGCTAACAAGTAATGTATGTGTGTAGATATAAGGAGGTGGTTTTTAAGTTACAGCTAATCAGTGTAGATGCCAGCTAACTACATAAATGGTTGAGTGGAATATCCACTGTATATGGGTCAGGTCACATGGTAATTCACATTCCAGCAAAATGGAGGTAATGATCTAGATTATTAATTTACCCCACTCATTGTTTGGTTTCTATAGACTTAACATGACAATACGCCTAATGTTATTTATATGTCATTGCTTGGCATGCCTCACACGATTCACTTTCTGGCTATATAAGGCTGGAAAACCAAAAGCTTTTTAAGCTCTTGCAGTGTTTTTGAGTATTTGTAACATGTATAGAAGTGAACTGACCCTGCTAATAAGGCAGAATAATATTGTTTAGCCCTCTACAGCAGTGGTTCTCCAGCTGCTTGTCTGGACAGTCCATATTTTTAGTTGTATCCCAACTCAGAGCACCTAGAGATGAAGCAGAAATGTGGACCATCTAGGCAGGCTCTGAGGAGCAGTCTGAGAACCACCACTGTACAGGAGCCCTTAATAGAAGCACTCTTCATCAGCTCATAGCAAAGAATTACTAATATATAACTGATGTTGTCACGATAGGACGTACAGAAATACAAGTCTGATATACCTGCTCGCGCTAGTAGAGAGGTGGGACATGGGATTGGTGAAGGTGATGAGACACTCTAAAACCTCTCCAGCCAGAAACACAGGTCCCCGGGCCATGGAGGCGACCACCTCAATCATCTGGAGGGAAAAAGACAAAATCAGAGAATACAGACTTAGGAATAATGTCCCACCAGCATTCAGTCATTTCTCTTTGCATTCTTTCCTCGTACGCATAGTATCGTGTACACGTGACAGAAAGATGTAGATGTTTTAAAGTGTTTTGGTTCGTAGCAGACAGCTAACCTACTTGTGGCCTGTGGTAACTAAACATCTCCAAGTTAGAGGAGAAGTTAACCAGCAACTCGGCTCTGTGGGAAACAGGTGCTTTTACAATATGTATAAGGTGCAGAATACCTTGAGCTTGGGATAAAGCTGAAATCCAGCCGCTGTTAAGTTTAAATGTTGAAGTTAAACGTTTAAAAACCGAGAACAGAAATGATGAGCTCGGCCGGCGGCGACACCGCAGCGCCTCAAAAACAAAACAAGCCGAGATCGAATTTAGGCTGTCCAACCATAAAGCTTCCCTGAAGCACCTCGGATTCCTTACAACGAGCAATCTTGCGGACTCAAACTTAATGCCTAGTTCACTTAACCGTATCCTGTTGTTATATCTACAGCACTATATTAATATATAAATATAAAACATAGATTTGAAAAACATTACGAACTCCGGTAAACACTATGGTTGGCCCACAGCGATGGCTCCGTGGCACATGTGACGCAGATAGCGGTCGAAACCAAGTAGAATGGGTGGGGCGCAGCTTTTTAGTTTAATAAACGTTACATAGTGCTTACCTGACATAGTTTTTTTGTAATATTATTGTCATACACAAGTAAAAAACATAGATTCTGCGCGTGTAAATAACAAAACATGCCTGAATTTCAAAAAGTGGAGGTGCAACTGTGCGCGGCTCCACCTGTGTGCTCGAGTTGGTTTGGCTCATGTTTAACTTCACAGCGCAGATCCATTGTATATGCAGCCTAGTTCATTATGCGAGGAGACGCGAGTTACAGCCCTACTTTCTCAGGGGAACGCGATCGTGTGTTCGTTCTAGATACCCGCCCTCTCTCATGATGAACCTGCAAAGCAGTGTGGCGACGTTAAATCCGCTGCTGAACCCGGTGGGCTGAGTGGACGCGGCTCCTAACAACAGCAGTGCATCCTGTCCTGTCTCCTGGTCTGATGAGCAGCTCTGCGGATGAGGGCATGAAGTTCACCCAGCCGTGAGGAAACATCCAGCTACGTTCACCGAAACGGATCTGGAGGATGTTGTCGTGGCTGGACTGAGACTAGTCCAGCCTGGTTCGAGACTTCAGGATCTGGGCCAGTTTGAATGGACTGATAGGTGGACGGTTAGTTAGCAGCGCTGTGTTGCTGCGGCATCACCCAGGTCTCCATTTGCCCGTGTAGCTCTTAGCTTGTAGCTACAACGTCGACTTTATGTTTGCAGCTGCTACACGTTTAAAACAGTGTCTGCTTTAACGTTGAATTAGTTAAAATATGTTTTAAGGATTACCTCAACCTTTTTTTGCTTATGCTGTAAGCATCTAACTTGGCTTAAGTTGATCACATCAGCGCCTAATGATATGTGTGTTAGTTAAAGAGCATCTTAAATGGGTGTTTATCACGGACTTGGGCTTATCTCCTATTGTTTTATGGTGCAATAAAGGTATGGACATGCGGAGATAGGCCACCTGTAGGCTCAAAAGCTTCATGTCCAAGGTTTTCAACTGACTGATAGTGCTTACCTAACTGGACCTTCAACATCCAAAGTCAAGAATTCTGAGAGCCAGTTTTATGCACTAGTGCACCTGTAATCCATCCATAGTGCAGCCCAGAGGAAGAGAGAGAGAGAGACAGATCATCATGGATTTAAACGACAGCACTTCATTGGCCGAGCTGATGGCCAGATACCAGGCCACTGAAACCGGGTACCAGGTGCCCAAGGATGGATGGAGGATCTGCCTGGCCCATGAGTTTAAGGAGAAAAGAAAACCATTTCAGGCCAAGGATGTGTCACTCTCCAACATAGCCAAACATTTTGGCTTAGGGCTCAGGTGAGTACCCAGTTTTCTGTATGAGGAAGAATGGTTTCAACTTTTTTAGAGGATCTTTTGTTTTTCTTCTTTGTGGCTACAGTGCATGTAAATACGGAGTTGAACTGCAGGTAAACTGAGCGGAAGTTTCTGTGACATTCATTTGATACATCTCTTTTCCCATGAAAGTGTTTGCTCTGTTTTAAATGCACATTTGCATAGTAGATTTTAGTGTATAGAACTGACATGCTGTGAACCCCAAACGCTGTTGTTTACTCCTTCAAATACAAATTCCATATTTGTAAAAGAGGGCAGTAAAACTAGGCATCTGACGGATCAATTTATGCACCTGAAAGAAACATACAGCAATAAAGACGGTGGGCTACGTGGAGAAATCTACTGCTTCAAGGACATTTCCGAGGGACCAAGCTGGGCTGCTCATCTTTGATTAAGGCTGAAATTAACTTCATATTGAACAGCTTCCTAAGTGAAAATTCAATTTCACCTTGAGCACCACAGCCTGTACTGGTACCAGAAAGTAACTGCAGCATCATTTAAGGCAGAACGGAAACTTCTCAAAACAAGCTGTCAGATAGGAACTCCCACATCTTCAACAAGATCTCAAGCAACTCTGAATTTGTTAGTGTGCTCAGCAAGTTTCGCTTTGGACAGTTTCTCAAAATCCTTGACACTAAAGAGAGGAGAGAGAAGCAGTTCCACCTATATATGTGTCACAACACCAA
The DNA here is from genome assembly GCA_021613375.1 of Megaleporinus macrocephalus. Taxonomy (NCBI): domain Eukaryota; kingdom Metazoa; phylum Chordata; class Actinopteri; order Characiformes; family Anostomidae; genus Megaleporinus; species Megaleporinus macrocephalus. Next base: position 15,624,683 of record CM038708.1, on the reverse strand, counting down.
CCACAACCTGCAAGTAGCAGCCATGCTGTGTGATTTTATCACTGTTGGCTGGTTGATGCAGACCGTCTTAAATTGTAAGTTTCATAGTGAATAACATGTTGGATTGACCTTGTGTTGATGTCAGAATCAAAAGCCAGTACAGGCAGTGGTGTTTAAGGTGGAATGGAACATTTGCTTCAGATGCTGGCTAATGGGAAGCCAACTTTCAGCCTCGTTTAAAGATGAACATCAACCACGCTTGTTAACCATTCGTTTTTTTGGAAAGGCTATGAAACGTGGCTTATTTACACGAAGGCTTATTTTATTTTCCTGGCTGTGTCTATTTGGACATGTTGCTTCTGTGTGAGCTTCGTGGTGTCTCACTGTAAACCAGACAATCAGAGCAGAGCGCATCAAATTATTCATACTCTCACCAAAAAAGGAAAATCACCTCTTCACATTCTAGAGTCAAAGCACAGGTTTGTGAATGAGCATGTTAAAATTGCGTCTGGGAATTTCTTGCCTCGACTAAAGTCACATACCTTGTATGTATACATCAAAGAACCTTTTGGTCCTTGAGCATCAATCTACCGAAACCTATTAAAGCCTGGTTTGTGCAACATCGATCTGACTTCAGCTCAGAACAAGGGGGCACTGGAAAAAATGGTTTGTAATGTTTTTTTTACACTTTATTTAGTACCTAGAGAGTAGCCCAGTGCAGCTGCTCACAACAGTACACCATCATTTGACTTTGTTCTCGTCTTGGGAAATAAGGCTAGGCTGGTATGTAGAGTCTACAGCAAATGGGTAATGGGTGGATTCTGAGGCCAATGTGTGGTTTGGTTAAATACTTCAGAAACAAACTACTCAAAATACAGTTCTTTTCTTTTCTTCTCATTCAGTGTTTTGTACTTTTGTTCTGTGTTAATGGGGAAAAAGACTTTGTAAGGAAATCTGATCTTCTAGGGTTCTACCTAGAGCATTTGAATTACATTGCAGGAATCCTATACACACAGCCTGATCAGATACCCTAATGAACTGCTCACCCACACTTAATTAGGTAACCTTAAAAAGCAATATGTCAAATTTTTAGTTTCAAACATTCAATAGAATGTGAAGAAAATACCTTTTGGCAATATGTCCAAGATGTATATCGTCGCAGTCCAAAGAATAAAAGTTCTATCAATTTTTGTTTATTGGTTGCACAGATGAGCTGTCATTTATATTGTGGGAAAATTTAATGCCCAAAGGAACAACGGAAATGTGCCAGAATAACAAAAAATCTGGTTACATTGACTTGCATTAAAAGTGAAAGTCCTGTTTTTCTTTGGACAGAGACGATATACACCTTTAACATATTGTCAAATAGTATTTTCTTCACATTCATTGAACACTGTAGTATTTTTTTTTTTGAATAGTGGAAACTAAAAATTTTACTTTTAATTGTTTTGTTTTTTTTTGTGGATAAGCAGTTTATGTACTGTGTTGCATTCATAACCCACTACTGACAGTGTGCTGTGTCTGTTTGTTGTTTGTGTTGCTCACCTGAATTTCCAGATTCCTGAGCTTATTACACAAATTGCACTTTCATAAAGTCAACGAACAAAGGAGCTCACAACGTTATATTCGTCTGCCGTCAGTCTATTACTGAGTATATGACCAATTTGAGAGAAAACTTTTTAAGCTTGTGTAATTATATGTGTAAAACAGTTTGTGCAGGTTAACTGATGAATGATTTGTAGGCTCTGTGAACAACCTGTGGCTTATCAGAACATTCACAGGACCTTCAAGAAGAATATCTAAGCCTGACCACTGCACTCAGAGCACCACAGAAATACATTCTGCGAGCCAATGATTGGCTTAAAGGCCTTGAACACTGTGACAACGACTCTTTCAATTCTTCCCTAAAACCACGCAAATGCACAGACAGGTCAGCGGTTATTAGACAGTAGACCGTCTGCTTCTGTGAGTATTCTCTGCAACCATTCAAAATCCACTGCCTTTTCAGTGTTTACTGTAGTATTCATGGAATCTAGAGTCTAACCCAATCCGATGCAGACGTTGTCCTTATACTATAGTTTGTTTAGGGAAATATTCGCCTTTTCTTAACCTTAAGCCTATTTATGTACTATATGACTTGTGCAGTGTCAGGGTGTGGTTCATTGGGGCCCTAAGGCAGTTACAGTTAATAACTGAGCCACAGTGATCTTTAATAATACTTTGGGTCTTAGTTAATGATTGAACTGTCTTGACAGAGACCAGTAGTTGAAAGAGTACCTGTCAGCTTTAACCTGGAGTCCACAATTCAAGGCCGTCTCGTTCTTTCTTTCTCCACAGCATTTAAATCCCTCCTTTTTATGGATAAGTTTGTCTTACAGGCACTAAACAGACAGTTTAGACAATACTAATAAAAATATTGGGTTATGGCCAAGCGACGAGAACCATATTGTTAGTTTTTATATTTAGAAGTGCAGAAGTAAACGACAACATTCACAGCGGCCATCGCTAAAACAGAACTGTCAGTCCAATCCAAGATCAACAAATTGGAACTTGCATAGTCTGCCATTTCACACAGATCTGAGACCAGTTTTTACTCCTTCACAAACACTGAACACTGTGAAGAGCTGGGAACGGGGAAAGGGAGGTCAATGATCTATAAAAAGGGCCAACCCTAGCCAGACAGAGACAATTCCCAGCTTTATCCCCCTAGTCCCATAATGCAGTCTGTTCTTTTCTGTTCGTCAAAGGCCTCTATTTCCAGCAGCTCTTGTGCTGAGTGCTACAGTCCAGCAAACAGCTGTGCGCGCATGTGTATAACAGTGTAAGAGGGTTACAGAGAGCAGCAGAATGAGTGTGGGAGACAGCAGGAGACTGAAGATGAGCAGGAAGTGTTGAGTAGTCAGGCGCGCGTTGGGAACGTGATGTGGGAGAATATATTTACATTTTAAAGAACTATTTGTGAATTGTGGGGAAACCAATGGAGAAAATAAAGGAAGTGTTTTTTGTGCATTGGAGTCGTGACTGGATTCCTCTGTCACTGAACCTGTTTGTACAGTATATCCACAAAATAATTACATAAACAAAGCATCACTTCTATTGTGTCTATCCAAAAAGGGGATAGAGAGAAGAACAGAGAAGTTGTTTATAGGAGCCCAAAAATTTGACTCGCTGTCACAGTTGACCATGTGTGCTGAGCTGGTACATATTTATAATGTAGGCACTTTTTAGGACCAGGCCGCTGAAGGAAACATACTTTTCTTTACACTGAGTACACTTTAATGTTATTGCTTCACTTAAATGTTCTCAGTCATTGTTAGGGGTGTAAGAAAATATTGAATATATCAAATATCGGGATGTTATGTTTGGTGATACGGTATCAATGCTCAAAAACACAGTATCGATACACCGATTCCTGGCAGACAGTGAATCAGTGTGTGTTGCGTTTAACCCTTTGACCATTAGATGGCAGTGTTGTAATCCATTTTCAGCTCCACTCCAACATTAACAAGCAGCAGAAGGGTGCAACACTATTGTAAGCATTGGCAAACCTGTTTATATAGTGGTGTCACAATATATCACTTTGCTTGCAGTATCGCAGTATATATCACAATATATTGAATCGCGACCACCGTGTCACTATTTATACACAGCCCTAGTCACCGTCCTAGTACACCTGTTTTGATTCTGTCATAGAGCCTACAAAATATAATAAAATAAATTCTACAAACAGAAAGCTTTTAGAACACTTTGATTTTGTCATTTTGTATTCATTTCTGCACCCTCATTTCACGTTTGTGTGTGCAGGTATCTGAAATGGTGGTACAAGAAAACGCAAGTGGAAAAGAAGGCACCCTTTATCGACATGATTCGGGCACTGCCTCTCAGGCAGATTTATGGTAACTCCTGTACAAATATCCAGAAGAACATATGAAAAATATCTCAGCACATCATGTACTAACAACCATGCACAACCTTTTTTTTGTAGGTGCACCTCTTGGTGGTATTGGGGGAGGTACCATTACTCGTGGATGGAAGGGGGAATTTTGTAGGTGGCAGCTTAACCCAGGAATGTACCACTACAAAACAGTCATTGCAGACCAGGTAAGACTCATCATCACAGACATGTAACTTCAACCAAACTGTTAACTACAAAAGCATTTGAGCGTTTGACTAATGCACATTAAAGCGAAAGATGTATGAAGAAAATGAGAACTTGTATTTCAGAAGGAAAAATGTTTAGAGCATCAGGACAATGGCTACATTGTCTGGGAACTACACGAATAGATGATTCAAGTTTTATATATATATATATATATATATATGTATACACACACACACACACATTCACACATGGTTGGACAATGAAACTGAAACACCTGGTTTTAGACCACAATAATTTATTAGTATGGTGTAGGGCCTCCTTTTGCGGCCAATACAGCGTCAGTTCATCTTGGGAATGACATATACAAGTCCTCCACAGTGGTCAGAGGGATTTTAAGCCATTCTTCTTGCAGGACAGTGTCCAGGTCACTACGTGATGCTGGTGTAGGAAAACGTTTCCTGACTCGCTCCTCCAAAACACCCCAAAGTGGCTCAATATTATTTAGATCTGGTGACTGTGCAGGCCATGGGAGATGTTCAACTTAACTTTCATATTCATTAAACTAATCTTTCACCAGTCTTGCTGTGTGTATTGGTGCATTGTCATCATGATACATGGCACCGCCTTCAGGATACAATGTTTGAACCATTAAATGCAGATGGTCCTCCAGAATGGTTTGGTAGTCTTTGGCAGTGACTTGCTGTCTTGGTCACAGATGCACCAGCAAGACGTGCACCAACAGTTTGTCCTCTTTTGAACTCTGGTACGTCCCATAATGTTGTGTTATTGCAATATTTTGAGTTAAACTGTGCTCTTACCTGCTAACTGAACTTCACACTCTTCTCTTACTGGTGCAATGTGCAGTTAATGAAGATTGGCCACCAGACTGGTCCAATTTAGCCATAAAACCTCCCTCACTAAAATGACAGGTGTTTCAGTTTCATTGTCCAACCCCTGTATGTATGTATGTGTGTGTATAATAGAAGTCATTTGATTAATAACATGCCTTTAATAATTTGCAAAAATTAAAATATAGACTAAGGTCATATGTGAAGTTGTACAGTTACCAATCTACCATCATTCTCTCTCTTTCAGTTCACAGTGTGTCTGCGTAGGGATGGCCAGACACTTTACCAGCAGGTTTTGTCCACTGAGCGTCCTCACACACTGCAGGGCTGGAACTGGGGTTACTGCGGTGAATATGCCTTTTACCATGCGCTGTACCCCCGAGCCTGGTCTGTCTACCAGCTGCCTGGCCAGAATGTCACACTCACCTGCAGGCAGGTGTCACCTGTCATCCCACATGACTACAAGGTGACTAGCCAGCTGATGGAAGATGTTTTCAAACTTTGTGCTTTAGGTTAACATGAGCTGTTAATGAGAGTAGTAAATCAGGCTCGACATGCTGGTGTCCTAAACGCGTTTCTATTGTTAAGTGCTGGAACTACAAGGTTAACTAGTATTGTAAGCTTGGTATTGTTCAAACTGCATGCCTAAATTATTACACGTCTGCGTCAATCTGAGCTAAGTTAGGTATTAAGATGGCTAAGGCATACACTTAAACAATATTGAACTGGTGGTCATAAGTTTCCATTGCTTGTTATCAAGATTGATCGAACTAAAGTCATAGTCTTCAGACCTTTTAAGTAAATGTTTTAAATGATTAAGTTGTGGCACATTAATTGTTAAATAAATGCCAAATTCTAGGAAACAAAATTAGTCTAAAATCTAAGAGAAACCTAACTGATTGTAACTAAACTGGCCTTTTATATCTGCATTCTCTCTCGTTTGCAGGACTCCAGTCTTCCTGTTGCTGTCTTTGTGTGGGATATAGAGAACAAGAATGACTATGCATTGGATGTCTCCATCATGTTCACCATGGTCAATGGGTCAGGCCACAAGGACGATAAAAGTGGGGGTCATTGGAATGAACCATTCCACTTGGAAAAGGAGGGAGAGTCTGTATCTGGGATTTTGCTCCACCACTGTACTCCTGTGAACCCCTACACTCTGTGCATGGCAGCACGTAAACAGGTGACACACCTTCATCAGTACCTAATTGGTAACCCTAAGGGGAAAACAAGCATGTATGCTGTGACATTCACCACCTTAAGTGTGAAACAGAGATGCATTGCATTGGTTTTCTGTGCAAGTTAGAAAACTATACATGTGACTGGCTGTAAAGGTACATGGCTACAAACTACACAAACACACTACATGGCCAGAAATATGTGTACACTCCTTATAATTCAGTTATAACATAGTTCAGCCACACTCATAACCAAAAAGTACATAAAAATCCAGCATGCAGCCACACAACCTTCAGAGATTTAATGTGTCTTACCTTTTAAAACAAATCAGTTTTATGTGCCCTGTTAGAACTGCCACTGCCAATAGTAAGTACAAGAACAGTAAGAACAAGAGCAGTAATGCTGTGTTGCAGGAGGCCACACAGGCTCCCTGAACGGGACTATCAAGTTTTTTTAAGAACTCCAACGGTCTGTCCTTAGGAACACCCACTACTTAGTTCCAGGCTGCCTTTGGGTGCAACTTTAGCACAAAAACCTTTTGTTAGTAGCTCCATGGATCAGGTTTCCAAGCAGCTATACACAAGCCTAAGATCACCTTGTACACTTTTTAAGCATCAGCCAGGCTGGTGTAAGGCATGTGGCCATTGTTCACTGCAGCAGTGGAAAGCGTCCTCTGCAGCAATAAATCACACTTAACCTTTCAAACAAATCTACTAGGTGTATGAGAACGCTACCTGACAGAATGTGGCGCCAGCTATAAAGTTTGTTGGACCATGAATAATGATCTGGCAGGATCTGATTTTTTATTAGTGGAGGCTGTATTACAAGGAATATATGACCAGTTATATTAATGCCCATGGTTTTGTAATGAGATGTGGTATAAGCACATATGGACATTACTCAAAGTAAATTGTGTAGTGCAAAACATTTTTGGCTAAATAATTAATATTAATATAAACATTTTACATTACAATGGCAGCATTGTGGTTATAAGAGAATTCTACCAATCAGGGATGGTTCAGATTGTTTTGGTGTGAAATGGTCCATCACTGAGAGGCTTGCCAACTGTGTTTTTTTTTTTTTAAAGGTGTCATAGAATATATTTCTTCAGCCTTTTAAATTGTTCTTTTATGTCGACGTAAAGGTATGTGACTTTGGTCAGGGTGGAATATATCCAGATGTGGTTTTACATGCCTATTGCGACTTGGCCCTAGAATGAAACAGTAGTTTCATATTTTGATTAGCTCTGATCTAATTGGCTGTTTAGAAGCATCACATCTAAGTGAGAAGGATCTGCTCCTAAGAAGATAAATGAATGTCAATTTCATGCACTGAACTTATTTATTCAAGTATGATGATGTAAATACGGTTTTCAGTTCTGTGGCCCTTTTAAAGTGTTTATAGAAGGAAGGGTTCACAATATCTATAACCCATATTTCTCTAGAATGATGCATTTTACATCAAATCCCATTGAACGACTTTAATGCCATAATATTTATTTAATTTTGCAGAATCTTGTGAATATCTATGGGTTTCTTTACCTTTGCCTTTCATATTGAATTGCATTTATTTTTGTTTTTTGTTTTTTTGACTGTGTATTAGCCTGACCGAGAGATCAGCCATCAGACAGCGTTCAGTCCAAAGGGCACCTGCAGCGCTTTGTGGAGTGACCTCGTAAACGATGGCCGGTTGGACTCACCTGAGGGGGCCAGCCCCCCCACGCAAAAAGAAGAGACAGTAGCGGCTGCACTGACAGTGGGCTGCAGCGTCCCTGCTCATGGACACAACTGCATGGAGTTCAGTTTGGCCTGGGACATGCCAAAAATTACTTTTGGTTCGAGAAAGGAAGAGCACATCAGGTACACACCCTTTACAGATTTAGACTAATTTACAATAATCATGCAGGATATTTCACTCAGGAATCTGTCTTGTCTGCCTAATCCACTGTACTGCCCTATACCTGATTCATCTGTGATACATAAAGGACGCGTGGACTGTTTTCTTAACAATAAGCTCATGTCTATCTATTCTTTAATAGCTGATAACTTTATATTGACTACAAAATAGCAACACACTCTTGTATTCTTTTTCTTATTTTTTTTTAAATTTTGTTTCTCTTTGTTCAGACGATATACTCGTTACTATGGCAGCAAAGGGGATGCAGGCCCTTTGCTTTCACACTACTCGCTCACACACTACAAAGATTGGGAGAAGAGCATTGAGGAATGGCAGAAACCCATTTTGGAAGACAGGTAACTCGGCCGTTATAAAAATAATTGAAGTTTTGAGAAGATGTACCAACATGACTGTCAGTGTTGACCAAGAATGAGGTGATTTGTTAGTACACAACTTCAGTACATTGTAAGACATTTATGAACTTCCTAATCTTAGATAGGCTAAAAAAAGAAATGAACCTATCTAATTATGTCTGTTGTCTTGAAAGCTTGCTTCTCTTTCTTTTTGTCTCTCTTAGTTCTCTTCCCTCCTGGTATAAATCAGCTTTATTTAATGAGCTATACTTTGTTGTGGATGGTGGAACCGTGTGGGTGGAGTTTCCTGAGGACTGTGATGTCAGTGGAGGGCTCCGCCCAGAACAAGGTGGTCTTCCAGCCCAGCCTTCTGTTCTCAAGGAGTATGGCCGTTTTGCTTATTTAGAAGGTAAATACTATTCTCTGTATTTTTTATGAAATGCTGGCACCACTGCAAGCCAGGAGCCTTTTATGCTAAACAAGGTCTGAAAATAAGTATTTACAAGTAAAAGGTGAACAGTTGCTTGCTATTGTGGGCAGCATGCAAGTTTAAAGAAACAGCTATGTACATGTAGCACATTTAACAGTAGACTGGTTTTAGATTTTTAGATAATTTTAGGTTTTAGATGTAATCTTATGCAGTAAATTGTAATCTCTAATGGTCAGATTTTTTGTTATGCCTATGTGTTTATGCTAATGCATTGTTGAATTAAACTAATGGCTTATTATTGTAAAAGATAATATAGTCCCACTGTTGTTGTCTTGAAGCCCCCCTTAGCCTATCCTCTTCCTGAAAACATTACAGCTGCATCTCAGGTCAACCAAATGAAGTGTTAAGCTTCCACTTCCATCTTTAATATGATTTCCGCTGTTCCCAGGTCAAGAGTACAGGATGTATAACACGTATGATGTGCACTTTTATGCTTCCTTTGCACTTATCATGCTCTGGCCCAAACTGGCTTTGAGCCTGCAGTATGACATCGGTAAGGAGAATCATCTTAATTAAAAAAAAACAAAACATAATCACTACAACTCTGTTTAACCCCACCCCATATTACTTTACTCATCCCTCTGTCCTTCTTTAGCTGGCAGTGTGGTACAGCATGATCCGACAGAAAGGATGAATCTAATGACTGGTCACTGCTCACCAGTGAAGACCCAGAATGTAGTACCTCATGACATCGGAGACCCAGGTCAGTAAAAGCTACTGTACACACGGACACTTCTTTATGTTATGAGGTAGATGCAGTGCATTCTGGGCCAGGAGTCTCGAGAGCATAATTGGCCTTGCTCTCTCTGCGTAGCCCTCAATTGCACAAAGCTAAACAACGCAAGCATCTGTTAGATGATGTAACTGAGACTCAGATGGCAGTTTGTTTTAGTAGTAGTCCAAAAAGATGTAGTAACTCGCATCGGATGTCTTGCAGGAAACACATGCTAGTCTTAACTCGGCCAGCTTGGAGGCCGACTAAGCTGGAGAAAGTTTCTCAATGACTATGATTCTCAAAAACATCATAGCATAAACACAATGGAGGCATCTCAGTAGTATACATTCACAATCCCAGGTTGAAGTAGTTTTTGGTGTATATATATATTTTTTTGGCTCAGTATGAAAGATCAGGCTTCATCTGTTGTGTGTAAACCTTTTTTAAAATCCGATCTGGGCGCCTTTCAAACTTGGTTTTTGATCAGATACACAGACGATTCGTAAAACTAGTCAGAACATAAATATGTTAGTGTCAGGGGTTATTTTTCTACCTGTATTTCACCTTTCTGCCCAAACAATGGACAACTGACAAGTAATAAAGACTTCTGTTGATAGTTTGTTCATGATGCACATGGACCATTCACATGATACTATTTGGGCAGAAGTCTTTTCACAATAAAGACAGACATGGGTCATACCTGTGATTAAGATTGGCCCAAAGAAAAAAAATGACTTTAATAGGAATAGGTAGACCAAACCAAGTCTGGATTTGGCCCTTCCTGTGAAGTGTATCACATTTTATAGCATTCTGTTAATGAACCTTCCTGTTTTCTTTGCCTCTTTCTTCAGATGATGAGCCTTGGCTGCATGTCAATGCGTACCAGATTCACGACACGGCTGACTGGAAAGACCTGAACTTGAAGTTTGTTCTACAGGTTTACCGTGACTACCACTTAACTCAAGACACTCAATACCTGCGGGACATGTGGCCCATATGTCAGGTGAGATTCAAAGTGCTGTGCCATCCGGACAGGTTTGTTTAAGCACAGAATGCTTTAACCAACTTTATGTTTGGGATGCTATTTCATTATTAATTACTAATCACTTATTATATAGCCATCACAAATACAGAATCTATAAATGTTCCACCCGTCACTCAGTACGCTGGACATTGGTTGGTATTCTTAGGCAGTTATGGAGGCTGAAATGAAGTTTGATAAAGATGGGGATGGGCTGATAGAGAACTCGGGCTACGCTGACCAGACTTATGATGGATGGACTGTAACTGGACCCAGGTTAGTTATGAATAAATGTTGCAAGTAATTTCTGACAAATCTTATAAAAAATTGTTTTAGCTTAACCCTTATTACCGTCTGTGTGTTTCAGTGCATACTGTGGAGGTCTTTGGGTCGCATCTGTCTGTGTAATGTGTAAGATGGCACAACTTCTAAAGAGTGATTCTGTATATGAGCGCTACCAAGAAATCCTGGAGCGAGGTAGCACAGCCTATGATAAGCTACTGTGGAATGGTGAGTATGGATGTTTATTGTTTTGAATAAGTTTTAATAATATTTACCCATCAGTAACCAAATTATCAATTTCCAAAATCTCTCTAATGCTAGAACTTTGGAGGCAAGAACTTTTGTGTTTGACATCTTATGTTGTGTTATGGGCTATAGTGTTGTATCATCTACTGACTAATGGCTTTTGTCTGGTCTAAAATGGCCTGGCTTTTTTCACACTTGTTTTTTTCACACTTGTTAAATTTGCGTGTGGAATGAATCAAAGTCAGAAATCACTCATGTTTACTGTCTATCATTCTGTCTCTATTACTAAGGCAAGTACTATAACTATGATAGCAGTGGACGAAACCTTTCCAATAGCGTCATGTCTGACCAGTGTGCTGGCTATTGGTTCCTGAGAGCATCTGGACTGGGAAATAATGAGTTCCAGGTTAGGTCTAGAATTATTTCTTTTATTTTCTTTTTTTATAGCCCAAAATTAAGACTTTAGATGCTTCAGCTGCCTTAATGTTATGTTTTATCTTCTTTGTACCACACATTTGTATGTCAGTGGTGTGTTTACTGAAATGCAGTTTGGTTTGTTTTCCCAGCCTTTTCCTAAGGAGAAGATCCGCAGTGCTCTTAAATCTGTGTTTGATCTTAATGTGATGAGCTTTGGTGGGGGGCAGATGGGAGCTGTTAATGGGATGAGGCCAGAGGGTGTGCCTGATCGCTCTAGCGTCCAATCGGATGAAGTCTGGGTTGGTGTAGTCTATGGATTGGCAGCTACTATGATTCATGAGGTAAGTACAGAGTTACCTCATAAAAATGTTGTAACTATAGAGGCATGCACAGGTACTCAAGTATTTTGTTAAACATTTTAACCATTTCTGTGCCAGTATTTAAATACTACTGAAATTACTACATGCTCATTTGCTACACTACACTGTGCTCTTATGGGAAAAATATACAGAGCAATAATTCAGGCAGAGTTTTAAAGGAAACCCATTATGCTCATTTTCAGTTTTCACTATTTTATTTTTTGGAGTCTACTAAAATAGACGCACGTGTCTCAATGTTTCAAAACCACACTATTTTCTCAAACTGTACATCCTCTTTTCATTTCCCTTTGCTTTGTTTGAGCTCCTGTGTCTTTAAGCTTCCCCTACTAATGAGCCCAGTGTACTCCACTTGGTCAGCTCACCCACTTTATTCTGATTTGTCAACTGCCACCATTGTTGAAAGCAACAAGGCAAGCAATAAGAATTGCGTTACGAGTCATCTTGTAACAGAGAAAGGGGCTGGAATTCCAGAAAGGGGTTTCAGGTTGCTGAGAAAAGAGGTTTCTGTGGAAGAGTTTTTCTGCCTCTGTTGTGTGCTTTGGGCTTTATAATTTTGCACACTGTTTACATGCACAAAAAGCTCTGTAACACACTAAAGGAAAGGGAAAAACTGCAAATGCATAATAGGTCCCCTTTAGTGTTGCTGCCACAAATTCTACAATAATTCGGTATCACAAAACACATTCAGACAGGTTGAAGCTTAAGAGTCAGAGTTTTCTACCACTGCTGTGCTGTAATGTTAATGTTAGCTCATTAACTCCTCTAAAGCAGCCTCAGTTACGTAAGACGAATCTGTCACCTAACCCATCATTTTAAACTGCAGTTACCAAAACATTTCACTTGGCTTCTTTTTAATAATACAATACTTTCCCAGATTACCTTAAAGCTTTCCTACTACCTATTTTCTCCAGCCAATTTAAAATTACTCTTAACTACCTGGTTGTCTTTCAGGGCATGCTGGAGGAAGGCCTACGAACTGCTGAAGGTTGTTACCGGACAGTGTGGGAACAGGCAGGAATGGCTTTTCAGACTCCTGAGGCGTACTGTGAGAAAGGAATCTATCGCTCTCTGGCCTACATGAGGCCTCTTAGCATCTGGGCCATGCAGCTGGCCTTGGACAATCGGCCCAACCTGGACAAAGCCGCAGACCAAGACAGCAATCTAAAACCCGTGGAGACAGAGCTGCATGATGAACTTGTTAAAGAGAACTGCCATTAATAAACGTGTGTTTCTTTTGCACATAGGGTCTCTGACCCCCCCCCCCCCCCCCACCCCCCCCCCCCCCCCCCTTATTCACTGAAGGTGTATGTGTATGTAGCACTTTTAAGCGTAGTTTTGTGGATGCTGGTGCGGATGCTATAGACAAATACCGAGTATTTACCTTCGATAAACCAACCAAGGCTTTGGTCAAAGCAGTGAGAACTAGACCGTGAAGGCATGAGCTTGTTTAGCTACTTCTAAAGACAGAGTGAGGGCTAATGAACTTTTAATCACTTTGGTCCACTTAGCATTTTCCTGTGTGAGATAGCATCCATCAGTTGTCCAGCTTTGACAATTCAGTACTGTACATGTACCTTTAAACATAGATTTAAATAAACAGACCAGCCTGATTTACTTTTAGGACAGAATAATTGATGAGCTCTTGCTCTGCCTAGTATCACTATGACTGTGACACTATTGATATTTCATATTTCATATTACAGTACTGTATAAATGTGGTTCTTAGTTTCTGGTGTCTTTTCTGGTAAGTTTTAGAAGAGCTTTTTTAAACATTTTAAGATTATAGTCACTGATGCCAGCCAGTAAGCTTACATGCTTAGCTTTAAATCCATTTTTTTCCACAATTAGTTGCTGAAACAAAGGAAATGACTTTATTTGGATCTGATAAGATGTGAAGAGAGGAAAAGAGTTCACAAACAACAACTGCAATGTCTCTAGTAATGTTTGTAAATTTAGGAGAAATTTACAGAAATGCCTACATTTATGTTTTCTTTTCTGCTGCCTGAAAGAAGATATGGAAGCAAAATGGCCCAAGATCTCAACATTGACAAGTTAAAACAATGCATTTTGCCTGTCTCGCCTTAATTTATTTTTTCTCTGTTGGAGAGAAATGTTTACTTTTAATTATTGGTGCCTATTAAATGAGGATGCATGACAAACAGTTAAAGTGGGATAATTATTAATAAATATTTTAAGCATTCAGGCTAGAGATGGTCTCTCTAAGGACTCAATTATACTTTTGCATATGCATATTTGTAAACATGCTTGCCACCATTGCACTCAATCATGTTACAATGTCCAAATGAGAGAACGTACAAAACTCAACAGGAGAGTGTTTTCCCCTCATTTACATGGATGCTCTGGTTTGTTAACATTTTGAAGATGACAGTGAAAATGTTTTTACAGTCGCACCAGTGCTACCTGCACATTCCCAAACTGCTCTATCAAATTCTGTTCTAGTTCTGCTTCAGGTCTCGTGGACGACTACAAGAGGTCGGCCAGTTAGATTTTTCCTCATGCATATTTAGATTGCGGCTTCTATGAGCCACACTTACTGAACGTATCAGTCATTAAACTGATAGTTTCATACAAAACTGACTGAGTTAAAATTTTACATAGTAGCAAAAACTGTGAACAAACCAAAAACCTTTTAATCAAACCAAAAATTAAAAACAAAGTCTACAATCGTATGCATCTTATCATCGGTGATGTGTTATTGTGGTGCCGATTTTAATATACACTGAGTTTGCTTCCTCATAGCCCGGCTAGCTCAGTCGGTAGAGCATGAGACTCTTAATCTCAGGGTCGTGGGTTCGAGCCCCACGTTGGGCGCTACGTTTTCTTCTTTGGGAATCGGGGAAAGACTAATTTGAGTTGAGACAGGACGATCTGATTCCTGATTATTCGTCTCGTCTTTAACCCTTTAGCATCTTTGATAAGACCATATTTTTGGATATAGAATAAAACTGGCTAAATCTGCTCTTTGTCCGGCGGCCCGCCCACCCCCCTTGCTTCCTTTGTTGTAACTACCCGTCTTCGATGGTTGCGGACTGGAGGGAGGCTGGCCAGATCGGTGGGTAGTAGTTGACTTGGCCTGAAATTCCATACACTAAAACCAGTGTGCAGTTCAGTCTCTGTGGCGCAATCGGTTAGCGCGTTCGGCTGTTAACCGAAAGGTTGGTGGTTCGAGCCCACCCAGGGACGGAGACACATTTTGGTTACTTGTCCCTAAAATTATGTTTCATGTGGACAACACCTGTTTATAGGTACATTACGATGGTATGTAACTTATATTTGTTTTTGTTTTTTTTAAACAACACTGGAAAACAGCATATTGAT
The DNA here is from genome assembly GCA_021613375.1 of Megaleporinus macrocephalus. Lineage (NCBI taxonomy): Eukaryota > Metazoa > Chordata > Actinopteri > Characiformes > Anostomidae > Megaleporinus > Megaleporinus macrocephalus. Next base: position 15,609,433 of record CM038708.1, on the reverse strand, counting down.
CTTATTTAGGACAGAGTCACTAATACGCCCATTATACAGTTCATGTGGAATATAAAATAAAAAGAAAAAATGATCTTGCAAGATGCAATATAAAATAAAATGAAAAAATTACCTTAAATAATTGTTCTAGAATAAAACATGACATAAAACGAAATAATTACAAATCTCAGGTCAGTGTGAATTATTAGTGTAATACTAAATCTGATAATATATCAGTAACAGTTTGGGGCTACACCTCTGGCATTCAAACAAAAACAAGTTAACTTCTTAGTTGACAACAGTGTGGTATTCATAATCGATATTAAAGACAAAAACAATTGCTCGTCCCTGGGTGGGCTCGAACCACCAACCTTTCGGTTAACAGCCGAACGCGCTAACCGATTGCGCCACAGAGACTGAGCTGCTCCACTAGCTTGCTAGAAGTGTACTTCAATGGATACCCCAGTAGGCAAGAAACAAATCAACGCGGTAAAATATCACAAAACAATATTAATTTACATATGAAAAATAGTTTCTTGCCTTTCTTATTGAAGCTCTGGATGCTGACTAAGTTTTCACAGAATGTATTATAAGTAAACTGGCATCTTTACAAATGTGGAATGCTGAGTATGATCCTGCAGCGTATAAAACACTGTGAGACATCAAGCAGTGTATTTATAATCATTTCATGCAAGAAAGAATTTCCATACAGAGTATTTACGGACATGGAACTCGTTGACCATCTGGTTGGTTATTATTACTACAGTGCACTAGGTGGCATGATATCACCATTTAATACATTGAGTAAACTGAGAAGTTACATTACTGTAAGATTGTAGCTGTTACTGTATCTTTAAAGATGTAAACGGGTTACCAAATATCAATAGGGCTGGAGGGTGATATGATCCATATCATCTAACCCTATTTATTTCTTGCTACTACGTAAAATTTAAACAGCACTGATAAAAAAAAACTAAAATTCCTTTATTAAAATGTTTGCTCTGTACACAGACATAGCTAAATTGAGGCTCATATTAGACCCTCATGGAACAAGATAGTCCTAAATATACCTAATCTGTGGGTCACATGGTAAGAAAATGTGTTTCGTCCAGGATTATTACAAGGAAGATATGTTTATTTAAGTAAACCATCATCTTGCGCTTTTAGACTATTTTGTACTCACATACAGAGTACATAATCAAGTGTGCGTGTGTTACAGTCACAGAAAAAGGAAAAGATAGCGCCCAACGTGGGGCTCGAACCCACGACCCTGAGATTAAGAGTCTCATGCTCTACCGACTGAGCTAGCCGGGCTTGCTGAGAGGGCCCTGAAACATGGCTTTATGAACTTAGTGATATGAAGCGTTTACTAGCATTTGTGCACAAATATAGCAATGCTTAGATTGTTTCAGTGCTTGATTAAAGATTCAAGATTCCACTGCTTACGATAACAGTCTTAAGTAGTTAACCTGAAAAATGTGTTTCTAATGGATTCAGTAGAAAGTCAGATCACCAGCTTCAACAATACACTTCATATTTGTGCACAGATACAACTAGCCCCATTGTTTAATGCTTAATGAACCTGTTTACTGTCTACCCTCCATCAGAAACAACAGCGTCACAAATTCAGATTAATATTCTATTTTACTGCCTCAGCATGTTCCTGTGCCGAGTACTACTCCAGTGGCTTTCCGTTGAAATAGCCTTCTAACACAATAACGACGCAGCTCAGTCTCTGTGGCGCAATCGGTTAGCGCGTTCGGCTGTTAACCGAAAGGTTGGTGGTTCGAGCCCACCCAGGGACGGAGGCTCTTTTGTTACATAGTCCTGCACTTGTATAATAACTTGTAGACGAACGTGTGTAAGGTGGGCGAATATCTCACAAAGACAAATAACATTAGCCTTACATATCCTGCAGAGCACGTTCACAGCACAGTCTCTGTGGCGCAATCGGTTAGCGCGTTCGGCTGTTAACCGAAAGGTTGGTGGTTCGAGCCCACCCAGGGACGGCTTCGCTTTTATTTATGTATCCTTGCACATAGAATGCAATTTATAAATATTCTAGCTGCTTACACTTAAAAAAAAACAGACAAAAGACAAGAGTTATATGAAAATGTGAATCTATGCTAGTTTTATTACTAGTGTCATTTACCAAAACCAGTTCAATTTTCTCTCCATCTTTACTTACATTTTTTATATCCCCAGAAAAGTCACAGCTGATGTAGAAGAGATATAGAAGAGCAGGTAACACCAAAAGGATCCTAAAAATATGCAATAAACACAAAGAAACCAGGGTTTATTGTAAACACATGTTTAAGAATGCAGTTTGTAAAAGGCTGAATTGAATCAACATACATAAATACTATACACGCAAACCTGAATCATCTAAAAACAGCTGCTTCATGTCATAGAGATTCTTCCAGGGAAAGCCCAAGACACAAGGTACTTTCAGTTACAAAGAGAAACTAAGAAGAAATGTGTGAGTATAGCAAGATTAGAGTAATCTATCTAATTAGCTAGTAGATTTATTGGCAGATATACCTCATATCTCAGAGGTTCTACCAGGGAAATCCAATGACACAAATGCAGGAGCATGTCAGGATATGGGCAAGATTTTTATTTTAACACTCCTAGGTAAACTTAAAGTGAGACTTACAGCGGTTTTTGTTTACTGTAGCGCTCCTTGTTATCTACAGATGAGTGCATTCACACAAATTAAAAAATCACAACTTGTTGTTATAATTTCATCCACACTGGTCTACTGGTCTATTATTATATACACCATATTTTTGCCCTATATCTGGATTTATTTGACATTCGTCAATGCCAGAGTACGCCCTTATAATATCAACTGCAGCAGTTAAAATGTGTGTGTTATTGTGACCTAAACAGCATGTTTTGAAGTTCAGTCATTGCCCAGGAAAAGCATGCTGTAAGAAAGGTCAAACTATGGCTTGTCTAATCAGATAATCAGTTTTTATTATCATATAATCATATATAGTGGATACTAACAGTACTTACAGTACACTGACCGACCGCATGTTGCAATACAAAGAGATTAGTCTTGTTTATCTGGATCCAGAGGAGAGCAGTGAGCACATGATCCATTAAATAAAAAAGAATAAACATAATTATATTCATAAAATTATTACTGGATCTTATAGACGTATCTAACGGCAAGTCTAAATATCATGAGACCTATAGTGCATTGTGCAAGAATATAACTACAGCATGTTTAATTACAAAGAGAGCATAATTTGTTAAAAATAACTGTACATATTGTTTTCAACTGTACATATAGTTTTTATTGTACTTATTGTTAATTTATTAAGAGGGGAACGGCAATATTTTCAAACTTCTCAATCATCAAAACAATATACTGATTCATGTTGTGTCTCAAAAAGTGTCTTCAAGTAATGTGAGGGTGCATTTTCACCACACCAGCCACATCAGCAACATTCGCAATGTGACATCAGGATTCAGTCACTATGTTTTGCTGACTGTAAATATATGAAAACTGAAACTGGAATTGCATATAGACCAGGGTTGTCCGATCTGACCAGAGCTGTGAGTTTCCATTTCCACAAAGCAGGAGCACAAATGAGCTGCTGTTAAAGACTGAGACCCACAGTTTAAACAAGAAGTTGTTAAATTCTGAACTAGGTTCAGCTGCACCATTTAAGGTGGAACGGGAAATTCGAATTAGAAACTAACTTCAGAAAGCAAGCAGTGGAGGTTTTCCGGCAGCGAATATAAGTTTTACACTGACCCAATTTATTTAGTTACGTTAACCAGCGTAGCTAAAACACACATCCAAAACACACTACCATATATAGAGTTTAGTTTAAATATATAAATCCTTTCAGTAAATATTTTTAAGTCCACCATGTACGTCCTAACGTTAACGGCTGCGCAACATGGCGGATGTGCGTTTTCCCTCATTCTCGCATATTACTCGCTTTTAGAAACAAACACCGCAAACTTACGCAGCATTCACTAAAACCTAAAAAAAATTAAATACTCATCTCACTTTCGTATTAATAATTCTCTCTATGAAGCTATTCAGGGACCGCAACTTCGAGTAAGCGAAGATACTTCGTATTAAAACCCGAGTCGGTCAATAAAACACGTAGGCTACATGTACGGCTGCGTCCTAAACCACAAACTAGCACACTTAATAAATACTGTTTATGTGTATTAACCACTATCAGACGTGCACCCTTTAGAACAGTATTGTAGTGCAGTAGTACGTGGTTTGTACGCAGCTCATAGCACACGTCAATCAACTCATACAACAACTAATGAGCGCGAATCCAAGGGATAGTTAACAAATATAAAACTTTAAAACCAGCCTATATTCTGAACAGGAAAAAGTAGCCTAAACCCACACTCAAGAATCCATATTGTTAACCTTGTGAAAGTGTCCTAGGTGAAAAATAAAGTATCAAGTAAAAAAAAACAACTGCTGAGTAACACAACTTCAATGAAACTTAGTAAAGTCAGCATCTATCATACTACTAACTGAAGTTTGTTAGCCTCTAGTCTTCTTCTTTTCAGAAGTAAATGCTTTCATCAACATTATTTCTTGAATATATTTAGAGGAGTACATGTTAGTCCTACTGATTAAGATAAGATAAGCTGCTTTATTGTCGTTGTAGTTGTACAACAACAGGTTGAAAGCTCTCCGGTGAGAACAGCAGCAATAAACAATAAACTCATAGTGAGTGCATTAGCAGCAACCTGTGGGAGGGAGCAGGGAGGGGCAAAGGTGTCAAAAGTATTCACATTCATTACTCAGGTAGAAGTATAGATATTAGGGTTTAAAAACAACTTCTGTAGAAGATGAAGTATCAACTCAAACTTTTTACTCTAGTAAAAATTTAAAGGACTGCTTTCAAAACTACTTAAAGTATAAAAGTAAAAGTAATGTAAGGGAAAATACCATTAAGGACAAAAGCTTAGGCCGAACCACAGGGGCCTATAGTGCACTAGCCCACCTCCTCAAAAAAACATTCTTCTAAAAGCCATAATGACTAAAATGTTACATTAAAATGTTATTGTTGATAAATTTGGGATGTGCTAGGCTTATACGCCCATTGAAAATAAATGTATTTTTGTACAATGTAAATATATTTAAAAATTATATATTTGCACTACTGAGCATTAACATGTGTTTAATGGAGTGGAAGATATGATGACTAGTTGCCTATAATTATTCTAATGGAGAAAAAAGTAAAAATACAAACACATATTATCTATAACCTTTATTGTAATGTAAATGTACAAGCTGAAATGAAATAGGAGTAACGAGGCTATGTTTAAAATGTAAGGAGTAGAAAGTACTGATAATGGAGTGTAAATGTAAGAAGTAGAAGTAAAAAGTAATCTGAAAAATAATTACTCCAGTAAAATATAAATAACCAAAATTTCTACTTAAGTAAGGTAACAAAGTATTTGTACTTTGTTACTTGACAGCTCTGGGGAAGGGCGTAAGACAGGATTGACAGCTTTGGTTGTCTTTAGTCTCTGCCAGCTCTGAGTGTATGTAGTGGGGGAGTGGGGAGGTGTAATGGAGGTTACTGGAGGTTATACTCTAGTGAATATACCTGTACCTTCTGCCTGATGGGAGGGGTTCAAACAGCCTGTGACCTGGGTGAGTTGAGTCTTTGATAATTTTGATACTCCACTTATGTAGGCGGCTAGCGTAGACTGTGTCCAGACTTGTCTTATTACTGATTATTCAGGTGACCCTTAGGTGACCCTTTCAGGTGACCCTTAACTCTTCAACAAAGAGGACAGGAACTGTGGTTAGGGGAAAACAAAAGGGTTTGTCTTGTATGAGATGCTGAATCGTGTATAATGTGACGAGGGGCATGAGAAAAAATACACTTTGAATTTAGATTGATATCAAAACGTAAACAAGACACAAGATCTAATCACTTCAATCAGCTTCATCTTGTAACTTGAACATGAACTATTAGTCCAATGCTGCACCATTGCTTCAGAAGAATTAAAGCACCCTTTGGGGGGCTTAGTCATTGGGGGTGAGCAATGGTCACCAACATGTAGCAGGTTAGGGTCTTTACAGGAATTCTGTGGGATGGGAGTTCTCCTGTGGGTTGATGACTCACTAGTTTGGCATGAGAATAAATGAATGAATGAATTGATTTAATTAATAAAGGACACGTATCATGGAAAATGAAACGCAACTCAGGGCAGTCAAGCAGAACAGAAATTGTTTACTGTACGTCATTACATTATGTACATATACACAACATGCCTGGTGCATGACATTGAAAAACACACATCTGGCATTTACACCACAGTACTACTGCACTGTACTGTGTGTGCCCGTGTCTGCCCCTCGGCCATGACCATGTAAATTCTATTAATTTATTAATCTATTAATTTATTAATTCTATTTTTTTTAATTCCCAGCATTTTAAATTGTATTTTACAAACAGTCACCAAGACAGAGTTTACTTGTTTTAAGAAGTAGAGACTAATGGCACTGTCTCAGATTACTTTCTCCACCCTCCGTAGTGCATGACTTGTATGTAGACATGAAATGGCAGAACCTCCACCCAATTATTTGTTTATATTCATCTATTAATATTCAGGAATAGTTTAGATAACTCCTTATTTAACAATTAATGGCTGTTAATTGAAAAGTTTATTTTATTTTAAAGTAGTGCTTGTTCCTTTTCAGCCCCTCCTGGTGCTTTCTCTGTAATTGTTCGATAGCCATGCACTAAGTATGCTCAGTGGCCCCCACACAGAGCATCCCACCGTAAACTGTAACAGTCCATCCCCGTGTCCAGTCTTTTTTCCATGTGTGTATTGCTCATTTCTCTTATTTCTCCTAAGTGTTTTCCATCATGTCTGGTGTATATTTAGCCCTTTGTTTCAGTCTTTTCTTGTCTCCTGCATTTGGTTTTGATTTCAGTTCATGATTCCAGCATTTGTTCAGATGGAACGCACTGATAAATCACTGTGAAAAACCCAACTTTCCCCCAATAGGCCGGGCCATTTCCCCTGTGGAGCAAGCCTCATGCTGCACATTAAGATCTCCACCTTAAATTATAACCTACATAAACATGTGGTGTTGTCATGACGCCTCTGTGGTGTGTGTATAATCACATTCAGTTTCACATTCAGTTTGTCTGAGAAGGACTCCAGAATCCTATAAAGAGTTAACAAGACCCACTGCACAGCTGCTAAATGATGTTTACACACAGTATTGTGTAGGGTAATCACCTGTTAGAGGCTTCAAAGAAGGTGGGAAATTAAGGGAAAACCCAAGAGAAAGTGAAAGAGGGAAAGCTCATTGTATAAATATCTGAACCGACCACAAACATTCAAGTTGGGAAGAGCAAGCATGGGAGGCATATACAGCTTTTTCTTCAGTGAGGTATGTAGTATTCAACAACTTCTCACAAGTCTAGTGCTTTTCTACTGTCATTTTAACTTCAAATAAAACCAACAAAAATTAGATTTGACCTCTTTAGGTACACGGCTGTAGTGTATATGTATTCTGTTCTTTTGCATGTTTACAAAGTTCAGTTTCTTTTAGTTATAAATCATTTTAAACAGAAGTTAGAGGTTGTTTAAATTGTTAACATGCTAGTTGTTAATATATTGTGTACATATCTTAAGTGTTTCACTATTTATACCAGGTAAGATTTAGATACCATCTATCCACCTTTTTTTTTTTTTAGCTTGCAGTCCTCTTACAACATTTGTGTGGTTTTAGTTGTGAAAAAAAAAATTTTTGACTACACCAGTTTCAACCTCTCGTTAGAATCAAGCAGACTGTTTCTGCCACTGTTGTTTACATATCTGCCTGGTATATGTAAACAACAATACTGTTCTGTATTGTACCTTGTTTAAAAACACTCCGAGCTGAAACAGGAATGGAAAGTGCCAAACTGTTATAGGTTGAAAAGACATTTAAAAATGTGTTCATGTGACCTAAGACCTTGTCACTGTCAATAGGATTTTTGATTTTTTTGGATTAAGACTTAAAGATTTAGATGTTTTAAGGGTTAATAGACAGGTGGGTCCTCATGCTTGTAAACATCCTAAAATACTGTAATACCAAACGCTGGTATTAATATATTTCCCATTATAAGCAATTTTGTCTGCTGATGTCTGCTAGTGACAAAAAAGAAACTAAACTAAATAAACATTTATTTAAAGTAACAGTCACAGCTTCCTTCTCAGTATCTGACAAAACTTTAGAAAGAAACCCACCTAGAAACTTTCACTCATGGTAGATACCAGCTAGATACCACTGACTCCTATCTTCTAGAACACCTGACCCACAACAGAAATGAAATAAAAATGTAAAGCACTGGGCAAAACAGCTGACTGGGACTTCACGTTAGAAAACCTGAGTGGCCTAAATGTCATTTCCTTCACACTTCCTCATCATGATTAACTCCAGGCCTTATTATATTTACTAAAGGATAATGAGCAGGTTTGATAACAACTTTAAGACTTATGCAAACTTCCACTCTTTGAACACCTACTGAATACTTTGCAGGAACAGCGCCCAACGGAGGCGACAGAGGTGCAGCAGGCTGAAGACTCGAGCTCAACTGAAAGCTCGCCTGCAAGCTCAGTTAGTGAGATAGACAACCATCCATTTGATCAAAGTGAAAGTAAGTAAACAACACATTGTTCACTACCGCAAATGTCTCCCAGTCAGAGATTGTCTTATGGAACAATCACATTTCTCCATTTCAGACGTCACACAAAGGACTGAGATGATCTTCCCGCATGCTGTTACGTCTGATCACACTAATGACGTGGACAAGAAGAACGTCTATGTGATTTGTGCTGGAAAATCCAAAGAATTCAGTATATTCCCCATGGAGAAGATCTCAGTCTTGCTTGTGGAGGCATGTGACTGGGCCAAAAAGAATCCACACAAGATGAACCTTGTATTTAAAGGCGAGTAATAACATAATCAGTTATGGAAGTGGTCTGTATGCATTTATGCTAAAGAAAAAATACAAGGCTTGACGTGGTGACTGATACTTCATCATCATTTTTATTTTAAAGGTACATTATGTAATTTTCTATAAGTTATGTATTTTTGCTAGAACTGAAAGAAATAGTTTTGCTGAGAAACCTGTGTCAAATTACTTAGACAACGTCATATGTCTTACATATTAACTTAAAAAAGACAGTCCAGCACATTGTTTAGATCTCAAATAAACAATCAACTCAATATCATATGAAGGTATGATGACCATAGTAGATACTTCACTCACATCCTTGCAAGAGACACCCAACAGAGTTTTGAGCTGTCTTTGGACACTAGCATGCAATTACACATTTCCACCAGAGAGGTACACAAATCCCTGAAACTTACATACTGTAGCTTTAACTTGTTATAGCTTTAATACTTAGATTTATTTTTCTCTGTTTACCTGCAGGGGAACACCTGGATGTGAAGAAAATGATGAGCGAGTACCCTGGTCTACGAGCGGGAAGCACAGTGAACCTCATTCATGCGTGCTGAAAGACACACAACCTACACGCTGACATCACTACATTACTTATCAGTGCAGATACTCCATCGGCATGATGTCACAGGACGCAGACGCATCACTTAACAGATGGATAAGCTGTGTGAAAGACGGAAACAACCGACCTAAAAACACTACATTCTACATGGACACAAACGGCTGTGTTCTGCTGTGAAAGATGCACTTAAGACGGCTAGTCTACTGAAGGTCATATCATTAGGTTCAAGTAAAGACTTAGAATATTCAGTGTTTTTTTATAGACTGTGCAACAGTTATAAAACTACTTCTTCAGCTCCTTTGGTCAGACTCTTAAGGAAGAGTGTGACGACCGGCCTACAGGAAATGCTAACGTTCTCCCTAAGCATGCTTTTTAGTTAACAGCAGAACCACTAAATAAACTGGATTCAGCTGGAAGCTAACAGAATAAAAACTGTCATAAAAACTGACTGACTGGAATAAAACATCATTCAGGTTATTTAGAAAATATTAAATACGCTTGCAGCATTTCTATGACCTTGTTTGTAGTATTAAAGCACATTTTTTACAATATGTTGGGCTTCTTTGCTTTACTTTTCAGTTTCCTTTGCAGCTGTATTAAAGCAGTAGAATGTTTAAGGTTATGTATTAATACAAATAATATTGTCTTTGTGATGATGGATGGTGCTCACCTCTTGCTCAGGCTTGCTACTAAATTATAGAATTAAAGATAACATGCTCCCTACTTTCTGTTGCTTAAGTAATATATAGGAATGTATTTAGGGTGTGGTATATAACACTGGGAAATATATGTACTGCATTTCTGCCTGATTTGGAAAAGTAAATATGCTGAGAATGTTCCAGGCTTTGTGGCTGTTGGTTCCTCACTGCGGTAACAAACAGACATATCAATCTGCCTAGTTAAAAAAAAAGATGGACCATCTGTTCAGTGGCTTGAAAAAAGGTACAACTGCCAAAATGTGTACAATTCTAAAAAGCAAAAAAAAAACAACCCAAAAAACACATAAAATCATTAAAAACATTTGGAGGTGTTTGAAAAGGCAAGTAAGTTAGCCGCTAATTAGCCTAGTGAGATTAACCCTTTATCCCCTGTGCAAGCTAAGCAAACCCTTTCTTATGCACATGTGTCAAACTTGACTCATATTCATTTCCTATGTTATTGTATGTATTGCTGAGTATCTCATTGGTAACTCAATTAAAATCAGTTTATTTCATTCTTTAATGTTCCAAGTGTTTATTGAAAGGTTTATTTTTTTATTCTCTTAAATCATTATTTTAATTCTTATTCATTTACTTCATGGACAAAAATAGTTTGTGTAAATATGTTTACAAATGTTAACAATTCCTATCTCCCTAGAAAATAAAATCTCAGCCGGCTCACTTTCGACCCAGGTTGTGCATCAAAGGGTTAAGAGTGACATAAACTTAGCAAGAAGACCATTAAGTTGTTACTCGCAGTGTAGTGTATATTACAATGGATCAGGCTCTCTCTTGAGCATGTGGGAAATGAATGTAATGTTCTTTAGAACCATATGTTTAGTTGCTTCTTGTTGGGGTCGTGATTATATGGAAGAATTAAGTACACAAAGTTGTGAGGTTGTTGGACTGGGAATGTTTTTCTAGTATCTGGTTATATAACTCTCATGATTAGTACAAAATCCAGCTTTTCTGTATTTATTTTATTACCCACCCAGAAGTCATTTCTGAGTTGATGTGAGCTTCTGTAACCAAACACAAATTCCTTGTATGTGTGAGCATACTTGGCAAATAAAGTCCGATTCTGATTCTGATTCTGATTCTGATGTAATGCTGATTTGTTCAATAGTCTAGGGATTCTGTTCCGTTCTGTTTAGAGGGGGTTTTAGGTGTTGAAATGATGAGTGGGTCGTGTTAGGACTAAAATCACATCTGTTGTTCAATTGTTCAACCCCTGTATTTGTACATGGCATAGTTGTCAAGCAAGCAGGGACTACACAAAATAGTATACCCGTATATTTGAAACATTTTAAGGAATGCGGAATTGTTAGAGAAACCCAAGAGGAAGTACAAGAAAAAGATTCAGGAATGTATTATCATCTCAACCAACCCAGACAGAAAAACACCTGGCAGAAAGAGGTTATTCACAAACATGGGAATCATATACAGCTTATGTCTCTAAATCACTGCCATTGGAACAAAACTCTGTATATTGAAATCAATAACTTTATAGGAAAGACTAAAAACATGCTTAACTTTTAATGAATGTCAATGTAACCAGGATCTCCAGTGTGTAACTTTTCAGCAAACATACTATGACATGTGATTTAGATGTAATGTAACACAATGCTAAGGGTAAATAATGAGTCATTTTAAATTATGCAAAAAATATAAAAAAATTTAAAAGGTGGATCACCACATAGGCTGGTCTGGATTTTTGCACAATTAATAACACAAATGCTTGTGAACTAAACTACTTTATAAAGCACACTTTCATACACAACACTGGTTTGATATTCCCCACCTGATAAAACAAAAGGGACTTTTGTCTGCTGGTGCAGGAAACAAATCCTGACACGCAAGAACCTGACAAAAATCCAAAACTTTTATTTAAAGCAACAATCACAGCTTTCTCTTCAGTATCTGTAGAAACCTGTTTGGATACATTCACTTAAAAACCCTTCACTGAAAGCAGTGAGGCCACTGAAACAGCACAACTGAGTTAATAGCTATTTTACCTGAAATGTGTCAAATAGTCTTTGATCAGAAGTATTAGAGATAGAAACTACAGAAATAAAATGTGCATGGTATAAAGCTTTGACAGTTGCCTGAGACTTCACTTCAGAAATCCTGATTTTAGAGGCCTGTCATTCACACGTCCTCATCACGATTCCAGGTCTGATTAAATTTACTATAGGATTACGATCAGCTCTGACATACTTTGCAGAAACATCACCCAACAGAGCTGGCAGATGTGCAGCTGGCTGAAGACTCAAGCTCAACTGAAAATTCTCCTGTAAGCTCAGTTACTGAGACAGACTGTCCATTTGATCAAAGTGGAAGTAAGTAAACAAACTATTTTTCACCCCAAATATCTCCTAGTCAGAGATTGTCTCATGGAACAATCACATTTCTCCATTTCAGACATCACACAAAGGACCGGGACGATCTTCCCGTGTGCTGTTATATTTGATCACACTGATGACTTAGACGAGAAGAAGGTCTATGTGATTTATGCTGGAAAATCCAAAGAATTTAGTATATTCCCCCTGGAGAAGATCTCAGTCCTGCTTCAGGAGGCGTGTGACTAGGCCAAAAAGAAGCCACAGAAGATAAAGCCTATTTTTGAAGGTAAATTATGAGATGAGGTCTTGGAAACACAACCTTTAATTTAGCATTTAATCAGCATTTTTTGTTGCTGTTGAACTTCGGTGCTGGTGTAGCCTTTTAAGGTGCCTTGAATAGCAATCAAGCCTCAACTCACTTGAAGCCCAGAAGAGCTGATTCATTGGGAAAGACTATCAAGCTTGAGAAAACTGAAGATAAAGAGGAAGAGAAGGATTAGCAACAACATAGATGGAGACAATCAAATTAATCATGAAGCAGTCATTAAAATTCCTGAAGCTCCAAACAAAGTGCAGGATAACCTGGAAAAACCTCAAGGCATATGGTTGCCAGGAGTCAGAAATCCCCGAATGGCACTCAAAATCACTACTACTAATACTACTAGTAATAATAACAATAATAATAATAATGTAAATTATACACTGGAATAAGATGCACATCATTAATGTTATTGTATATTAAAGAGGAGGTACAGGTCATTCTATGTTGTGAACTGAAAATAGTGTATGATAAGATAATATGAGCTTTGAACTGTTTTGAATCCTGTGCCTCGAGTACAAGAGTCCACAGATAATCATTAGTGACTGTTTCTGTTATCCCTAGCTAGAAGAACGTTTCCCAACCCTGACTGTGAAGTGTGTTATACTTCTTTCTCTGTTCCCAGCACGACTCAACTCATCAGTTAGTTAACAAGCTCAATCAGAAACAAAGGCAGAGCTCCCGCTGAAGTTTCAGCTCCACTAGACTTAACAAAAGCAGATGACCAGAGACTTAACAAAAGCTGATGCAGTTAACTTGTTTTATAACAGCAGTTACAATTTACTGTCAGATTCAGATTTAAATACTATGATGCATTCATGCTTGTGCACTTGAGGGGAGCCCTTAGGGATTTTTAGGCCTACATTAGGAGGCCTAATAATTAATAGAAATTAAAAACACCTATCTAATTTATAACCCATTGTTATTCAAAATTCCAAAATTTAGGAAAATCCATCAAATTTTTCTTTACATTTTGAATGGAAATATGTATGTGGTATCCAGGTAGATATGGCTAAGCAAGCTCTCTGAATTGGGACTTCAGGACCTGAAAAGAAGGTCTAACCTTTTAGATTCACTTTCAGCTTAATTACAAAGTGGCAAGTATCAACCAATCATGTTTTGATATCCAGTAGAGGGACCATTTTCTGAAAGGTCACTCTAGGTCTGGTAATCCTAGAAACGTCAATGACTGTGCATACAAGAGGCAGCCAAATCAATAGGCTGTCAGAAATGAAAAACAGCAGTGGCAGTTCTATACCATATATCGAAAACCCTCTGAAACCCTGTGAAGCTGCATGGATAAAATATAATTTGTGAATAAATAATAAATTAAGATGTGGCAAACAATTGCAGGCATTTCCTGTCAAACTTTCTGTCCTTGGAAGAACAGCATATCTGGTAAAATAGCTCCATCTACAGGCCCTACAGGGTTAATAAGACTGTGGGAATATAAAAAACACAGAAAATACTGGGTCACTTTTCCAAAAGTGTCTAACAGTGTTTCAGGTGCACCAATTGCTGACACAGTTCTGAGATCAATTGTGCAAACATAGCATATGTAATCTCTACAGAATAGCATAGCTATTAGATGAAGGGAGCACATGAAAGCCTAAAGTTCCCAAGAATTGGGCTGTGGAGCACTGGAGCTGTTCTCAAGACCTGCACCCAAAAGCTTAATGATGAGTCTCACCCTTTTATTGTCATTCCATTCACCATAAGCACTTAAAACAGCTTAAAGTAAAAGTACTTAAGGAACAAAATAGAGTCATGTACTACACATTTTCAGTCAATCTGAAAACATGCAAATGATTCTTTGAATTATCATCTTCTTAAGTCCTTCATTAGCATCTGACCTTCTTAATACTCTTATGGCTGAATGCAATCAAATCCTCACAGCATCGACAGGACTAGTGGCTGTTATTCCAGAAAAAAGGAGCACAAACTCCCTAATAAAAACTTGAAGGAAACACCCGAAGAGCCGGTGTCTGTACATTCTGAACGCATAGAGCCAGATTTCCAGACCCAGCTGGAATCTAAGCTAAGTCTGAAATACTATCTGGCCACTGGCACGTACAGAGTGTGCTGTATTAACCTCCTAAGCAGCCAATAGCGTGTGCAGCGAAGAGCACAACCTCTGAACGTCCGCCTGTGGGGGAAAAAAATTAGCAGCGCCCAACGTGGGGCTCGAACCCACGACCCTGAGATTAAGAGTCTCATGCTCTACCGACTGAGCTAGCCGGGCTGTGGGTTCAATCGAGCCACGCCCTTCTTTTCCAAAAGTCAGCACAGCGCTTGTTACATGAGCAGAAAGCTTTTACAATCGATCCACGTCCTGGAGAGAAAAGCAGCAGCTCGTTTAACGCAAATCTGTTTTTGCCAGACAAATAACACCACAAAGCAGCCTCGCCCAGGAAGATGGGCTCCCCTGTGAGAGTTCCTCCCAGTGTTTCTTCCTCTCTCTGGCTCTGAGCGAGCTTCTCAGTTTGCTGTTTTGGGCTCTGGATCCGCATTTCTAAGCTGCTTTGTGCAAAAAAGTGTAAAGTGTAAAGTGTAAAGCTCTTCACCAAGGTTCAACAGGCTAACATCACATCACTGCCCTGCCTGTTGTTTACACAGAAAAACAGTAATTTGGTATTTAAATGCAGTATTTAGTTTACGTTATTTACAAAAAAAGAATAAGAAATATGAGCAAAAATACTATTAATGATGCGACACGCAACAACACAACATACAGGACTACACAGACTACACACTAGGGGTGGGCAGATCGATCCCAATATGGATATTATCGATACCAACGTTAGTACTGATATTGGATCGATACTAGAGTGATGGGATCGACATTTCTTGTAGGTACACTTTGCCCTTGCCGTGCCGTGCCGTCACGTCACGTGACTTAGCAAACCGTTAAAGTCGGCTGCAGTGTGATGATATTTTACACGGGAAAATGAAAATGTGGCAAAATGTGATGTGTGCAAGAAGGCGAACACGTAAAAGAGAACTCCGAACTACAAAAGAAACGAAGGTAGAAGGAGGAAAACTCCTCAGAGAGATCAAGACTCCCAGCTCAGAGACAGAAGTCTCTACAAGAGTCTTTTTAGAGAGCCAGAGTATCCAGGTAGCTCGTTTAGTGTTTAAAGTAACATTACTTCATCTCCAGGGATTAAAGTTGTTGTTGGTATGTGATTGAATATAATAACTCTTGTATTAACTGTGAAAGGGACGCTATCGACACCTTCAGAGTTTGTAAACAAACATGACGTCGTGGATCTGCGAGCACTGCTTGGCAACAAGAGGTTAGCGCTTTCCCATTGGCTCAGCAGCCCTGCGCTAGCAACAGCTATAATTTAACGTTAAATTTCTCCTTAGACACTTTATAAATGTCTGGCTCATATGTTTATTATTATTATTTATTTGGAAACGAGTTGTTACAGATTTCCATCTACACATCCTTTTATTAATGAAATAAGAGAAGGCGATGACTGCGGATTACTAAGAGATAAATAACAATAACAACACAATGAAATAACAACACAAACAAACCATACTTTATTAATAACAATAACAATAATAATAAATAATGACACGTTGTTTTCCATTACATGAATAGTACATAAGCTGCATTTTTTAATAAAAAGTAAGTCAGTGAGTCCTGTATTTTCTTGGTATCAGATCAATAAAAAAGTGAGACAAATGCATCAAATGTCGCTGTGCAATAAATAAACATGTATCTCCATTTTATTTATTATTTGAACACATTACATTGTATGAAACTGTAGCGATGAATGGGCCAATAGAGATGCTTCAAAATAGCCTGTAATTTTGGAGATACTTGTTTGTTTGTTTGTTTTTTGCTCTATGACGATATGCAAACACACCAAACAATACATATACAGAACAACAAACACTAGTCAGGACAACAAAACAATATATACAAATAGGCGCATAGTAGTAGGTAGTGATTAAGGAACTAGTGCAAACATGGTCAGTGGTAAACTCTGCAGAAAGGCTGTGGTCTCATAGCAGATTCAAACTGTTTTACTACTCAGCGTGCATTGCACGACCATCATCTTCCAAGCAATAATGCTAGCCCCCTTCTGCGTTAGCCAGCTATTGGAATAAAGAAGCATTTCCACCAGCCCAACTTTATGTATCTCCCCCATAAAGCGCTTGTAAATATCTTTCCTAAGGTTCCTGACACCTCATATGAAGGGGGCACGGGGGTCCCAGTCTTTAAACAAGAAGATTCCTGTGTCCGACACCAGCGTAGGAGACGAGTAGACAGGTTTACAATAGGTGTAGCCGTGGTAAAAATCTGTAAATCTGTAATTTCGGTAGGAGGGTCCCTTTAATGCAGTGTACACTTACTAGTAGCTGCGAGTCACGTGACGTGGGCGCGGAAGTTGTAATTACCGTCAGGGCGGAGTGCGCGAGCTGCTGTTTGATCAGTCAACACCAGCAGCGAGCAGCCGCTCGGGTTTTCTGCTGCAGGAGGAGATTCAGAAGCTCACCGTTAGTTATTTACAGTCCCCAACTTGGTGTCCAGCAGCTTACACGCTCTGAAACACGACTATCCGGCAGCGTCGTGACTCTGAGTGGACGGCGAGAAACAGGTCAGTCAGTTTAAGGTTGACCAATACATGCAGGGTGGGTCGGCAAACTACCTGCATTTAAAATTCATTTATAATTCTAGAACTGTTAATATGACTGATTGACGTTACTGTGTAGCGGTACAAGCTCGGGTGACCGTCAAACTCAGACTCGCTTTCAGTTTACTGGAAAAGCTCAACAATTGCTTGCGGACTGAAGTTAGCTTCATGTATGAATGCCCTGTTCCACCTTAATGGTGCAGCAGTTACGTTCCCCGTGCCACCTTAAATGGTGCAGCAGTTACGTTCCCCGTGCCACCTTAAACGATGCTGCAGTTATCTTCTGGCGCCTCCTCTGCTTGCTTTCTGAAGTTAGCTTCTTATTCCAGTTCCCCCGTTCCACCTTAAATAGTGCAGCAGTTACTTTCTGGCTCCGGAGCAAGCGCTGCACCATTTAAGGTGGAACAGGGGAGTTAGAATGAGAGGCTATCTTCAGCCACGGTTTAAGGTCTTAAGGTTTACACTCAGTAACGGGTTCAGTGTTTTGGGGTAAGCAGCATTGCAGCAATGCGACTCTCGCTGTTGTTGTTGTTGGGGGCTAAACAGGTGGGAGCGCTTACAGGTCCACATGTTCCTTCATCCTAAAGTTACAGCGTATACTATATTGTAAATATAAGTATATATTTTGTACTAAAAGTGGGATCTTAAGGATTTTTATTTAAGGGAGGTGCAGTATGTGCAACAGTTCAGTTCAGTGCTCCATCATAAACTCATCGCAACTTGCAGACAAAGTCACGAGAAGTTCGGTTTTCGCTTCTTTTTATATAGAGAATGCTGTTTTATCATTTATGCTCGCTTTACGATTTACGCAGGAACTTGAATTGTCTTCTTATTCTTCTGCTTGTTGTTCGACTTTTCCGTTCCACCTTAAATGATGATGCAGCGGGGCTGTAACTGCTGCACCATTTAAGGTGGGACGGAAAAGTAGAATAGGATTTCTCTGTCTCCAGGAGCCTCGAACAAAGAACTGGAACATGGAAATGTGTCAAGACAGGCCGAGTGAAGTGTTATTATTTTTTTTTTGCAAAACGTCTATTTGGTGCAATCATTCAGAATTAATCTTCATGATCCAGAGCTGCATCAAACCCGACTTCCTGCTGGTAGTCTTTGGGCGTGATCATCATCATCACTGTCAGCAGAAATTATGGCAAAAACAACAGGCAGAAGTATTCTGTGATGCACTATATGTTTTGCAAGAGCTGCAGTCTTTAATCATATTTACATTATCAGAAATGTAACCTAATGTCACAGAGCTTGTGGCCTTCTTGTAGATAAGTTGGACCAGTCAGATACCTCTATGTGTTGGGACTTGCAACCACAACTTACTGGCGGTTTGGAACACTACATTCAGAGATCAAGTCAAAGAAAAGCCTGAGCCTTACCTCATAGAAATGAATTGCAGGTTAAACGGCAGTTACAGAAACAGTCAAGTTATTCAGCCCTACAATGTACAAGCTGGGGCGGATGGGATCTTACAGCAAGACAGTGTGAGACATCACACGACCCAAGTTCGTTGGAAGAGTTGATTAAGACTTCCAAGTTCTACACTGGCCCCCTAAGTCCCCAGACTTGAACCCAATGGTTACAGTTAGGGTTGGGGTTAGGGAGCATCTGTGGGACCACCTAGATCGTTGTATTGGATCTATGGATCCTCCTTCACGTAGGGTTAGGGAGCATCTGTGGGACCACCTAGATCGTTGCATTGGATTTATGGATCCTCCTTCACGTACCCTCCAGCAGCTGTGCGATGCACTGCAGTCATCATGGCTCCAGATACCTCTAGCTCACCCAGCCCATCTAGCTGCTGTCAGTGCTGCACACGGCAGTTACTCTTGAAATTAGCTGGTGGTCATAATAATGTGACCTGGCTGTGTATATCTCTGTAGAGTTTTCTACCAAGTGAAAAATGTCATGTATGTCACCAGCACTTTTATTATAACAGACTGTAATTAAAATAAAATGCAGTGACATGGTTTCCCTCAACATGTAGACTTAAGATTATGTTCAACAAGTAATTAAGACTGGGCAGCTGGTATCTTATCAGCATTTCAGAGCCTTTCTTTTTTTATTACATAAGGCACAACACTTCTCCCACCTCCTCTTTCTACCTCCTTGTGTTAATAAAAGCTTGTCACATAAAACATCACACCCATGCTAGTGAAAAATGAGGAGACGGCGATGAATGTGTGGCTGTTTATTAGGAGTAGCTTGGCCATCACAGTGGCTATTGTGTTTGGCAAGTTAAGAGCGCCGGCACTGATAAACAGCAGCATGCGTGGTCTCAGTATTCCTAATCTCCAGTATAACACACTTCAGCTTAGTTTTGTTGTTCACGTCAGTAACAGCTGCTGCAAATGTCCTTGTTGCATTTCCATTGCATGTTTACATTTCAGCAGGGCAGAGATACCTAGTTGTTTGGTTAACTTATGAGATCTTGGACCTTGATTGAGTAGTTTAGATTTCCTAAATGGAGATCAGATGCTTTACGATGAGAAGATTTCTAACTGGAGATAAGATTTGCGTCTGTGATATGAATTTATGAAATGTCTTCACTTATTAAAGATAGGACGTTTCTGTAATATGGCTCCAGATCATCTCTGGCAGTGTAGAGCGGTGCTGTGTTTTCCATGTACAGAGCAACTTGTGAGAAAGGGAGTATGGGGCTGGCTTTGCGCGCACAGTTGCGGTGTAGGGGGGTTAAAAAGAGGTTAAATTCACTGGCACTGTGTTTTAACCAAATATATAATATTAACTATGTTGTCTTATTGTATATCACATCTGAAAATGTATACCTCAAAGCTCAATATACTGCTCCACCCTACTGGAAAACCAAAATTGGTCCCTATTAAAGGGGAATTCCATCAATTTTTCTGAATTTCTTTACAGTGATTGCCCCCTGGGGTCACTGTGTCTAGAAGACCAATTTAGTCCCTTTAGGTACTAAAATAACCTGTGAACACACATCTTCTAAAATTTTACAGTGAGTTGTGGAATTGCCCTGTGCATCCATACGCAGGCTCTGAGGATTTAAGGGGTTAAATAGTGTTTGGCTCATGTGCTCATCTCTGGATAAAACAGCCATTGTTTGTTTTACTGGTAAGCCAGATCATATACTAGTACAACCAGTGTGTATGCATTGTTTAGCCCAATAGTGGCTGCCTGCCAACCTTCAAGCACTGATGAACTACACATGGATATTAACTTTCTACATGACCATGTACATTCTACTGGATAATAGAAATGGTAGGCACCCTGATGATGTGTGAACGTGGGCAGAGTCTCCCTGAAATTAGGTTTTCTGGATGCTGCAGCATGATCTGGCTCATGTTCAGGAGGTTTGTTGTCTCTTGTTCTTGTCTGGTCTCGTTTTCATTTGACAGATGCCTGAACCTGTTTGTATTCTTCCTAGTAATGACAGCTCAGAGTAACAAGCTACTTTTATCAAATCAGCAAAAACTGGGACAGGGTTTATCATTTGTCTGGTGGCCGGCCATGCTTATTATTTGCGCAGGAAGTTAATTCAGGCTTTTTGAATGGTCTGTCTTTTCTAAACTGAAAGTCGCTTGTGTGGAAGAGAGGAAACGCTGTAAGATGACCCCAGTCCTCCAGTTATACGTTTTGATAGAAAAACTAATTGAGTGTTAAAACTGAGGGCAAAGGTGAAAACACATCTAAGGAAAAGCCTTCAAATCTTAAATCTTTAGAAAAAGGAAAACTACTAATAAAACTGCTACTCTCTGCAGTTGGGGAACTAGTTTAAAGAAAATGTTGGTTGAATTTGATCACTCACAGTGTAAATTCACAGTGACTTGTTTTCTGTTTGCATGATATTAATATGCATTTCTTAGAAAATAGGAAACAGAACCTAATGACCACTATCAAATGGGCATTGTAGATCTCTCCCCTTGTACATCGCTCTGTAGTTGGTAAAATGCCCATGTTGGGAACAGAATCTCATTCAGACGTGTATTGATGATCACCATCTTGTGGTACATGCAGAGGTTTCAAACTCAGTGTGTTTTGCGTGTTACTAAACTCTGATTTAGTCATTTTTAAATCATTTGGATTAGAATGGAAAAAAATGAGCATGCAGCCAGGTTAATAGCACACAATCCTGTGTATTAACACTATTACACACCAACACCAGCTCCCCCAATATACTTTGCTACTGCCAGTGCTGCCTCAGGACCACACTGGACAAATCTTTGAGGTTTGTTTGGTGTATGTATCTTATACTGTCAATTTGGTGCGCATAGAAACATTCTCCTTAGCGTCCTCATAATTCAGGGGAACCAGTGGCCTTCTGAGGTACCATGTGTATATATATATATATATATATATATATATATGGTTTGGAACAATTTTCTTTACCACAGTGCAACAGCAGCAGCATTTTACTAAAGCATAACATCATGACATCTATAGAGTGGTCTGTTGTCTGCCTTTGTGCTGTTTCTACATGATTTTTAATGTTGACTTCTAAAGTTTTCTTGGAGTTTGGCTCATGTGCTCATCTGTGAAAAAAGGAATTGAATCCATTTTTGGCCTTTTTTTAAAGCAGCAACTGGTGGGTTACTTAAGTTACAACCCGTAGTAGCAGCAGCACTCATTTCAATGGGGTTGTTTCACACTGTTAAAAGGGGTGTAAGTTTGGTATCCAGACGGAGTAAAGTCTCCCTGTTGTCACACATGATCAGGCAGGCTTGTGTCGTAGAATCTAATGAGGAACATGGAACCGGAAAGAAATCAGTTTTGAAGACTTTTTCAAAACAACATATAAACTGCACAACTGCAGTGGACTCACATTCCTCTTTGAAACAGAGACATTCGTCCAGGTTGTCTAGGTTGCTTGATTAAACGTGATCACTCAATTGAAGAAAAGTGGCAGTTAACCTTCCTGAAGAATTTGTATGCACATTTTAGCTTATCCTCTCTTGACTACACTATAGACTGTGATTTAATGGCTGTTGTGTATATTTGTTGCGTGTTATACTGCGCAGCTGCTGCAGCTGAAATTTGGAAGACATCCTAGTGTTTTTCATGTTGGCGGCTGTCACATTTTTAGAACCACTGATTGTAGTGTTCATGATTAGTCTGTGATTCTTTTATCATTTCAAAATTATACAGTGTAAAGCTACCTTTACAGTAAGCAACAGAGCCTAATAGAAACACAGGTTTGTATATTTTTTGCCATATGGTACCAGTTTCTAAAGTTTCTAGACTTGAAAAAACTTCCAGTGGTAATTCTTCATTGATCGCAGGGCTGAAAAAGTAGTTGTTTTTATATTGAAATCGCTACTTGAAAGAGTGCCATTGTCAAATCTCAAAAGCTACAATTGAATTATAGCCTACATTATTAAGAGCTTTAAGCTTTAAAAGTCATGGAGCTTGAGATCTGCCAGTGATCAGTGATTGTGGGCTGGAAGTTAGGGAACCAGCCTTGTGGCCGGAAGGGTGCCGGTTTGATCTCATGAGTACTCTTGAGCAAGGCACCTAACCCCCAACAGCACCCTGGGTCCTGTGGTAGGACCACCACTCCGGGCAAGTGTGCTCGCTGACCACTGGTTTGCTTGTTTACGTGTGTGTTTTAAATGCGGAGATAATAAATTTCCCTCTGGGATTAATAAAGTATCTATCTAAACTGAACACCCATGTACATGTGAACAATATGATGATAATATAATGTTATTGTAAAAAATTATATTGATAAACTTAGTCTTTCTGGTGTACTAAGTTTTGCATTCTAGCCTCAACCTAGAACAACAATGTGCATTCCAATCTTCATAGCCAAAGTACCAGGCACCTGATTATAGACAAGAATCATGTTTTAAATTGTAGTTGCAATTATTGGTTATAAAATGTGCAGATATTTTTCCTCAAATATTCTAGTCTTAAGTGATACTGAAGCCTGATATCAGGCTAGCGGGGCCCGTGTCCTACACTATTCTTGTTTTTGTGTTTTCTCCAATGTCCAGTTATGTAACGAACGCAGTCTCTCTTTATTCCTTAGAATTAATGTTTGTTACTGTCCCTTTAAGAGTTGTGGGCAAATAAGTTCTGTCTGAGTTGAACTGATGTGATCGCATGCCGAACATCACAAAAACAGTGAATTCAGAACAGCGACTACATTTCCATATATGGACATTCAGGGCTGTAACTGTATATTGAAATGTAACAGTGTTTACATACTACATCGGTCTCATCATTTAAAAAAAAAAGGGTGAGATGCAGAAAAACAATTTCGTAGATTCTTTCATTACTAGTGCGACTGATGTTGATTCTGTTATCAAGAGTTAAACAGTATTTAAATGTTAGGCTGATTGTGCTAGTGGTCCCAAAGGGTTTTATGTCCAGGGCTTAAAAAGTGGCTTTGTAAGGGTATATAGGACATCGCCCTAGTTTCCCTGCACATGCTGAATCTAGGGCCTACTATATAATTATCAGCGGTCTGAATTATGTCTCTTGCTGCAGTCGTGAAGGCTGCTGGTGATGGAAGTGCTGGAGTGTAAGATGTAATGTCTTTGTTTCGGTGAAAGCCTTTGTTTTCGGCTTTGTCTGTGTGTTTTTGTTGCTGCAAAGCTGCAAAATAGTACGGTAGGCAAATGAGTCCTCTGAGAAATCAGTCACTCCCATTGTGTGCGGCTCTGTGTAAACATGTTGATAATTCTCAGATGTGCCTAATGAGGTATTTCCACCTGATATTCGGTGATTTTTTTTATTGTACTCAAGACAGACAGCAGAATATTTAGGGGATGCTGGACCGCTGTGGTGAAATGTCTGCAGCCCTGTCTGCCTCTCTTGTTTAAAATAGACAGAAGATGTGAAAGGGCGTGTGAGAAACGAGTAATATGCCAAGGATGTTGTAGCAGATAAACAAATGCCTTGCATAACTAATTAGTGAAGTCTGTCAGCTGTTGGTGTGAAATATTTTTGATGCAAGAACACTTACAGTAAACAGCAAGGGTTTCAGAGGAATCAGAAAGGTTTTATGTGCGAAGACTCAAACAATAAGAATCGAATGGTTAATTAGGTTTATCAATAGGAGATTGTTTCTAACATTATATGTTATATTTTGTCATTCGTTGCTCTTCACTCCACCAAATGGCAGTGAAGAGCCTGTGTCTTAGGTTTATGAATTTCTTGTCTGTTTAGTCCAAAGGAAGAAGCCTAAAAAGGCTGCTGCAGCCAGCCAAAGGATACTGCACAGCCCTGGCAGAGGGTCTCTGGCACAGGGTAACAAAGAGCACAGTATAAATAATTATCATCACAAAATATACATAAATGTACACGCACCAGTGAACATCAGTCTTAAGCTCGTTTTACATTCTGATTGTGTACATTTACTGGTATGAAATTTTTAGCATCTTATATTTAATTTACCGTGTTTGGTAACAGTTCCTAACATATTTCTTCTTCTTACTGTAGGAGAAACTAGTAGGTGAATTTAAACTATGCATCATCATTGTGCAAGATGCCAAATAATTATTACCATTACTGTTATATTATTTTCATTGATAATATTTTTATTATTTTATTGATTAATAATAAATGTTTTTGCTCTAAACACTGACTGGTTGTGAACATGTGTTTTAATGAATTGTTTTAAGTGGCCTAATGGACTGTACTGGCGTAATCTGACTCTGGTTCTAAAGAGAAGACAGGATAGGAGTGCTTCCTCTGTTTTTACTTTATAAATGGATCCAACCCTCGTCTTGGAGAGCTTCTCTCCTGCTGAACGTAGTACCAGCCACCATCTGCTCCAGCTGCTCAAGCAAATTAACCTCTTTGCAAGTCTCTGATTGGCTGGATGGTGCAGCTTATTCGATACAGATTGAAACTAAGCTCAACAGCAGAAGTCACTTTTGTTGAAAGTGTTTATTTTAAGCAGCGGAACATTTCTTGTCTTTACGGTATACGGGTTTACGGTGCAGTAAACTCACAGACTAACCGTACACACAGACGAGGTACGAAGCAACAAGCAGCAGTCACAGAATAAAGCGAGTCAGAGATAGAATAACGTGCTGTAAAAAAAAAAAGTCAACAGCAGAAAAAGACTTTTTAACCAGTAGTGGACTGAGACACATGTTTATTCTTCTCACACGCGGCTGCAAACCAACAAGATGAGAATTTGAGTTAACAAGAAGACTGCACTCTTTATTTATGTAGCCCTTGTTTTTACTTGAAGTGAGGAAAGTATATGTAAAAACTGATTCATTCAGTTCAGCATTTAAACAGTAAATATGGTTGAAATATATTAAACAATATTTGTAATTTGTTTGTTTCAGTTGCTGATGGTATAAGATGCTGATACTAGGCTACTTCAGTTTACAGTATACGACACTGAATCATAACACAAGTTAGAAATGATGACGGTCCAGACCGTCCAGGATGAAGGTTGGATGCTCCTGGACTAAACCCTTCACTGGCTTGTCTGTTACACTGAGCTCATGCTGTTTTGTATATATTGATGTTGGTGTGAAGATCACGAACACTGGACTGGTTAGGAGTCGTCTGGTCTGTGAGGACTGGCTCATGATCTGAGGCTGTATTGCCTAAATTAAGTGGACACTGTGTTCTCACAGTTGGTCACATTTCTGTCTCTTTCTCTCTCTCTCTCTTTCACACCTTCACTGTCTCATTTTTGTCTCTTTCACTTTCTCTTTCTTTACTTTCTCCCCTCTCCTCTCACACTTTTTCTTATGTGCTCTGTCTTTCTTTCTCTGTATCTGTATCTCTTTCTGTCTCTTTCTCTCTGTCTCTCTGACTCACCCACTCATTTTTTCTCTTTCTCTCTTATTTTCTCTTACACTCATTTCTTACACTTTACTTTTTCTTATTCTCTCTCTCTCTCTCTCTCTCTCTCTCTCTCTCTCTCTCTCTCTCTCTCTCTCTCTCTCTCTCTCTCTCTCTCTCTCTCTCTCTCTCTCTCTCTCTGTCTGGGATGATAAGTCTTGTGTGAGGTGAAGGTTTATGGTGTGTTTAAAGAGCTGCAGTGGGAGCTCGTCTCTCTACTGTACAGCTCACTGTGAGCACTGCTGGCTACGTGAAGTGAATTATAAGAAACCTTCAGCAGTTTCTCATCCTGCTGTAGTCACAGCCAGTTCTCTAATGAGAGCCAGGCATGTAAGATAAAGCACAATAAAACTGCCTCTCTGGAGGACGGAAAAGGAGAAAGACAGAGGAGAGGAGATAAAAAATATATATATATTTCCTGGATAAGCTGCTTTACTTTAGGTGTTTGTTCTTTATTTATTTTATTTAACCATCTGTTTATTATGTTGTAGCCCTAAAGAGCACAGAAATGATTGAGTGGCGCAGACCATTTTATTCTTTTAGGGCTGTGACAAATAGTTGATTCAAATTTTGAATAAATGATCATTGACAGGGGGCCAAATCTAGAAGCCCTAGAGAGACGGTGATTGTTCAAAATCAAAACTCACTTTACAGATTTTTTTACTTCTAGTTTCACAGATACGCCACTTTTAAACAGCGCAAAACACCAACAGTAGCTCTTTGTGTGAGTGGCTGGGTCAGGCAGTGTGAATGACTGTTATTTACTGAACTCCAGTCTGACATTCAGAGATGTAAGTGCTTGAGTATATATGAGATGCGTAGTTTGATGTAAAACAGTGCTTATTAAGTGTTTTTGCTGAGCCAGAAAGGTTCCTGCATGCTTATGCATACTGCTCACAGGTTCTGCTTTTAACTATTTTGCATGCAACAGCTTTTGCATTTCTTTCAGCTGTTATATATATGGTACTTATTACCAAATCAGTTTAACAGACCTCTATGACAGTGTTGTTCTAGGTTGTTGCTGTTATTTCTTGTTTCTTGTTGACAAGAGTATTAGAGTGTTAGTAGTAGGGGTGTAAGAAAATATCGAAAATCAGGATATTATGTTTCATGATATTGTATTGATTCTCAAAAACACAGTATCGATACACAGATTCCTGGCAGACAGTGAATCATTGTGTTGATCTGACCACTAGATGGTTTTGTAATCCGTCTTCAGCTCCGCTCCAACATTAACAAGCAGCACAAGGACGCAATGCTATTCTAAGCATTGGCAAACCTGTTCATATAGTGGTGTGTTTTAATAGTATAATTTGAAAAATCGCAATATATCACTTTGTTTGCAATATTCCAGTGTAAATCACGATATATTGAATCGTGACCGTTGTGTCATGATATGTACTGTATCGCCAGGTTCTTGCTAATACACAGCCCTAGTTAGTAGTAGTGAGGAAAAAGTTGTTGTCACGATTATTTGTTTAGACATCAGTATCTGATGATGCTCATGGGTCACATGTATCAGAAGTGAAGTGGTATCAATTAGGGCTGTGTAAATACTAGACAGGACAACAAACCCATACAAAAATTTGTTTAGTAGCAGGTAATGATGAAGGAACTAGTGCAAGCGGAAAGGTTGAGTCTCATAGCAGATTTGTAGTTATGACAGTAGCTTCTGGTATGTTTTCTGTAGACCTTGATTTCAGCTTCCTGAAGTTTTAAGACCTCGGTCAGATTTCTGGCCTCTGAGTGCAAAACTGTCCTTTGTAACCTTCCGCTTGCTCTGCTCAACTACTCAGTCCACACCGGAGCAGTTGGTCTGCTTTGTGCTCCACGGAAGTTTCCATGAAACAATGAAAAAAGCCTAAGAGCCATTAAGTGCTGCTTGGAACTAATCCTCTTAAACTGTGTTCCTGTATTATTTTAAATTTGCAGCACTGTGGGGTGTTTTGTCCTGCTGTGATGTCCAGCACAGCTGGATAAAAGTAATGAAATGTCGAAGTGGCCAAACTGTGGATTTCTCCCGACAAATGCAGTTTTGGCATGTGTCACACAAAGACTAATGAAGCTAGGGGTGTTTTTAATGAATATATCTACTTCCTTTGTTTAATCTGAATGTAGAATCAAGGTTTTCAATGAAGGCCTGAACAAATACGTGTACATAGTGAGAACTGAGAAAGGAGGTATGTTTTTAAAAATATTTTTAGCCAGTTTTCTGCTCACTGTGTTAGCTTATTTAATCTGATATAGTTACCACTGGCTACTTAAGTTTCCTCCTGTCTAGCACTAAGACTAGCACTTGCTTCCTCAGAGACACAGGAAGTCGGCCACCACAACTTTTTTTTTTTTTTCCAACTGCCACTAACACTTGTAGGAGAGCAATGGATGGCTGCGGTGTTGCCAGGGTTCAAACTCCCAGTCTCTTGTTGGTGGTGCCAACGCTTAGTCAGTTGTGCTACTCAGGAGCCAGAACTGTAGTGGTTAAACTCTAAAGGTTAAACAAAGAAACACTTGGCTTTGACTAGTATATGTTTCTCCTTAAAGTAAAATTCCTCTGGTTATTTAACGTTTCTGCTTCAGTCATTGAGATATCAAAGTCCTTCTGAGTGGTTACTATGAAATAGTTAATTGTTAAGAAATGTGAATTTCTGAACCAGGGATCTGTTCCAATATAGAGATTTTATTTACTATCCAAATTGGCCAGTGAACCTGCACATATATGAATATGTATGTATGTACATTCAAAATGTACACAGAAGAGATCACCACCATTGATGAGTCTTACAAAATATTCTTTTGGGCCAGAAATTAATTTCAGAGTATATGTGTTTACATGCGCTTAGCAATTTGACAACTGCAAAAAGAAATATTGTGTTAATTTAGTCAGTAATTATCTTAGTTAATCAGATAATGGGAGAAAGCTCCAGGTCTGAATGAGTCCGGCGGTAAGCTCACAGAAGATCATGTGATGTGAACGTACCGTAAAATCTACATAACATAATGTAGAGGTTGTCACTCCAGAAGTATTTTTTTGCCGCCTCGCAGTTGTTTTGGTCTGTTTTCGCACATGTGAAGACTGAAATCTGAGAGAAATCAGAGTAGGCTCTCAAAAACCCAATTACTGGGCTAAAATTGAGCTCTCTGTGTCAGATCTAAGAACTCTGAGCACATGCTCTCTAGACTAATCAGTGAAATCCGAAAAAAACAAGAGTGAAAGGATTATTAAGTTCATGTAAACACACTCACTATCTTCCTAGATGTCTGTTTCCCATCACCACCATTGCTGTGATTGAGTTTGTGTTCATCCAGAAACGTTAAAGAATTGGTGGAGTTCCCCTTTAACTTAACAGGTTGTGCCAGTTTTATTAGGAACATCAAGTGACCTCTCTTTTGCTTCTCTCTCCTCTCTCTCTCTCTCTCTCTCTCTCTCTCTCTCTCTCTCTCTCTCTCTCAGCATTTTTGGGACTGGATAACAGTCATAATGAGGCTGTGACAGATTCTCTCCTAGTACAGTCTTGACAGACATGAGCATGGCAACCGCCAAAAAAGGTGAGTGTGTCTCTCTTTTGTCTAAATCAGTTTTTTAATTGGTCTGTGTTCACATCGTCTCTGTCTGACACGCATTACTGCACCAGTACCTGTTTGACTGTTTGGCTACAGTATTCTCTCCCATACGCTTCATAAAACTAAACTAATGCCTAATTACATTCCAAATAGTGCTTTATTGTGCTTAAGGCCATTTGCAAATGCTCAGAACAAAGAACAAGTGCTCTAAAAATAATCCAGCATTATAAAGCTGAAGGCTATTGGAAATGCCTCTCAGCTTATCCAGCCTTTAGGCGGCCTGCTGTTTTTTTTTTCTTGGTCATGAAAAAGAGACTTAAAGATATTAATAAAGCTCAGTGTAGCCAGTAATTGATTTTTTTTTTTAAACACTGCTGCCGGAGGTTGTGCTCTTGTAGAAAAAGGGGTCTGTTCTTTGGTGGGTGTGCGTGTGTGCCAGAGAGCGCGAGTCTCTTATCATAAATAATAAGAGGCTGTTTTTCATCTGATGGAGAGCACAGCTGAAATGAAAATTGCTCTGAGGCTCTGAGCGCAAGTGCAACCCACAGCTCAACACAGACCACGTCTTCACACCGCTTATTGCAGTTATCAGCTGTTCTCGCAGAGTTCACAGTCTGACCAGTCTCTGGAGACACACATGGACATCAGAGTCCAGGCTTTTCTGATGGGTGATTACCATGGCAACCAGGGCGAGATAGAGGCAAGGCTGATCACTTTTTTTAAAGCTAGTGTTGCACCCCTGAGTACTGACATGTTTAATACTCAATAGCCTCTCTTTCGCTCTCAGAGCTCAATCACGATCACGATCATGAACAGGGGTCAGGAAGGAAGCGGGCGGAGTTATCCTAGAAATATCCATAATTGTGTAACAAGAGACAGACGCGCTAACTGGGTCAACACTGTAAACATTAAGAACAAGTACACATATAGTTGCGCAAGTGTGAACATGTATTTAAATATATTCTTTACATATAACAAAGATGATTAATGGCCTCATTAAACGAGGATAGTAGAGGCAAATATCTACTATTATTACAACTACCATTCAAATTGCAATACTTTTCTATAAACTGAGTTTTATAAACTGAGAATATCCATTTTCTGGCTTTAGGCTTGATTTCTGAATGTAGTGTGCAGGACTGAGAGTAAGCTGTGATTGTGATGTCACAGCACATGAAGGTTTGGTTGCCTCTGATTGGTCTAACCTATATACAGGCAGCTCTGTGTTATTAGGTTAACTTTCTCAGTGTAACACTTAAGACCACAGGTTTGATAATGTAGGCTGTAATTACATTTAAAAATGTTGTGGTTTAAAAACTGCACCGTGTTAAATTGTGATTTAACAATGATTAGTCTTCAGCCCTAGCCATGATTTTGCACAGGCTACATTGTGTGTTCAATGTGCAGGAGTTTTTTCTCTGTAGGGAACCTGATTACCTGTTTTCACTTAGAAAATCAATCAACCATAATTTGTGTACGGCTGTATATGTAAGAGATATGGCTCAGAAACGCAGCTGCACACACCATGCTTTGTAAACTGACACTGACCAAACCGTAAACACACAGACAAAAGCATCACCCTCTAGACACAGGTACAATCAATGAGCAGGATCAGCAGTCAGGGCAAAGTCAGAGTAGGAATATTTCAGCTTGACCATCTGAGCTAGGTTTTATATGAAGAGCCCATATTCCACAAGTTGTGTTTTACTGTTACCTCAAAACTGTCATTTACTTTTAATAAGTAATAAGCTTATATTTGTGGTTGTACATGCCAAAAGGTTTTATATAAATTTGCTGTCCTTTCTTTACACTATATAAAATTAATCTTGATACTTTTCCTACTGTGTTCTTAGGACTGCTCCAGCATTGTCAGAAGAAAAACTTAATATCTCCCAGATAAACTCAAAAATGAAAATATTACATGCAGATTCTTTGCATCAAAGCTTCGTTTGATTCATAGAGCTGCATAGAGCTCACGGTTTTGCACAGATGACTGTTACTGTCACACAACATGCTTACACTGAGGCTTCGTGGCGTTAAGATGTGGTTTAGTGATGTGGGTGGCAAAATAGGGAACAAGAGAAAATGGTGAACTAAAGAGACAACAAGCCTGAGAAAACAACACAATTTTCAAAGGGATCATTTCAAGGGGAAAAATGGTGTTCTGTACTGTCTGTCTATAGCAAAACTGAACTAACCTACCACAACAAAACAGACACTGCTTCAGCATCTCAGCAGGAAGCAGCCAGTCTACACACCCAGTCCACAAAGCTAACGTTACCATTTAATGAACACTACAGGTAAACTGTTTTAAAAGGTTTGTCTGGTAGTGTATCTAAAACGTTTGACTGGTAGTGTATCTAAAACGTTTGGCTGGTAGTGTATCTAAAACGTTTGGCTGGTAGTGTATCTAAAACGTTTGGCTGGTAGTGTATCTAAAACGTTTGGCTGGTAGTGTATCTAAAACGTCTGACTGGTAGTGTATCTAAAACGTTTGGCTGGTAGTGTATCTAAAACGTTTGACTGGTAGTGTATCTAAAACGGTTGACTGGTAGTGTATCTAAAACGTCTGACTGGTAGTGATCTAAAACGGTTGACTGGTAGTGTATCT
Source organism: Megaleporinus macrocephalus (assembly GCA_021613375.1). NCBI lineage: Eukaryota > Metazoa > Chordata > Actinopteri > Characiformes > Anostomidae > Megaleporinus > Megaleporinus macrocephalus. The sequence continues at coordinate 15,576,947 of CM038708.1, read as the reverse complement.
AAAACGTTTGACTGGTAGTGTATCTAAAACGTCTGACTGGTAGTGTACTAAAACGTTTGGCTGGTAGTGTACTAAAACGTTTGACTGGTAGTGTATCTAAAACGGTTGACTGGTAGTGTATCTAAAACGTTTGACTGGTAGTGTACTAAAACGTTTGACTGGTAGTGTATCTAAAACGGTTGACTGGTAGTGTATCTAAAACGGTTGACTGGTAGTGTATCTAAAACGTTTGACTGGTAGTGTATCTAAAACGGTTGACTGGTAGTGTATCTAAAACGGTTGACTGGTAGTGTATCTAAAACGTTTGGCTGGTAGTGTATCTAAAACGTTTGACTGGTAGTGTATCTAAAACGGTTGACTGGTAGTGTATCTAAAACGTCTGACTGGTAGTGTATCTAAAACGTCTGACTGGTAGTGTATCTAAAACGTCTGACTGGTAGTGTACTAAAACGTTTGACTGGTAGTGAACTAAAACGTTTGGCTGGTAGTGAACTAAAACGTTTGGCTGGTAGTGTACTAAAACGTTTGACTGGTAGTGTATCTAAAACGGTTGACTGGTAGTGTATCTAAAACGGTTGACTGGTAGTGTATCTAAAACGTCTGACTGGTAGTGTATCTAAAACGTCTGACTGGTAGTGTATCTAAAACGTCTGACTGGTAGTGATCTAAAACGTCTGACTGGTAGTGTATCTAAAACGTTTGACTGGTAGTGTATCTAAAACGTTTGACTGGTAGTGTATCTAAAAGGTTTGACTGGTAGTGTATCTAAAAGGTTTGACTGGTAGTGTATCTAAAACGTCTGACTGGTAGTGTATCTAAAACGTTTGACTGGTAGTGTATCTAAAACGTCTGACTGGTAGTGTATCTAAAACGTCTGACTGGTAGTGTATCTAAAACGTTTGGCTGGTAGTGTATCTAAAATGTTTGACTGGTAGTGTATCTAAAACGTCTGACTGGTAGTGATCTAAAACGTCTGACTGGTAGTGTATCTAAAACGTTTGACTGGTAGTGTATCTAAAACGTTTGACTGGTAGTGTATCTAAAACGTTTGACTGGTAGTGTATCTAAAACGTCTGACTGGTAGTGTATCTAAAACGTTTGGCTGGTAGTGTATCTAAAACGTCTGACTGGTAGTGATCTAAAACGTCTGACTGGTAGTGTATCTAAAACGTTTGGCTGGTAGTGTATCTAAAACGTTTGACTGGTAGTGTATCTAAAACGTTTGGCTGGTAGTGTATCTAAAACGTTTGACTGGTAGTGTATCTAAAGCGTTTGACTGGTAGTGTATCTAAAACGTCTGACTGGTAGTGTATCTAAAGCGTTTGACTGGTAGTGTATCTAAAACGTTTGACTGGTAGTGTATCTAAAGCGTTTGACTGGTAGTGTATCTAAAACGTTTGACTGGTAGTGTATCTAAAGCGTTTGGCTGGTAGTGTATCTAAAACGTTTGGCTGGTAGTGTATCTAAAACGTCTGACTGGTAGTGTATCTAAAACGTCTGACTGGTAGTGTATCTAAAACGTTTGACTGGTAGTGTACTAAAACGTTTGACTGGTAGTGTATCTAAAACGTTTGACTGGTAGTGAATCTAAAACGTTTGACTGGTAGTGTATCTAAAGCGTTTGGCTGGTAGTGTATCTAAAACGTTTGGCTGGTAGTGTATCTAAAACGTCTGACTGGTAGTGTATCTAAAACGTCTGACTGGTAGTGTATCTAAAACGTTTGACTGGTAGTGTACTAAAACGTTTGACTGGTAGTGTACTAAAACGTTTGACTGGTAGTGAATCTAAAACGTTTGACTGGTAGTGAATCTAAAACGTCTGACTGGTAGTGTATCTAAAGCGTTTGACTGGTAGTGTATCTAAAACGTTTGACTGGTAGTGTATCTAAAACGTTTGACTGGTAGTGTACTAAAACGTTTGACTGGTAGTGTACTAAAACGTTTGACTGGTAGTGTACTAAAACGTTTGACTGGTAGTGAATCTAAAACGTTTGACTGGTAGTGAATCTAAAACGTCTGACTGGTAGTGTATCTAAAGCGTTTGACTGGTAGTGTATCTAAAACGTTTGACTGGTAGTGTATCTAAAGCGTTTGACTGGTAGTGTATCTAAAACGTTTGACTGGTAGTGTATCTAAAGCGTTTGGCTGGTAGTGTATCTAAAACGTTTGGCTGGTAGTGTATCTAAAACGTCTGACTGGTAGTGTACTAAAACGTTTGACTGGTAGTGTATCTAAAACGTTTGACTGGTAGTGTATCTAAAACGTTTGGCTGGTAGTGTATCTAAAACGTTTGACTGGTAGTGTACTAAAACGTTTGACTGGTAGTGTATCTAAAACGTTTGACTGGTAGTGTACTAAAACGTTTGACTGGTAGTGTATCTAAAACGTTTGACTGGTAGTGTATCTAAAACGTTTGGCTGGTAGTGTACTAAAACGTTTGACTGGTAGTGAATCTAAAACGTTTGACTGGTAGTGTTCTAAAACGTTTGACTGGTAGTGTACTAAAACGTTTGACTGGTAGTGTATCTAAAGCGTTTGACTGGTAGTGTATCTAAAGCGTTTGACTGGTAGTGTATCTAAAACGGTTGACTGGTAGTGTATATGATATCGGTATGATATTTGAGATGTGTGCTAGTAAAGAATATGTGTTAATTATGACTATATATAATGGTTAGTTAAGAACATACGGCAGCTTATTATGATGTCCCTCATTCTTAAGATGACATGCGCCCCTCACACACAGCCACTTACACCCCTATATCTTTCAGAGTGATGCCTGAAATATTACTGCTCTTTAATAAAGCAAAGACATTTCTTGTCCCATCACCCAGTTAACTGATAGAATAATCAAAAGAATACTTGATTGCTAAAGTAATCAATGCAGCCCTACTGCAGACTGTCTGCAGAAACAGCACTTACTCCTACTTCATTGTGATTGGGTACACAGAGTTGCTGTAGTCTGAAGTTAGTGCTCATATTTAGACGTGTTCATGGTTGTGCTGAACTTGAAACAGGCTGTTTTTGCAGTTTAGTCTCCATTTATGGACGTGTGTATTGGGAAGTGAACAGTTTTAGATGTTCACCAGTGTTTTCTTTCATACCAGTAACATGTTTTCTTTTTTAATTTACCTAAGCAAGAAGGGAGTTTTCCATCACAGGGACCCTCGAAAATCTCCTGACTTGCTCTGTAGGACGTGAAGCATGTGGCGGAACGAGCCCAAAAAAAAGCAGAACCCAAATTTATAAAGAAGCCAATCGTTTATGTGAATTGCTGCACTTTTCTCTGTTAACAAAAGAGATAATAAATGTGCAGGGAGTGCAGAACATCTTGTAAGAGAGAGAAAAACGCAACCCACAAAAGGGCCTCAAAGGAGATGGGGGTAGAAGATAAAGAGAGAAGCTGCGTTTATGAATGTGTGAAAGGCGTGTACAGAGCTAGCAGCTTCATACACATGGGGTACAAAGCTTTCTTGCCCTTCTCTCCACGCCGAAGTGCATAACTGGATTACCGCACAGCTGTGCTCCCAGTGATAGCGGGTAGCTCGGTGTCAAGCCTGTGCTCTGAAGAAGTTATACGAGAAGGCACGACTCTAAAATATACAGATCATGGCTGTCCGTCCAATGGAAAAACAAGCATCTCCAAAATGGCAGGTTTACTTAGATTGTAAAAGAATGTTTAGAGATTTTAAACCAGTTTTAAAGCTTTTCTGTTCGACCATTCATCATCACTTTTTAGGACAATGTAAAGGACAACAGCCGGGCTCGAATAACATTTAAAAAGAAAAAAAAGGAAAACACTGGAGATGCATACATACTTTGACATGATAATGACTAAAATTCTACAGTGCCATAGAAGTGAAATTCTAGATTAGTTTAGAATTTGTGGTTTGACGTGTGGTTGGTGGAATTAAGTGGTCTTTGTATTCATGGTGTTTGATGTAGACGACCCAGTCACAGTTTTGGAAGACAAGCAGCAACTCTGACTGCTGTAGTACGGCTCTTTGCTGTTACTGCAGCTTTAAACCCCTTCTTTATTTTGAGTGGCCCCGTGTTTGTGTTGTCATGTTCTACTACAAGCTTCTTAGTCATCTCGTCCACAATACCAGAAGGATGACTTTCCTGTTTGGGGCTGTGAAATGAGCTGGTCTGCTGTGGTGTAAGGCGTTTGAAGACCTGAAGTCAGCGGTGCTCGGACATGATTGAAATAACTGAAACCTCCCATGTCTTAGTGATTTACTGGCCTCTTTTTCCAAATAGGGAACATTCTTGTTGTCTGATTAATGTAAAGTGCTCCCAAATGTGATTTCTTTCTAGGGCATTTTTAATCTCTTCATTTCACTTGCGGACAGTGCAGATTGTTTGTGCTTGAGGTGACAAGGATGGCTGGTTTATTATTTTGTCAGCAAGGGCAAACTCTCTTTACTACATAGATTAACTAATACTATTGTAATGAACGAGCATTTAAATGATTTAATCTAGCCCTACAGCTGCAGTGTACCATCACGTTTGGCCATCGATTAGGTTTCTTATTTAAATGAGTTCAGATTGTCCATAGTTTACTCACAAGACAGCGTTCTCTCTTGTTCCTTGGATTATTTTAAATGCTGTTCTTTGCATTTTCTTATAGAAGATATTAAATGAGAATTACGTAATATAGTAGTTACAATATAAACAAATCATTCAGTGTGTTCATGTGAAATGTGCCATCCTAGAGATACAGGTTTTGAATTTGTCTCTTGTATTGGGGTAATAGGGGTAGGGTAATGGACACCTAAAGAGCTGAATGCCTGTAAAAGCTTCTTCACAGAAATGTATTGACTTATATGGTTATGAATATGCTTTTAGTAAACGTTCCCAACTAATCTCTAGGTGTCCTCAGGGAGCTTATTAATTGTGGGGAAGAGCATAGATCCAGCTCTTCTCATGCCTAATGAGTCAGTGTAAGATTGTGTTGTACCCAAAAAAGGGCTTGACTGTCTAGTGTTTGGTTTTCTGTCTAGCTCAGTGATGCTTTGTGGCTGGTACATTCTGATGATGTATCTGCTGGCTTATTGGATAGAAAAAGCATATACAGATGGACTGGAGGTAGAAATAGTTCTCTTGATGGGAAAGGCCAGCATTATCAGTCAAAACTAAATATCAAACAGAAATGAATCTAAAGTAAACTGCTGTCCTGTCATGAGACGAGGAGGAAAGACTGAGAACGGGAGATGATTAAATTGTGCATGTGGTCTGGAGGGGTTTAAAATGATAGATGGTTTGATTTGTTGTTATAACATTTTTTTCCACTCTGTGAATTTTGCCAGTGGAGTGCTGTAAATTTCTCATGGTCTGCAATTGTATTATGTATTCTTGGAATAGCCCAAGCACATTTCACTTTACTTAATGGCTTTGTGAATGTGCGTATATAGTACTAGTCAAAAGTGCTATGCAGGCATTAAAACAGCTTGTCTCTGCAGCAAGTGTGGTTTTGCTGATACATACACTATTTAACATTTATAATAAATAAACATGAATACAGTGAAACTTTAATTCAATTGTTTTTCTTTTGTAAGAACAACACAAGTTAGTTATCTGTTCTTATTGGTGTTGGTCCCAGAACATGTCCCAGAACAATAAAGCTCCGCCTATTTAGAATTGAAGAAGAAAGTGGGAAGACAATCCCTTTAAACCCATTCACTCTCTAGACTCTTTGGAAAAATTCTAAGGAGACAGCAAGAACGTTTTACAATGCTCTTCTTTTTCCTGTGGAGCTTTGCAGCTAGATCTTTTCAGGTGTCTGGTTAGATTTGAGTAATTATCCTATGAAAGGCCCCTCACTGACTTGGAGAACATTTTCCATTCAGCTTTCTAGAAGGTGCTTTGCAGCTCTTGTAATAAGACCACTGCCTACATGCAGCCTGTTTTTAAGAAGACTTGAAAAGATGTTATGTGAAAGGGAAAAATGTATGCATGTCTTGAAGCTATGAACAATAGAAAAGTCTAATCTTCATATAGAACCTATAATAGCATTCCTCCAAATGTAGCCGCCCAAAGCTGAAATGTCAATGTCAACATGACACAAAAGCCTACTCTAATAAACATTTGGTCAGATTACATGCTTCGTTTTGTTCTGAGTGATGTATGTTACCGTGTCCTCTGCAGACAACAAGCTTTATGCCATTTCTTAAAATTTCTTTGCACAATTTGTGTATTTGCTAAGTTTTGCACATGGGGGAGAAAATAAAACCTAAAATATGAAATGTGCAGTACTGGGGAATAAATAACACACAAGTTAAGGTCAAGGAATTAACTGACTAGAATAAAATATGTACAAATAATTGTGCATTGAAACATGCAGAAGTTTGTTTTGTATGTTAAGTATGTATTAACTGATTTTGCACTTCAGTCAAACATGTAATTTGACCAGTGATAGCCAAACCTTTACGTATGATATGCGGAGTGTGTGGATCCCGACACTCTCAGGGTGTACAGGGAGAGTGAGGAAAGGCGCTGGTCTCTATCAGCTGGGATTCTGAGAATGTGTATTAATGATTCAGTGTTTTGTGTGTTAATGATTCTGCAGTTCCTCCTAAAGCGGGAGGCGTTCGCTTTGCTGAGGAGAACACTGCCGCTGCCGCCGCAGCCGCTGCAGCTCACTCTCACGTGCACTTCGACGAGAAACTGCACGACTCTGTTGTCATGGTGATTCCGGAGTCAGATGGAAACTTCCTGGTTAAGGTGAGTTTGGTTCACCTGCCTGGGTTTGTTTGGAAAGTTTTAGGATATTTCTCTGATTGTTAAGAGATCAGTGTTTACAGGCATACAGGAGGTGTGATGCATGACTATACATATTTGTCCTCACCATAGATGTAATAATAATGAAGGCAGATGCTGCTTCTGGGATTTAGTAATACAAGTATTGTTATCGCAGTGGTTTTTAGTAACGGTCCTGGTTCTTTGTACACCGTATTTGTGTTTTTTCTCATGTGCTGGGTCAGTGCTAGTGTAGGGAGGGAAAAACACTAAAATGACCAGAGCATGTGGTCCCTATGACTGGGATTGGGAACCCTGGTCCTACACAGTGCTACTTATTTCATATATCGTTGCCGTCCAATAAAAACATGTATCTTCATTTTTAACAATTTCTAATTGTCTACAATTAAATGCAGCAGCTGTCGTTTCATGATGCATGGACAGTTTTTGGCCTCTCCTGTAAATTTGCCATTTTGGAGATACCTGTTTTTCATTGTACAGTGACGATATGTTTAATTATTATGTTTATATAATTAATATGTTTAATAATTAAAAACAGTGGTCCTCCACTCTATTCCTGGAGCTACTTTTAACTCCTACCTTAAAACAGCTGGTAATGGCCTTCTGGAAAAACATGGAATGGTTGTGCAGGCATGGACAGTTATGTTTGAAAGTAAGCCGTGCTTATTCACAGACAAGGACACATTTTTATTAAGCACCTTGGATTGAAAGTGCTGATCTAACATCAGATCTTATCAGTTTATATAATTCATTCCAGTGTTATATCAAAAATAAGCCTTATCAATCTAATATCTCGGATACATACAAGCCCTGATCCCAACAGAAGAAAATCTGCCAGACTTGCGAAAGAATCCAAAGCATTCGCCGAGGTCGTGCTTTTAACCACCATCAATAGCAACCTGGAATGGCTTGAAGAATGGTGTGTGGAATGCAGAGGAGTTTAAAGCCTAAAAATAATGGCAAGAAAAATTCCATCGATTATTGTAGCTTTGATTGTAGGAGGCTGTACATTGGCAACTACTTAAGAGAGTCTGCCTTGTTGTTAGGATGAAAGGTTGGTGTGTCGGAAGGCAGTGCCATACAGTCTCATTTTCATACTCCGTTTATTGACTGGCTCCTGTTAACAGTATTCAAGTCAAATAAAACTAATTGGTGAGCGCTAGATTTCACTGAATGTCAATTACGTCAGCATGTTTTGGTCTAATTGTTTATTTGAATCAGGAATGTCTGCAGGCCAGCTATTACAAGTTGGGTGGGTTTTACAGGGGAAATGGCCTTAATTGTGTGTTTCAGCTTCAAAAGTTAAAGTAGTTCTGGGACGCATGCTATCATAACAATCACATGCGACTACTCCTAGGGTAGTACAGTGGTTCCTGGAGACTTTTAAACACAACTTTTATATATTGAAGTCGACGTGTTGAATTTTCTGTCCAAGGCCCATTAGGAATCAAAGTTTTTGTGGGAAGTCAGTGTGCATTATAATAACAGGATAAAACAGACATGAGCTTAGGAGAATGAATCTAATTTCAATCCGGAATTATAAATAGAAGGAAACATAGATATATTTTTATATTCTAGCATGATAATCTGGCATGTTGTCTTTAAAAAATATCTATGTGGGAGAACTGAAGTAAAGTGGTTGTAGCCTGAAGAACTTTTGCTGATAAAGAGGCATTTCCATCTGTTTACTTATACACATTTTCTTTAGTAAGTAAATTGCAATAAAATAAAGAGGCCTATTTAAGCTTTTAGAATATTAGATAATATTGAATATTATCTGAATAATAAAAAGATAAAGTCCAGTACAGCACTGCTAATTGGTGTATCAGATGATGCAGTACACACTGAATCTAAATTTTGTATGGAGCTGGTAACATCACTGGCACATAATAAGATGATTTACAGCGTGTTTTAAAATTTAAAATAAGGCCAATCGTTTAAATTCCTATTAAACAAGATCGTCTTACAAATGCCTCTCTTTCCTTGTCGGAATCATTTATACAGGAAGAGGAGTTGGTGATCATTATGATGTTATGTAAATTACTATAATGGATTAGTTCAAATAAGCTTATTGGGCCAGGCTGTGATGCAGCTCTGATCCAGGGGAAGCGCACACATACCCACTACTACCTTTTTGTGTCCTGGGGCTGATTTACTGCCAGAGCAGAACCCCTCTCTTATCTCCTTTAAGCTCCTACATTTGCTCTGAAGGCCAGGAGCATGGTTGCCAGATCCTTTTTCAGAGTCTAAATCCATTAGCTCCACAGACCCGTGTCTGTTTATTCAATCCCTCTTATTAACCCACTTTGCCCCCTCAGGTCAGCTCAAATCTGGCATCCGGGCAGCCGCACTGCGGTTAAGAGTAGTGCACAATCTTTTTTCACTACAAGCCAGTAGTTAATTCAGTATTTTGACTATAGATCATTTAGCTTTATTAATTTGAATAAGCAACAAATGGACGGTGTATTCTGCCAAGAGGCTATTTTTTGTCTTGTTGTTGAGTAGAAGTAGCTAAATATGATTAAGATAAATATGATTAAGGTGTAAAATGCAGATTGTCCTATAGGGGTGTGAGAAAAATATCATTTTGGGATTCTGTTTTGGGGTTTATTTTGTGTTATGTTATTTGTTTATGTCAGAGTGGAAGAGTTTAGCAGACAGGGGTTTAACCATATGAAGTATCAAAGGCTATACATGTGGTGATGTTTTGTACTATGCCAGTTTTCCTAAAATGACATTTGAAAATATCTCTGTATATATTTTTGCTTACAGTATCGCAATATATCACAATATATCAAATCGTACCCCCTGTATCATGATATGCATCATATTGTCAGGTTCTAACGAATACCATGTCCTACTGTTCTGTACCCTTTACTTAACCTCTTGGACCCCCTGAATGTCCCAAAATCAAAATTCTTGGGGGTCCCTGATATTAAACATGTGCTGTTATTGCTTACCCGCTTCATCCACAATCAGTAAGCTTCTGTTTTCCTTAACCAACCAGAGATGAAAAGCTGAAAGCTCATCCAGTTTCCCAAGAGTTTGGCAGAAAGAATGGATTCCAAAGATAAAAAATATAGATATATGTTTCAATTGTGATGTGGAAAAGTACATACACGCTTGTTACCAAACAAGCATTTTCAGGAAAGGAGTGGTTAATTGTTTTGCCACTGAAGATATAATCAGTCCCACTGAAATAATAATAAAATAATGAAAGCATTATTAAACTGTTAAACATCCACAGAGAGCACATCAGAATGTTAAAATTGTGAGGATTCATTAGATTTTTGACCAACTGTGAACAGATCTTTATTTAAACACACAAAGAAAGCACTGATTTGTTGTTTGAAGGTTTTGCTGACGTTCACTGAAGATGAAATAAAGCTCGGTTTCCAGTTACCTCAGATGGAGGCGTTGACCTTGACTAGTCTCGAGAACAATTTCCGAGCCCACCTTGCGTAGAGACGAGACAAGACCAAGTTTAAGTGATGTCAAGACCACACATGAGCACTGCAGAAGTAACTTATATTAAATGAAATGATTTATTTAAAAAAACAGGATATTTCTTTAGCTAGTTTTAGAAAAGAATTCACACAGTCATCCTTTATGGCGACAGAGGCTTGTTGGAATAAACCTCTATACATGTTTATAATGTAATTATGTGTTAGTCGCCATCAAAGGTTTGTGTAGGCAGTAGCTTCGTATGTGCAGAAATCCTTCTTTATGTAGGTGAGATAATGTTACTAATATATTTGCTTATGTGAATAGTGTTCCCTCTGAATCTTTTTTTGTGTAGGTAAATAATTTGTAAAACATGGTTCACGTCTAACAGTGTCACACTGCGTTTGTGATGTTCTTTGTTTGGCTTTTGGTGACATTGCAGCACACTCGCCCGCCAGGTTTTCAGTGTGTTACTGAATGAATGCTTTGTGGTTGTGTGCTTTTGGGATCCTGAGAAATGGAGAGAGTAGATGACAGTTGATGATCCAGATGGACTCTGCACACAGCCAGAAGTGTGTTTTGTTCTGAGAGAGTAAACATCTTTTTGGTATTAGAATTTGGCTTTCATTGCAAAACCACACAGACTGTACTGTGTCCTCACAAGGAGACAGCCCACTTGCTGTTAAACCAAAAAGCTTGTTTCTCTGATTGTGACTGCATCATGTGTGACATACCAGCACACACATGCACACACATGCACACACGCGCACACACACACACACACACACACACACACACACACATCCTCTGATCAGCTGCTTGACGTAATGGGCAAAAAGTGTGCTGTCTACATCCTCATGTTGCTATAGAGACAGCTGTTGAGGTAGAGATGATTTTTACTGGAATCTGTTTGTGCTCAATAGCCCAATCCCCCAAAATCATAGACCCCACCCTTTTTCTTGGTTTTCCCCCGCTATGTTCCAGGGATGCACAATACTAGAACTGCAACATTAACATAACATTAATGCTCTGAAGAGATGTGCCTCCTTATTAACAAAAAAAAAACCCATTAATGAACATTTAATGTAGCCTGGTTCAAGATTGGTTAGTGTTATTTTGACCAAAACAACAGTCTTCTAGATGTCCTAGGAACATCTGTGATTAGTCAGGATGCTCTTAGGTCACTATATAAACTTTCTGGTGATTGGTCAAAGCAGTGGTCACCAACCCTACTAGTTTATTACATATTGTGGCATTTCCTATGGGACAGTATGGTTCTGTTACTAAACTGTGGTTACGCATTTATCATTTCCACTGTTAAGTGGACACAGCCATACCGGAGCACCTTCTTATTGGGGTAATAAGTGCATTAATCCAAGACTTATGGATGGAATTGGAAATTGTAGCAATGGGTAGAATGGCCAGATATTACTGGGGGAACCTTAATGTTATTTTTTTTAACCACCTTTTTTATAATCAACCAAGTGCATTTCATTCCCTTTGAAACATATAGAAAGATCTTTCAAAAACTGAAAGTATGATGATTTTTTTTCTTAGAAGCTTAATGATTCTTTACATTATGGGTATCTAAACCTTCCTTTTAAAGCAGAGATAACAAATAACCAATATTTTTGACAAATAAATCAAGGTCTCTATCAATTTTCATTAGGACCTTATTGTTAATGCTTTGCTTGAACACTGGGAATTCACACATGCACCAAGCAGTTTAACTGCAATTTCAGTGCTTAAATATTTAATTTTTCTAAATACAGATACTCTGTGGAGAGCATGTACAATTCAATGGCGAGCAAGAACGTGTCTATGGGGAGCAGAAAAAAATGAACATTTTAAAAACATCACAGAATTGGCTCATGAACTAAGACTGCAGAGACTACAAAGTGTCAGCAAAATGTCACTTACTTGTTAAAACATCATCCAAGCCTATACTAAACCAGTTCTTTCATGATCTTAAAAACATCCGGTGTACCATTTGTTCCCATTTCTTTTATCTTAAGTTGCTACCATTGACTGCTCGCAGTGAACAGCTGACGTCAGTGGGTCAGTCATTGCCTTCCACATGCTGATTTATAATGGACTATTTTTTATTTTTATTTTTTAATCTGTGCCATACCAGCCCTTGAGTAAAGACCATTTATTGGTCTGACACGGTTGTCAGTGAATCATCATGCGCTGGCAGCCGAGTCAGATGGCAGCCATTTCTAAAAAGGACCAGCAAACTTACTGGCCAGAATAGCTGGTTATGACTCTCTAAGGGTAATGTTTATTACCCCAGTGTCAAACTATATTGAGATTATATCATTGCTTAAAAGTCGATATACCACCCACCCCTAACTATCACTCTGCTCCAGGGACCATGCCTAATTTTGGGGTTGCACCACAAACCAGACTCTGATATTGAACAAGGGCATGTATGTTCCTGGTTTAGGAGCAGCTGCTGCTTTATGGAATAGCGAAGTAGCATGCCGGTCTATCTTGCGTAACATTTAATGCATCTGATCCAGACAGTCAAGGGCTTTTCGAACAAGTTTATTAGCTGGAGCCTGTGTGGCAGATTGTGCTCGGAATTAGACTCCACAGGAGGGTGGATCGACCGCAGAGTTAGAGTCACTTGTGTATTGTAAAGTGCGAAAGCTAATATCATGATCACTATAAGCAGATGATATATAATGCAGACGTGCAATGATCTACTCATAACTGTATATTGCAGAACAGAACCAGTAATTAGACACTGTGAGGGAACATCTAATCCACTGCTAGATGCTTCTGTTCCTGCTGTGTTTTCTGCAGGTGGGCTTCCTAAAAACTCAGCACAGGTATGAGATCATCTTTACACTGCCTGAAGTTCCAGCTCTCGGGAAGGATGTGTGTCCGGCTCCGGTGCCCAACCCATACCTCCAGATAAAAGATATCACTGCAGCCCCTGACGGTATGTCCCTGCCTTCCTCTTGCTTCATCACAGTGATCCAAACCCAGCGACTTCCATTCTTTAATATATTTAACCCTCTTTATTTAGTTACTTATCTAATGCATATGACTGAACACATAATTCAATGTGGTGAGTTAATGTCTAGTAATGCCCAAGAGTGTGGATATAGTCAGAGACACACTAAGCACATTCTGATGAGCTATGAGCTGCAGTTCAGCCCTTCATCTCAGACTGTTGGTTCATTTAAATCTAAAAATAATCTGTATATACGTCATATCTTTTTGTCTACACATGTTTATTCTGTTTTACTAATTTTTATATGAAGGAGTGGCTCAGCTTTGGCTGCCCAATATTGATGATGTTTTTGCTTCTTAGTTCATGGCCCTGTTCATGTTAAGAATGATTTATCATATGCTTTATCATTTAAAGGCAAACATGTTATTTGTTATCAAGATTTAGCCTAAACACATCTTTCTGGTTACCTTTGAAAAATAACATGAACCAATAATACCATGTTTCACCTTTCATCCACCTCTATCCATCATCAAGAGAAAACTCTGTTACCTAAGAGACCATACCTGATACTGCGTTTCCTTTGGAAGCGTAACTTGATACACAAGGCCGATGTGTTCAGATTTCAGTTTCACACTCAGTTTTGCCCTCATAGTTTGCTGCAGGGTGGCCTGCATGGGGTCTTCAGACATTATAAGGGGGATTCCAGGCCTTGTGGAGTGAAAAAGTTCCTTTGTAAGGGAACTTCATTCTGTACAGGGAGTAGTAAACAATGGTTTATCAGTTCGCAGGAAGCTGGTGGAAATTTCACCCATAAGTCATTGCGTCATTGCATTTGATGATGATGCTGTAGACTGTTCCAAAGGAAGGTGTTTAAAGTTTAGTTAAACAACATCCTGTACTTAAGTGTGTGGGGGCCATAAGCTGCATTCCATCCCATAGGGTCCCTGTGCAGTTCAGTTAACACAATCATTTTTGTTTTCTGTGTTTGTTTATATTTGCGTAATTCCATTATGGAGATATAAAGGACGTCATTTAGGGTGGTTTAATGTGTAATAGTGCATTGTAGAGTAACTTACTGACTCTTTTCCTTACTGTGGTGGTGAAAAGCACCGGAGGTATTAAAAACATGACCAGTAAACCTACACATGTCTATCAAGTTTGTTGATATTTGTAAATTTGAAATGATCATTTTGCCTTATGGGACTGTTTTGTCTTGCAACACCATGCATGAACCACTTACCCAGAAAAACAGGCTTAGAACTATTGTAGAACAGTGGTTTAGGTATTGGTCAGTTTCATTTAATAACTTTCTATGCAGTACAGTTAACACAATAATTTTTGTTTTCTGTGTTTGTTTATATGTGCCTAATTCCATTATTAAGATATAAAGGACATCATTTAGGGTGGTTTGATGTGTAATCGTGCATTGTAGAGTAACTTACTGACTCTTTTCCTTACCGTGGTGGTGATAAGCACCAGAGGTATTAAAAACATGACCAGTAAACCTACACGTGTCTATCGAGTTTGTTGATATTTGAAATGATCATTTTGCCTTATGGGACTGTTTTGTCTTGCAACACCATGCATGTACCACTAACCAAAAAAACAGGCTTAGAACTATTGTAGAACAGGTTTAGGTATTGGTCAGTTTTATATAATAACTTTCTGAGAGATAGCCTTCTATCCATGTCAGCCATGGGGTTTCTACCACCACCACCACTGTGAACAATTTTGACTTGTTGAGCATCTCTCATTAAACCAATCTGAACAAAAACCCTCAAATTTATTTGCATTTCTTCACTTCTTAAGCAGAATTGTAACCAGGAACTCGCTGGACGTTTCCACAGAGTTTGGTAGTGAGTGGCTTCCAGAGAAGTGGGCCTGTAAAGCACTAATGTGTTCACCTGTTGAGCACAGAAGAATTTGTCATTAAGTAACAGGCAGAGCAGTGCTCACTTCAGGATCTATTAACAGCTCTCCGAGCCGGCTGACCTTCAGTTAATTCAAGCCAAGCGTTTCGAATGAGCAACAAAACAATAGCAAGTAGATGCACAAATGCTCTTCATTGCGGGCCATTAAATTCAATAAACCATTTATGGTGCATTTGCGAGGCTACTGTTTACCGTGGCTGAAGCTCAGAATGAGCTTTAGGGAACATTAGTGAGCGAGCTGGCAAGCTCCAGGCATTTTCCATTACACCGCTTCATAAGGCTGTGCGCGTGGGACTCTGCGTGTGTGTGAATTTATTGTTTAGAATGCTT
This sequence comes from Megaleporinus macrocephalus, assembly GCA_021613375.1. Taxonomy (NCBI): domain Eukaryota; kingdom Metazoa; phylum Chordata; class Actinopteri; order Characiformes; family Anostomidae; genus Megaleporinus; species Megaleporinus macrocephalus. The sequence goes on along the minus strand of CM038708.1, from coordinate 15,561,524 downwards.
GCAAGGGAACAGCAGCCAGCTGAATTTGTGAGTTTGACCCTGTGGGAGGTTTTTTCTGTATGCAGGACGACGTCTGACTGCTTGGTGACCACCAGCTGCTTGGGGTTCGTCTCTCAGTGTGAAAAACATCTGAACAAATCGTAGGATGTGTCATTGTGAAATGTCAAACTAGGGACTTCTCAGTGTGAAGACCATCTGAATCAACTCAAATGCGTGCTTTATAAAATATGACAGAGAGGCTGTTTTTAATGAGGGAAATCTCGGCCTGCGTCCATTAATGTCCCACCTCTGATGCTAACGTCCAACTGAAATGTGAAAAAGTGATCCTAATCTGGGCTTTTGTTCACAGGGCTCTTTGCTAGAGGGGGAAGGGTGTGAATGAATGGAACGTAATATAATACATAATACAGGCTAATATGGTGTAATGTAATATACTGGAGTTTGGAGGTACACAAGAACAGAGACCATCTTCTGGTAAAACTGGAGGAAAGTTGAACAGATTGGATGGATTACATTTCCCCCCCCCATATGAGTATCTGTCTACCCTCCCTGTCCTTTATCTCCAGCCATCCCTCTTTGTATTCCTACCAGTTACTCAAATGTCACATGCTGTACCTCTAACACCCATGTTTTCTCTTTGGTGTCATCCTCATGTTGCATTAACTCACTCCCACCTCTCTCTGTAGGGGGTCTAAAGGTGACATGCGAGTACATGGCTCACCAGGAGGGGGTGCTGTGTGAGGAGATGCTGATAGTCAGCGAGAGCAAGGAGGATGTGTGCCTGAAAGTCAAAGTCCATGCCCGTGTTATGGGTAAGTTGTTGGGTTTGGCAGCACAGCTGGTCCCGTGGAAGGTAATTTCAGTTCCATGTAACATATATTTGAGTTCCTGTCTTTCTGAGAGATGAATTATATGAATGGGTACAAAAGCAACTACAGCTCTGTTTTAAGAGACATTGACAACTTTTACACAGATGGACTAAAATTTAGTTAATGTAGGTGCTAAACTGAGTGCAAAGAAGTACTTAATATTTAATACTTTTTCAGGCTTATTTATTTGCTATCCTTTGTCCTTTTATTCTGTTGTCTTCATTGAGAAGTGGAGCTCTACTATGAAGTTGCTTCAGATTGTACTTCTTATTTCAGTTCTTGTTTATGTGAACTACATTAAACTACTTGCTGATTTTTAATGTTTTCACTAGAGTTCAGTCATCGGATTTTCTTGTTGGTATTTGCCTCCCCCTGGTGGCCAACTTTTGAATTACTTACATGTAAACTTCTTAGTACATCAGCATCTGGGTGCATAAGTACTAAGTAAAAAATGTTTATTGTTTATTCATATTGTTTATATCATTTTTAAAAATGTCACTAACATTGTCAGAAATAACATTCCAAAATCAGATAAAGATGGGATGCTATAGAAAATATATAAAAAATTTTAATTTAAGCTATTTAAGTATTTCATCGCAGACAATATAAACATTTAATTTTTTGTAAGGACAGCTTAATTTCATATGTAAATATAAATCTATTCCTGCCACTCAGACCTACAACACATTCTATAAAAAAGTTGGGGGCAGTTTGTTGGCAAGCTTGGCCAAGTTAACTTGAGCTTCTGTGATGCACAGTTAATGCTGAAAAGTACATGAAGATATTGGAGACATTTGCTGTTTTCAAGACAACCTTTTTTTCCAGGGACATCAGTGCAGTTTCCATGCAAAGCTACAATCTGCCCACATTACAGGGGCATGGCTGTGGAATAGTAGTCTCTCAGTCCTAAGCTGTTCACCAGTAAAGAATGTGTAGCACATTCAGATTTCCTCTGTGTGGTTCTGCGTGTTGTGTTGTCTTTCCTGATACAGTGCTGTTAATACTGATGCCCCATGGTTGACACTTGTGCAGCCTGATTTTCAAATACTAATTGCTGCTGTTGTAGGAAGACCTTGAAAATAGTGCTATATTTCAAGAGAATGAAAAATGGTGACATTATTTTAAATGTATTTCAAATATGACTTTCCCTGTTTACCCATTCATCAACAAATTAAAAATGTATTTTTTAAAATAGGTCATTCTCTAAAGGAAGGGTTATTGGAAAGTGGTTAAACAAGACAGCATAATTAAGTACAGGTCTGTGTAAAAGTCAGAGACTCCACTTCATATATTATTTTATTTTTTAAGTTACATATGAGAAAAAGAAGCTGCTGGTGTTCTGAGAATAATGAACTGACCACACGAAAGTATCAGTTTTTAATTAAATGACTTTTTTTAAATGACCGTTGTTTTACTAAGAATGCTAAGTGTTGTGTGTTACTGAGGTTGTACATAAGTGTGATACATAAATGTTTCAACATTTTTAGAACAGGACATTCTGTTTTGCTTATTTGATCAGCGATGGTGAAAACAGTCTTAGTTACTGCTGTGGATTCTCTTGTGAACTCTCCAGCTGGACTGACAACTGCAGTCTGCAGAGGCAATGGCATGTGGTTTTTATTTTCATATTCCACAAACAAATCAGTAACATCTTGTGTTCTAGGTGTATATTCCTCCCATCAGGACACATGTTTAATATAGAATTGATCAATCAGCAATGACATTTAAACCACCTCCTTAACTCTACACGCTTAGTCCCTGTTATTAACTCCACTTAGTATATTGGAGCTCCTTTGGTAGTTCCACAGTCCACAAGTCCATCTGTTTCTCTGAATACTTTGACATCCCACCTGTACCCTGTTCATCAGTGGTTGAGACCCCCACAAGACTACCACAGAGCAGGGTGAGGGATCTTTCTCAGCTCTACAGTGACCTTGGCGTGTAGGTGTGTTAGTGTGTGTTGTGCAGTTGCTGCTTCTGGAGTGTTTAAACACCTCAGCGTCACTACTAGACTGGGAATAGTCCACCAACCAGCAGTGTCCTGTGGGCAGAGTCCTGTTACCACTGATGAAGGACTAGAGGATGATCAACACTAACTGTGCAGCAACATGTGAGCTACTGTCTCTGACTTTACATCTACAAGGTGGACTAACAAAGTAGGCGTGTCTAATAGATTGGACAGTGAGGGGACGCGGAAACTCCAGCAGCACTGCTGTGTCTAATCCAGTCATACCAGTACAACACACACTAACACATCCACCACCACAACCTCAGTGTCACTGCAGTGCTGAGTATGACCCACTACCCAAATAATATCTACTGTGTGGTGGTACTGTGGGGGTCCTAATCATTAAAGAAGGGGGTAAAAGAGGAGTAGAGAAGTAGGTGGATTACAGGCTGATCAGTGTATATGGCAGTAATCAGTTCAGAGAACTTCTTTAATGCACTGGCTGAGCATTCTTAGAAGATCCTGTCTGAGACCAGCAGAGGAAACTTGAAGCAGAGCACTAATAAGGTTTTAACATTACAGAATTAGCAGTAATCTAAGATCTTTCTTCCTCTCTCCCCACACCCCTTCTCTCTCCCCCTCTCCCAGACCGACACCATGGGACGCCGATGCTGTTGGAAGGGGTGCGGTGCATTGGAGCTGAGCTCGAGTATGACTCAGAGCAGAGTGATTGGCAAGGATTCGACTAAACACATGAGCTAAACATCACAGACATTAATCAGTCCAGCATATCTATAATAAGAAGTAGGAGTGGGCTCGGAACATTATCTGTTCTGAAATCTACCCAACAGTCTAGAACCCAATCGGGACTGCTTAGTGTATCACTCTGCTTTCTCTTCATCTGTCCACATATTTTGGAAAAACCTCCGAAAGGTTGAAGAAACAAGTTATGACAATAGTAATGTTAAATGGAATCCAGTGTGTTTTTCAGTGAGTGTGTGAGGCAATAATCAAACTTTGCCCTCTTTTTAAATCTTCTAATATACTTGTGCTTTAGGAACAAAGCAAAGAGAAATGTACTGTTGTACAAGTTGATTGTATGCTTGTTACTGTGCTTGCAGGCTGTAATGGCTGTTTTTGTTTTCTACTGTAAGTTTTTTTTTTTCTTGTCATGACCACCAGGGGGCGCCTGGGCCTACTGTGAATTACCAAATTCCTCTTCAGTTCAATAGGCGTCACTGTTGACCACACATGTGGCTCAGCAGCTAAAGGAGCAGTGCAGGCAACCATCACTGAAATCAACAGCGGATACACAACAGGTCTGCCAGCTAATGATGGAGACTGTGAACGGGGATGTTTCTTTTTTTTCTCTCTGTTTTAAAGATTACTTTTGTGAGCCGAATCCTTCTGAAGATAATATTCTGAATAGAAAAACTGCTTCCAGTGTCAAGAAAAGGTCAATTATGTTTCCCACAAGAGCCTCTCCAGTCCTTTTTATCTTGAACAACTAGAAAGATGAAAGATTACAGAAATTCCCTATTATGCTTCATCTGTTGCACTTCAAGGGCTGTCCTTATTCTGAGTGAATTCTAATTCTGTGCTAATTTTTCTATCTTAAGTTGGTGGCTTATGTTAAATTGAATTTGTCTAAGTGCCTAGGCCATCTGTCCTCTCATTTCTTACCCGTCTGTCCGTCAGTCACCAAAATCTGTCTGAAGCCTTACTGACGCCTTGTGTAACGTAAAAGCAGTGCGTTTGTTTTAATGCTTGACTGTGAATGTAAGTGCTTGCGTGAGTTGATTCCTCATAGTGAGACACACTAGCGTGTTTGCGAGCCGAGGCCTTTGTGGGTGTTAATTTTGTTGGAATGCAATGGCCGTGCGTACGAATAGATTTGATATGCTTGGCAGAAATTTTCTGTCTGGGTCTGTTGTGAAGGCGTTTGCTTGTCCTTGAGGGTGTTCAGGCCTTTTCTAAATCAAATAAAGACGACTGTTGACTGTACATTGCCTCAGTCCTTGAACGGGAGTTTTCTGTGCAGCATACTTTGTCCATGTTTGGACCGTCCAAGGGTTCAGCTAGAAGGCTTGAATCTAAATGTGTAAAAGATCAGCACAGTGGACTAAAGTACTGAACTCCACTGAAGCTAAGGTCAATAAAAATACTGATGTGTTTTATTGTATTTGTTCACACTTATATATGTATTCATGGTGGAAACTGTATAGGGATATGAACCAGGCATTGTAATGATTGCATTATCAATAGACACTTTTTATTATCCAAAATGACCAGAGACCGGTGTTCTGACACTAATAATTCTGACACTGAGTTTATCTAAAGTAGAGCATTTTACTTTGTAATAATTTTGATTTACAGAAATAATGAATGTTTGGTGGATTATGCCTTTAATGCTTTAATACCAAACCTGCTTAAAGAAAGATAGCTTCTGTAATATTCAGTGTTCAGTGTTTTTTTAGGTTTAATTAAATGTTTAATTTAGAGGTGGGCAGTATGGAAAGAATAGTGTTGGATTCTTTAAAACACTGCTACAATTGTTGAATGTTCAGAGATCAGTTGCAAAAATAATGCTGCATTTAAAACTATTAGAAAACTATAATTTTTTTTAGTATTTGTACATACCATGTTGCACTAATATAAAATAAACAGGACTCCTTTGGCTGTCTTTATAACAAGTACTGACTATATACACACTATGTTGAGAAATGAATATTATACTGTAACATCTATAATGATCCTGAAGTATTGGTATATTGATCAGCCCTAGTTTGATTATTAGATGCTTGTTTTCAGTGAGACAGGAGTATGTATGTAACTTCTCAAGTACACTGAGGTCTGGCTTTGTTCCTGTGGAGTGTGGACAGATGACAGGTAAACTCACATGGTGCTTCCTGAAACCTGCAGTAAGTAGAAGATGGAAGGAAAGGGCTCCTGTTTGAAACAGGGACAAGTTACATGAAGGTAAGGTATTCAGTGTAAATAAAACTGAACTGAGAACACAGAATAGTGAAAATGCACCTTTGATCTAATTCATAAACCAATAAACATTCGAACATTTGAAATCAGACAAACCTGATCTGCTCTGATAAAACAGCCTAACCCTGTCTCACCTCCCAAAATAGTTTATCACCATCTTCTTTATTCATCTCAGCCTTCTCTCTCTCTCTTTCCATCAGTCCCTCTTGTTCATTCTCTCTTTCTCCAGCATTTCTGGCCAGACCCTAACAGTTACCCAATCTGTCTCTGCACAGCGACTAACCAAAGACCTCACAAGCAAGAGCAAGGCTGCTTCAGGGCCTGTTTGTAGTCTTATGAGAAGTCCTTTTGTTTCGGCCCAAAGGAAGCCCAGCTCTTGGGTCCTTTGTGGTTTTCCCTGGTTCGTAATTAATTAGCAGGTGGACTGAAGAGACTGGGAGGAAGAAAAAAAAAAGCATGCCTGACTCCAGTGTTTGCCCCCCTATCAGTTCTATTAGTTATACAGTGTCTGGGTCTCTGTGTTCTGGGACCCAGTGCCTCTCTGTTTGGGTGACATCCGACTGCAACCCTGGATCTGGTCCTCAGGCTACTTGGCATTATGGGGAAATGTCTGAAACTCAGATAGGCCAATGGTGAGTTGAGTCTATGAAAGAAAGGCTTCCCTCTGTTGTTCTGGGGGTCTTATTTACCGCACATTTTAATGTGGGTGCTGAAAAGTGAGGTGAACTCTAAGGACCTCTAAGGATCTAAACATAATCTGGCTTCTAGTCAGACTATATAAACAATTTAAAATGAAATAAGGATATATGTGATGACTTTAATACTACAGGTTATAGACTAGTCGTGTTTATTACTGCTGTTATTACCGAAATGTTCAATAAGCTCCAGTAGAAGGAAAGAAGGGAATACAGTAATCTAATTTCACGGGAAGGTAAGACCATTTTATTTTTAGTTTGCTGGTTTCCATTCGTATTTTCATGTGTTGAAGTTTCTCAACTTTAAAACTTTAACTATAACTTTAAGTTGTATGCAGATTTGTCCTGATATAACGGCGGAGAGCTGCATCCAGTCATATCCGTCTTTGAATGCTTTCTGCAGCTGTACGATGCAGCTCATTACAGCTCTGATCCTTATCCAGGTTCTTCTCTCACAACTTAAACGCTTCTAGTTCTCACCTTGTAATATGCTTACAATGTACTTCTTATGTAGAAGCTTCTTTCTACAGCTCCATTTATTCTAAAACTATAAGAAAGATTACGATCTCAGGACTGCTGTATAAGACCTGCTCTATAATAATAATAATGATAATAATAATAATGATAATAATAATAATAATAATAATACAGCTATAATATGTATGAGTAGTCTAATGCAGTCTCCTGTAGTAAACTAGGAAAACTGTCTGAAATAAGATCATGGAGAAATTCCTGTGACTTTTTCCTGAGGGTGGGCGCCGTTTACCTCCAGGGGGTTTTACAGCTTTGCTCGACTTCCGAAACTTCCAACTGAGACGGAATCAGCAGCGGTGATGCACTTAAAACAACACCAGTTAGTAAATAAAGCGGTAAAGAGAACTCCAGCTTGCGCCGGATGTGGGATGCGTTTGTCCTCGTCGTGAAAAAATAATCGTAAGCAAAATTCAAAAATTTTAAATAAAAAAAAAAAAAGAAGTCCTGCTGGAAATCGTTTAACAGAAATCGTTTAATCGATTTCTTAAATATGATTTAAATCATAAATAATTTGCACACATTTCGTATTTAAATGCCGCAAAAAGGCGCCACATGGGTCTTTAATTAGACCCAACTTTAAGCCCGATGCAAAATTTTAATTTAAACATACAGTTTGAAATTTCGTCAGCCTGTTATACTTCAGCTACACACTAAAGAGTGACCACAGAAATAAAGTCCCGTGTTAAGCAAACGAACTGAAAGCACCCAACAAGTCCGGGTCATATTTACTCTGTAGATAAATTAATGAAATGAAATCTGTAAAATGCCGCTATTTAAAAAAATAAAGAAGACACTACTATTGACTTTTCACTCCCCTTTTATTAGAGAACCTTTTAAAAAGCTATTATTGTTATTATGTGCTTGTAACTGTATCGTCCTTTGGTCATTGGGTCATATTTGGCAAAACCAAAATCAGAATCTTGGGCGAGCTGCATTTCCAGCATCCTTTAAATATGCCTGATATTTCACCTAACCACGCCTCTTCTCGACCTGTGAGTTTGTCTTGCTTTATAAAGTTTGATCCCGCCAGCTTTAGTTTTCCTATATCGTTTTTCTTATATACATTTCATTTAGACAATTTTCAGAACATAGAAATTAAACTCTTAAATAAACTTCTTTAATAAATCCTTCACACTAATATTTAGGTGGTGTGCTGTGCTCGCACTACAGCTGCTGAGACACTTTCTTTATTTCTTGTTTAAGACTAAAGGAGAAGGAGCTTTGTGTGGTTTTCTGTGTAGCCTCTTATTTCATGAGCGCTGTTGGTGCGGACTCCTGTAAGATGAAGCAGAGCGCAGAAGAAAGTCTGGGCTGTGAGGCTCTCGCTCGTCACAAACCTGTAGCTCGGCTAAGTCCCGGCTGACCTCCCGCTCACCTCTCTCAAATCGCTCCTTGCTTTGGAGGGATGGCCTGTTCCAGGATGACACAAGCCTTTCGCTGCTCTATAATGCTGCTCATCGGCGCTCGGTGGACCACCAAGGTCTCCAGAATACCTTCGGGGATCTTCAATAACTTTACTATGATAAAAACTTCATCAACGTCCACGCGCTTCCCAGACAACTCCTACCAAAGTTTATACAGACACGCAACCGAGCATAAGCAACTTTAAAAAATCTAATTATCATTAAAACATTTTCAACAGCACTTTCATTTTGAAGGTGGCGCTCAGTTCATAGATTTTAGTGGATAAATGTTCCTCTTCGTTTATTTTTTAAACGAACTATTAAGTTTTTAGTAGCAGTGCAGTATTTCCTTCACCCTTGAAATCAGTGATGTGGACAAAACATGAGAGTTCCAGCTATAAAGTGAATCGGCAGACGAAGAAATGGTTGAAATACTTTTTTTTAGAAAATATTAATTTATTAGATTGTGTGCTGGCAAGTTATGGTCGGTCCCAGTACTTCTTCTTTAACCACGACTCACAGTCTCACATTCGACCCTGTGCAAAATCAGACTTTTCACTCTTGCATTAGTCTTCTAATAAATAACACAGCTTTGTTTATACACCTCACACAGTTGTAGACTTCAGGTTATTAAACTAGTGTTCCGTCTTTTTTCGATCGTTCTACACTTTTAAACGTTTGAGAGAGAGAGAAGGAGAGAGAGAGAAAGAGAAAGAAAAACAGAGAAAGAGACAGAGATCTCTTAAACCTGCTGCAATCATGACACCCTTCAGAGGGTTAGCAGAAGCCCAACTCAACTAAAGAGAAACGCTAGATATGTTAATGTTTCTAATGAAGACAAAAAATAAATAATAATTATATTTATATAATAGTGTTCTATAAAAATTACTTATATATATGTGACGTCACAAAACCAACACTCCAACACTTTTTCCGCCTATACAGCCCGCCCACTGATTTTGAAGGTAGGACTGTTTGAATGCGTCACAATGCCTGATAACCAGTCAGAACAAAGCTCATTTACATATATCAGCAGGGGTAACAGCTTGGAAGAAAGAAAAAGAGAAGTGATGATTATGGATGTTTCAAACAATAGAAAATATCTACACCAGTGCTACACAATACTTGTTAATCGTTATTACATCATTAGCCTCTGCAGGACAGATACCGCAGACTGATACCGCAGACTGATACCGCAGACTGATATCGCGGTATATGCGAATGAGCGTCAAACAAATCGTTACACATTCTGGTTTGTATACGCAGCTTGACTACATCTGAGTGACGGATCGAATCGAGGCCAGCGGACGTAAATGCTTGTGGTCAGTTTTAAACCGCACCGCATTATCGTTTCAGCAGGACGTAGCAATGTATGTCTATATGTGTTTATATAATATATATGAAGAGCTGGGTGCCAGCCTATGCATGATATTGGAAGAAAGAGAGAGAGAGAGAGAGAGAGAGAGGAGAGAGAGAGAGGTGTGAGCAGATGAAGCAATCAGCCCTCTCTTGACTGCGTGTGTGAGGTTGCTCGAGTCCTCCGTGGCTTTCTGACTGACAGCTCCATTCATTCCCTTCACCGTTTAATCTGTGAGGAGCGGCTGAATTGAATAATGAGCCATTTCAGCGCTGCGCAGATAAACACTGCTGAAAGTGGCAAAACTGTAATTATGCCACTGCGTTGGCCCTAATGGGGCTGCGATGTTAGATAAAGGGTTTTAATTTTGGTGATTGTGAATTATGGCAACTTTCAGTCGCCGACGCCGCCGACGCAGTGGAGCTGAGACCGGCCAATAATGATCTCTGGCTGTACGTATTAGAAATGTCACAATGCTGCACAATAATGAATGTATTGCAGCTAAAACACCGTCATTTGTCAGGGAAAATTGACGCGCGCGCGGCTCCGCGCCTTTCAGAAACGAGGAAGATCTCGCCTATTAAAGAAACTGGGATTTCAGAAATGACTTACCAGCTGAAGAAAAACACGTCTTTACATGATTTAAAAAAAACAAGCATCAGGGGTGGAAAATGTGGCGTAAATTTCTCACAAAAGCATTCCAACGCGTGACGTTTATACTTTAGAAGCTAGATGTTTATACTCAGCATCTCTTTTTTGGCAGTTAGGTGCCAAATAGCGCGCAGCTCGGCCAATTTCTCCAGTCAAAACACTCTCATCCGCACCGGCCCTATAGTTTCAGTTTAGTCCTCCGGTAATCGCGCTAGGTCATGCAAACACAGCATGACGCACAGTGGGCATAAAGTTGCAAGCAAATGGCACGCATTTCTTTCCAGAGGCGCGTGCTCATAAAAAAAGATCCATACTAACATCACATGGATTTGATAGGATTTAAATCAATTACTACAGTGTACAACACAAGTATTATATAAGACAGTGCTATTGTGGGGGTCTTCTATAGAAATGCTTATTACAGTCATGGAAACAGTCCCTCTTTTGGCTCGGTGTACAGATCACACACTAGCCTGTCTAATAAACGCCGTGCAGTGTTTTGCTGTGGCTGGTTTCAGTGAACGCAGCCCAACATCAAACTGAGTGGGAACCTTGTGGAATAAAGCCCAGCCTCAGCGTGGGGGCAGTGTAGGCTGAAACTTTTTTATTCTGTCAATCTTTCAGCTTAGTGCCAACAAAAACTTTGGACCTCATTCACTAATATCTTCCTGAGAAAGGTCTTGAGACTATGTCAGATTCATGACGTGTTCTTAAAGCGCAGAACTGTGCGCACCTTTGTGCTGGATTGTGCGCAGATTCTGCTCTTACCTAGAAAAAAATCGCAAATAAGAAAACCCTGATGGTCAGAATCTGAGATAAAAAAACTGCCCAAGTGGGTTTAAAGGGGGATATTTTTTCTTAGGAACGGTCGGTGAATGAAGCCCATTCGTCTCAAATCTCAGAGAAGCTCATTTCCACCCGGAGACAAACGTGTAATATTGGCGTATATGGAAACATATAATTAGTACATAAGAAACAATAATTACAATTTACAAATACTGAACACACACCATCTCAATCAGAATCACATTCTTAAACCGTAACATATAACCAGCCCCCTGATTAGTTTCTCCCCCACCCACCACCACAGATGCACACAAACTTAAACACATGCACACACACACATACACTTTAAGACTCTAGCTCACGTTGCCTTCAGGAATCAAGTTTATTAATCGAGAGTTCATCCTCCATTTGTTGCATTCGTCTGCAACATTGCTACGAGGATTTGATTGTATTCACTCCCCAGAGCATGAGAAAAGTGAGGTACTTGTGGTGGATGATTAGTTCTAGATTATTCCATCTTATTTCAAAAGTGTAGGAGGAAGAGAGAACCTAATTACACTGCTCCACAGGTCAAGGCTGGGGGGCTTTATACCCTACCAGAAAAAAAGTACCCTCAATGACTGGCGTGGTCTTATGTACCTTTAGTCAAAAAATAGATAAATGCACTATATGCACATGCAGGTGTTTTTCACTAATTGTCTTGAGCCCAATCTTTTTAATTTTATGTCATGGAGATGCATCCAAATAAAGACAACTGTTGTGCCTTCATGGGGAGTATTTACATATTTCATACCCTGAGGAATAAAAATGTAGGCTGTGCACTCACAAAAGTTCTTATTTGGGATTTGCTCGTAGGTGCATGCTTAATAAAGATTCTTTGTGACTTTATTTGTATAGAAAATAGTTCTGTGTAGACCCTTAAGTCTTTTTAAAAACGATTCTAGTACCAAAAGGGCTCTGCTACAGTTACTATGCCAAGCTTGTATGAAATAGAAGAACCATTTTAATTTATATATATATATATGTATATATATATATATATATATATATATATATTTATATATATATATGTGTATATATATATATATATAAAACCTTTTCTTTTTGAGATATTAGAGAATTAGGCCCATTGGTTCTATACAGACCCATAAACCCTGAATAAGCCTTTTGCATGCGTAAATTGTTTCTTGCATGGTGAAATGATTCTTCAGATTGATGTAGAATGTGATAAACTAGCATCTCCAAAATAATAACTTTACAGGAGAGAAAACCGTCTTTACTTTTAATGTAAGTTAATGGAACCAGAATGTTTTCCTAGCTATTTCTATTACACAATGTGAACAGCAGACTACATTCATAAAAAATGTAAATACGTTTTTCATTGGACAGTGACGATTTGGTTTTATAGAGCTTGACATCGCAGGAATAGCAGAACGCTTTTTGGTACTAAATAGAATTTTTTTTTTTAAGTTCTACATACAACACATTCTCCATCAGTCTCAAGAACCGTTTCAAAAAGCATTCACATAGTTCTATGTTCCTGGTTCTATCCACTGTCTTTACTAAAGAACCATTCGAGAACCTTCTTTACAGGCACCACTGTGCCGGATACAACACCCACAACCCTTCTAGTGGACACTGGAGGTCATGATGCTCATGTATGGCCGCTCCATTCTATTGCCAGTGCGCTGTGAACCCCTGCGTCAGTGAGGGGTTCACCTCCAAGTGTCTAAGTTCACTAAGGCCACTACGCGCTCGTAAAGGGAGAACACATTTTGATCAAGCTTCCTCTCGAAGCTGCTGGTGCCGGCAGAGTTTGCTGGATTAAAAACCCAGCCCCTAATCCGGGTTTCCCCCGCGTGCTGACACCCCTAATCTCCCGGGGCTCCTCCTCTTACTCCACTCGCTCAGCCAATCAGCGACCGAATCGCACTGGCCGGAACTGACGCGAGCGCTGACGGTCAATTTAAAACCGCATCCTGCCGCCAGGATTATGTTCACACCGTCAACTCGTACAGACCAATGACTGCAAGCAACATCTGAAACATCTGAAGCCCCCAGGCCACCTGCACAGTGAATGTATAAGATGTTGAGGTTTTAACCAGCTGGTCTGCTCCAACAAAGCAGAAGAACTGTACTGATAATAACAGCTAGCTAGCTAGCTGGCTACTACAGTCCCCAGCTCCCTCTGAAACCAGCCCAGTGTTGACACGAGCTTTAGCGCTACATACCAGGGCTGCACCGCTGCGGGACCCGCGCCACTGGAGACGACTTTCTGGAGAATAAACAGCAGAAACAACTGCTCCAATGCTTTGCTGGCGGGGAGGGGAGATACGTGTTGAACGTATTTGTTGACTGGACCGCCGTCCTTCAGTTTTTCCTTCCTCTTACGTGGTTAAGCAGCGAAGCACCTCCCAGCGCCTCGATAACTCAGTGTAGCCTACAATAGGCTATGCATTTTCTTTTCGCGTGTGCATGCGTGCGCGCGCCTGTGCGTGTAGCTGAGGAGGGTCCTTGGGCTCGTCCATAGGGGACCCCCCGCCCCTCTCTCCACCACCTCCACCTGCACCCTAGCTTCGTTCCTGGCTCGCGTCGTTCGTCCACAGCTGTGCGGAGCGGAGGGAGACTGGACCGCGGACCATGCCGAGAGGCTCGGGGACGAGCTGGGCTCAGTCACTACTCTGTGTGACTGGACTCTGACGGACCGGACTTGTTCTCTCTCCTTTTCTGGTTTAATTTCTGTTTTGGGGCAGGAAAGTCAAGTGTCCCCCTCCCTGCGTTTCTTTTAGTTCGAAAAAAGAGAGAAGTCAGTGTGACTGTGGGGACAAACCCAAGCTGAGCGCAGCAGAAGCTCCGGGTTGGTACATGTTTGATCAAGCCACGAGTATGGGCGATGGGGTCGCCGAAGAGCGAAACCACTGCGCACCCAGTTCTGTGTGCCGGGACCGGGCTAGGGAGTGTAAGAGCCGGCCCGAGCTGGGCAGCCGATCCCCGGCCCAGAGTTCAGCCGACACGCCGGGCACCTCCGCGTCCACCCCGACCTCCTCCAGCGAGGACGGACACGAGAAAGTTTTAGGAGTGGACCCGGACTACTGCAGGAGGATTTTAGTCAGAGGTACGTGTGCTGGAGAAGAAGTAGTGCTGGTCGTGTAAAAGGGAGGAAGGGTAGAAAATGACTGGTAGGCTGCAGTACATAATAATAATAATAATAATAATAATAACATTAAAAAGGCCTTAAAAGTCCCAAAACCTTATTTCACAATTGGCCTCACAGTAATATATGCATATATATGCATGTATATATGTATATATATGTATATATAACATAGCCAGAGTTGGAGCTTCATTTTTTAAAGTATACATAATTATAACTGGATGTACTTTTTACACTTTTAATTCTATTGCATACAGTATTCATTCTGATACCTGTAATTCTGTTCCCTGTAGTATTAATGTGGAAATTATATTACATGTAGTACTATTTTAATACGTGTAATTTAAACTCTAGTACATGTAGTAATAGTTTAATACGTATAAATTAAATTCTATTACATGTAGTGCTATTTTAATACATACAATTTAAACTCTATTATATGTAGTAATAATGGCAGTAGATGTAGCAATAATGCTAAAAGTTGTAAGCTTTATTTAATTACATGTAGTAATATAATACGTGTAGTAATATTACAAATACGTCTGTTTTATTTTATTAACTTGATTAATATTGTTAATTCGTAAAGAAATAATGCTAATAGGTGTCTGTCTTATTATATTACATGTAGTAACATTGCTAATATGTGTAGTAATATTGCTAATATGTGAAAGGTTTACTCTAGTAAATGTAGTAATTTGTTAATAAGTTTAATAATAATGCTAATAGGTGTGTTTTACTTTATTACATGTAGTAATATTGTTAATATGTGAGTTTTACTGTGTTAAATGTAGTAATATTGTTAATACGTGTAGTAATATTGCTAATATGCGTGAGTTTCTTTCTATTAAACATTAATAATATTGTAAATACGTGCCATTTTATTTTAATGACGTAGTAATATTGCTATTATCATTACCGTAATTCTTTTACGTGTAGTGTCCATGTAAACATGGGTCAATTTAATGTTATTACTTGTAGTACTCACACGAATACATGTGGTCTTAATGTGGTCACCACATGTACTGCTAACATAATATAAATATAAATATAACTTCCATAAGAATCTCAGTGTTGCAGATGTTCTACTTTGTTCTCTTTCTTTTGTTGAGTTGTATTACGTGTACTTGTAGTGCAACCTCGTAGTGTGTTTTAAATTACGTTGTGCTTGTGTTACTAAATCATAGTAATAGTAATAATAATCATCATAATAATAATAATAGTTGTAGACGTAACTGTTGATGGTGACCTGTTTGTAATTATTAGTGTATTTTATAACTTATTTCTCACAAAATATTTAATATGTTTTTAGTTTTGTTATTTGTGCAATAAAAATATCAATCCAAACTAGCCCCAGAGCTGAATTCAGTTCTCACAGTGTTATTTTGTTTCAGGCTAGATGTGAACGGACAGTGTAGGTGTGAGCTGGGGATGTTACTGTGAGGGATATGACTGTAATTTTGCATCACAAAATATAGAAGAAATAGTGCAGTTAAATAAGAGCACACGTGAAACAGTGCAGTAGGATTTCACATGTGATTATGAGATTGGCTGTAAATTCGAATATTCTGAAGGGCTCCGAATGTGGACTGATTGTTCAGTTGTGTTTATAACGTTACCAAACAAGCACTCTTCCTGGACACACGAGTGTGTGTGTCTTCTGAGAATACTACAAATGTAGCACACCAAATAATAGTGAACAATAGAGCCACTAGTACCATTAAGCAGAAATACTATTTAGCAACTGAACATAGTAACATTTTCAATTATTCGACGCAAAGTAATTAATTTCTAAGATGTATTATTTTTGATAAATGAGCTTACACGTTATGTACAATTATTCTGTATACAAAGCAAATTCAAGATTCAGATTAATTTAACAAAATAAAAAACAACAAAAGCAATACAAACAAACAAAACTAAAACGCTGTTTTTTTTCTAGCAAAGAAATTTTACATTTAGAAACTGATTTTATTTTACGCTTTACTGTCTGCCTGTCCTTTCATGGTTGTCCCATGCTAAAGCTACCAACAAGATGTAAATATAGTTTTACTAAACATGCTATTATCAACTAGTTCTACTATTAAATGTATGAATAAATAAACGAACGTGTATTTCTATTAATAAGTTAATTTTTACTATTTATTCTAAAGCGATGGTGAATTTGTACGAGCAGGAATGCAGAAATAGAAATAATTGCTTTTTCATATCTGCACGTGCATGTGTAAAGGGATATGAAGTTCTGTACGTTCGCTGAGTCCAGATTTTTAAAAACATGATTTTAAAAATTGTATTGTAGGTAATTCAATCACAGTGCATTTCCAGGTCTTGGGCTACTCCAGGCCGGTTGTGTTTTTAATCTAAATATTACTACAGTTTTATATTTATGGCCAGTCATGTTTATCCCAATGAAAACAAAAACTAACCAGTCCAGACTGAGAGGAAACGAAAACTAAAAGAACGCGGAAAAAGAAGATTAAATAAAGTAGAATGAAATGTCCAGTCAGGTCCAGTGATAGAGCACCTTTGACCTGTGATATATTTGATTCCTGTGTGTAGATATAGCGCATGTTGTGGTCAGTGTGAACATGTGCTGTGAGGCCTTTACGCTTTTCTAAATAAACAGCTAACAGCAGAGATGCTTGTTGTGCTCGTTGTTGGGGAAGCGTGACCGGAAGTTGGGCAGTAATGGCAGCAGCGAGTGGTCTCAATGCCCGTGCTGCGGGGCATTTGGGCAGTTTTGGACTACCGAGCTGCTGCCTCGATCTCAGCCGCAGCCAGAGCCACAGCGTGTTTTTAAAGCTCAGCGCTCAAGCGGGGTCACCCAGGGGTCAGTGCGTCTGCGTCACAGCACGGTTAACACAGTTCAGAGACATTAAATCAACAACAGCAGCAGCAGCAGCAGATACCCGGATACTGCAGTAGATAGATACAGCGTTTAAACTCCGTTTATACGAAAGTTGCTGTGTAAATAAAGACTTGAATAAAGCGCGTGTGTTGGTGGTGTCTGCAGAGAGGTGGTGCTCTCGCCCTCAGTTTGGAGAGGCGCGCGCTCCGTTCAGCTCTGCTTTCATTAAAACTGCTCATTAGTCATTGTTTGGATATTACAATGAATTATAAGAAAACAGGGAACTTATTGCATTTTGTTTTGGGGTCACAGCGGGAACAGCATGTGTGCTTATCAAGTTAGACCCCTGGACACTATGGGCACTGTGTGTGGATTTCCGAACCGTGTTTGGCTTTAAACGTCGTTCAGAGTATCGAGCTGATGTCACTTCTTTCGGTTATCATGAAGAAAACCACGATGAGCCTGTTGGAGGGCAGGTGTTCACAACGACCCCAGTTGTGAGCGTGCATGAACAATTATAATATAATATATAATGTAATATAGCAGTAACGGTGATTCGAGTAGGTTGTATTTTATTTTATTTAGCTATAGTGTAATTGCAGGATTTGTTTAATGTGCTGTAATAGTGTACACACACACACACACACACACACACACACACACAGTTATAACACGCTACAGGACTCCTGTAGACTACCAGGTAATAATATGAGCTGCTGTAGTGAGGACGGTTGTTGCTAGTTTCAGTTCCAAGAATTTAGGCCTAATTATTAGAAACAGGACTGATTATCTATTTATCTATTATTAGTTAAAATGAAATTTTAGATTGATGTAAGATATTTCCCTTGTAGACTTTTTTTTTTATTTTTAGTATTTTATTTTTCATTAAATGAGTTTTAATTGACACATTCATTTTGTTCTGCTTTTTCATGCATATTTATGTACAGCTATGAATATTCGTTATGCATCAGTGTGATGGAAGATCAGCTGCGCGTAGTTCTTTAAATAAACACTTCTATACAGCACTGAAAATGTTTGCACTGTTTTTAGAAGTAAAGGAATCGTTTGCGCTCTTTGGCTGGGAGTGATTTTTAAAGTTAATATTATCTGTGTGGTGTATTTTATTGAGTGTTCTCAACTCTCGACTTCTGAAGGCTGGATCAGTAGCTGCAGATCAGATCTGTGGACATTGATCTCCAGGCTTCATAGTGAAATTAAGAATCTTCTGCTGTGGTTGGGCGAAAACACGCAAACTCAACTGACGTTGGTCTTTGGTTTTTGCTCCTCTGTAGATGCTAAAGGCACAATCCGTGAGATCGTGCTGCCCAAAGGACTGGACCTGGACCGGCCCAAGCGCACGCGCACCTCCTTCACCGCGGAGCAGCTGTACCGGCTCGAGCTGGAGTTCCAGCGCTGTCAGTACGTGGTGGGGCGCGAGAGGACCGAACTGGCCAGACAGCTCAACCTGTCCGAGACTCAGGTGAGTGAGAGAAAGAGAGAGAGAGAGAGAGAGAGAGAGAGAGAAGAGAAAGTGAGAGAGAGAACACAGCTGCTGATGGTATTGGGTTTTCAGGACTGTGCATCGATTTTTTTTTCTTTTTAAAAAAATTAAAAAATGAGTTGCTGTGATTTCCACTCTTTCCTCTTCTTCCTATTTATCTTCTTTTTTATCGATTTTATTTTCTTTATTATTTTGTTCTACATCTTCTATTTCCATTTCTTTCTTCCCATTTTCTTCTTTTCCTTCTGATTATTACTTTTATCTTCTTATCCAGTTCATTTTCCTTTTCTTCCTTTTCCTTTTTAGTCTTTAGCTTTTTATTTTTCTTCACTTTACCTTCTCTTGTCTTCCTTTTTCCTTTTTTTCTTATCGTTTTCATCTTCTTTCTTTTATTTTTTCTCAGGTTCTGTATTTTTAATTTTCTTTAATTTTTCTTAAACTTTTTATCCCTTCTTTTTCATGTTCTTGATATCATCTTTATTTTCTTCTTCATCATCATTATGTTCTTAAATGTTTTTTTCTTGTTTTTCTTTTTCGTGTACTCATTATATTTCGCATGTCATTATATTTCATGGGGATGAACTCTGAACTCTATCTGTATACTTCAGTAAGTAATAAAAATCCTTGCAGAGCAGATACAACGATAAACGCGCGCGGGCTAAGTTAATAGCGTTTTACACGGATCTGACCTGAACTGAGTCAGATTCAGTTAAACCCCTATGAGCGCTGTGAGGAGCCGTCCAGAGCTGAACTCACACCCTCAGCTCAGTGTGGGTTATTGGAGTGGAGCTGCCTGGTGTGCAGATGCTGATGGCTCATAAATAGCTCGCGCATTGCTCTTGCAGTGCCAGACCGCGTGCGTTTATTTTTTTATTATAGTGCTAACTGTTTAACTTCACGACTAATTAAATAAATAAATAAGACTATAGCAGCCTATCCCTTTTTCCTCCTGGGCTCTGTTGGTCCTCCGCAGATCGCGGTCTGAAAGTGATGCAATGACGAGCCGTTTTAGCAGTGCTCAAATTTTCACGCGAGAATTCACAGCAGGCTTTCAGATGCAGTCGTAGTTTTAATAACAAAGCATCGTCAAACAGCGCATCTAGGATTTCTCCTCTGTGAGTATAAATATTTAGAATGCGCATCAGTCTCCTCAGTATGTACCGTCGTTATGGACTGATAAAGGTCAGTTCCCTCAATAATTGAAAAGCGCTATGTATTATTTGACAGCATATTAATGACACTTTTGAAGCATGAATAAATAAAAACAGCGGACACCACGCGCATAAATAATAGAAAGTTTAGAAACCGGGTGTCAAGAAAAACAAGAAGGCTGAGTAGAAGTTGAGCACATATGGAGGGAAGGCTGTGATGGATAGTTCACTCTGACCGAGAGAGAATAAAGGTGTGAAGGTGTTGTCTGAGGCGGGTCTAATGGAGTTTCCACAGAAAAAGTGTCGAGCCGTGAGAGGACGCTGTTTATATGCCACTCTTTGCACGAGTATGAGTCCAGGGGTAGAAGCGACGAGGACCGGCAGAGGGAAACGTGGCGCTTCAGTGTTCAGCGTTTGTTTTGCAGAGCTCAGGAAAAAGAAGGAAACCGTTTAAAAGAGAAACGTGTGAACACGCGGTGAACTCATAATTAGTATTCAGTCAGTGGGCGGTAGTGGGTGGGTCATCTATGTAAAAAAACAAAAAACAAAACAAAACAGGGGAAATAAAGATTACCTACCAGGTTCACGCCCTCCTTCATTCACGTCACCTCTGAGTGAAAAACATTAACCACCTGTTTGTTACTTTTAATTTAAATGCGCCGAACAGGTTATATGGGATGCTAAGCGATGGCTATTTGACTTGTAACAATAGTGGGTCCCTTTTTTAATGTCAGCTTTCTTAAAAAAAAAATTCCTCTCTGTCCACAGAAAAAAAAACATCTCCATCTTTGACGATTTGTATTATTTTTGCATCACTCGGACGCTCTTTACATTGTGTTGAATTTTGTGATGAATTGAGCTATAGAAGAGCTCTAAAACAGCTTGGGGAAAAGTCTGATTCCATTGACTTACTTAGAGAGTAAAGTATGTTGTTGTCCTCTCCTGTGAAGTTACTGTTTTTGCTTTGGACAGCAGCCGGGTTTTCCATGCAAAGAAACATTAATGCTTTCAAATATGCGTGCGTGGTGCTACATGGAAAGGATCATTTATATGAGTGTACGTGTTAAAGTTTACTTTTTCTGTTATTACTTTGGGATAATAGTGTTTCTCCGAGAGAATACGCTCGTTCTCTCCAGAATTCCTTCTAGTGTACAACTCTAACCACCGTCTGCTTATCACTGACAGCAGTAACATTAACTAATATATACACCTCACAGGAGGAGATTCGTTGTGAAGCTTTTATATGAGACTTTCTGACAACTGGGAAAGGCAGAACCTTCTGCTGCGTGTTTCATTTCGTTGCAAAACTAACTACACTCCAATATCTCGACTAATCCAGGATTCAGAAAATCCAGAAAAACACCCGAACTCCAAAAAAAACGAAAAATAATGAAAAGTTTCCCAAACAATGATGAACCCATAATGTTGAAGGCCTATAGACATTTACTGTTAACTAATTGAACGCCGGATAAAAATCTTCACATTAAGGACTTTTAAATCCAGTTGGATGCAAAAAATAAAAAATAAAAAATAAAAACAAATCAAACTAAATTAGAATGTGGTTTCAAAGAACAGCGCTGGGGTTGCGGTGTCATTGCTGTGGGTGGAACAGCTCTTTGCCGCGTGGCGGCGCTGTATGGGTTGAAACAAGTTTTCGATCTCTTTATTTGATCGTTAGCGCGTTCCTGTCGTGCCCGGTTATTTTAATCGAACCGTTAAAACTGGTAGCTATTCAGTCGCTGTCCTGGGTGCTGAAACGTTGAATTATACTTTCATTTCACTGCAATTGTTTACGCATATATTCCGTCCCTGTGGATGTTTTATTCATAGGAGTCATCAACCTTTTCTTTTATAGCATTAAACCAGTTTATCTCAAAGTATATACACACAATGGGTTTAATTGAATCAGGTAATCTGTGATTTCGAAATGATTTTAGCTCTCTTAAAAACAGAAGGAGGAGTTTTTTATCTCCTCACGCAACGAAAGTCGGTTTTATGTTTAATATTGGTGTAATTTGGCTTTGCACTGCTAAAACAAACAAAAAAATCATTAAAAACAGCCCAACCATTAGTTATTTCGCTAGACTGGAAAGATCCGAATTAGAAACTGGTTTGATTGACGGGGTGTAAACGGGTGTGCGGTAACCTCCTGCCCTCTGACCTTGTTCGGAGCTCTACAGACATCAAGTGCGTTTCTGAACGAAAGTTGAACTTAAACGAAAAAAATCCGTCCGCCTTGTTACTTAAAAGCATTTATGTACATGTGTAAAAATCTCAAACACGCTCTCTTTTATGGTGTTTTGTGCTCAAGCTTTAAGAAAATTTATAGAAAGAATTCAGCTGAAACAAAACTACTGTTTCTGCGCGCGCAGACTCAAAGACCCCCCTCTTTTCGCCTGTTAGACCTTGAGGAGAAAAAACGCCTTCATTGTAACTGGATTGCAAAACATGTTGGGACGTTTTTTTGTCGGGGGAAATTCTAACAGCACAAATATGCGGAGATTCGCTTTTTACTTTTTTTTGATTGATTCTTATCAATTTATCTGAGCTCGGCAGAGTTTACGCTCCAAGGTCCCCCAAAAACATTTCATTTCTCCCAACGCGTCCTGAAAGCATTCCTATTAGAAGCGCGCAGGCTTTCCGCTAACACCCTGAATTAAACTTCTTTAAAGTGGTTCATTTACAGGGAAGCTTTTGGGGACGTTCCTCGCATACTCTCACATGCTAGAGCGAAAAAAGCCCACCCGGATCCGGAGAGCATTTGCATTTTCAATTTGATGAAATGGCTTTTAAAATCTACATGTGTTTTTAGACAGATAGTAAGTGCTAGCCTAATATTCAACCTCATTCATATTCACTCCCCTCTCTCTCTCTCTCTCTCTCTCTCTCTCTCTCTCTCTCTCTCTCTCTCTCTCTCTCTCTCTCTCTGGAAATGTCTCTGCTGAGTTCAGACAGATGTTGTTGGGAATGAAAGTTATTTGACTTTTATTCTTCTGTCGCTGTAAAGAATCAGTGGATGTATGCAGGGCTGCATTATCGGCTGTAGAGGCTGAAGGTTTCTGAGCGCGTGGTGTTGGAATATGTTGAATCACGGCTCCATTTGATTGACTAGAAATGTTTAGTCTTCGTGCGGGTTCTTCACCAATAAGACCAAATTATTTTTTTCCCCACTGATTTTCGTTCTTTCATAACTTCAGGAAGCACGAGCGAGTGTTTCTCAACCAGGGGCTTTATTTAACTTTGTGAGGAAGTTGCGTCTAAGAGTAATAACCCAGAGTAATAACTCGTCTTCAGTCTGTGGAGTGAATGTCTGCTGATTTATGTCAATCCTCAGTTTCTGTAGTTTTTTTCTTAAATGGGTTTGAGTGACTGCAGTATTTCTGTTCGTTGGTCAGGTGAGGTTCGTTTATTGGTTTCCTCTCCGCTCCGTCGTTTATCTGCTGTAGTTTAGTTACTCAGATGAAGTTGGGGTGAAACTCTTGCCTGTCCGCCAAAAGCAGGGAAAGTCTGCGCATGCGCTTTATATCTGCGACAGGACGAATATGAAGAACAGCATAAACACAGAGGAGAGACTGCTCATCACAGACAGAGCAGATTATATTAGATATTAATGAACTTTTGCAATCAATAATATTCATATAATCTATGTCGTTCATATCTATTACTATAATATCGAATATACGTAATATATATAAGTTTAATATCTAATCTCTAAACTATATAATCTAATGTCTATAATATTTACAGTATCTAAAATACCTATATATATATATATATATACAGGAGAGGCAAATGTAAGTTATTGTGTAATTGTTTTATTCCAAGTGATTTTAAAGCATTTCTATTGGTTCATTCATCATAAATCTATAGCAACATTAAAAAAAATTGTGGAGTTCAAATCATATAGAAAAATAAGTCAGCCAAAATGAAAAAGCATGTTTTTCTTTGGACAGCAACACATGCATGTATCTATAATGTGTATAATATCTATTAACAGTAAAGTAAAACTGTCTATGTGTTCGTTCTTTCTTTCTTTTTTCAATTCTTTTCTTTCTTTCTTTCGTTCTTTCTTTCTTTCTTTCTTTCTTTCTTTCTTTCTTTCTTTCTTTCTTTCTTTCTTTCTTTCTTTCTTTCTTTCTTTCTTTCTTTCTGGAAGCTGGAAACTGTGTGGCTAATCTACACTATGTACATTATAAATTTATGTTTAACTGGATTTCACTGAACAGCATGAGTTGAGAGTTAGATATGAGTCTGAGTCTGAGGAGACGCACAGTTTTGGCAGAGGTGTGACTGACATGAATGAGTCTGGGAACATCTTCTAACTCTACTGTTTATGAAACAGAGATTAGTCTGGCCCTGTTTCAAAACTTCCTAGAATCCTAGAGAGGCTCCTCTGGCCACTGTGAGGCCAGAATAAATACGAAGGGATGATCGTGTTTCCTGAACGTGTGTACATTCATGGAAATGGATGACCGTGCAGCCTAACGAGATTAACTCCTTGTGGAGTGGAAGAACGTGTTTCCGTGACTTACTGCAGGCGACTCCAGATTCTAAAACAAATCTTCAGTGAGTAGTGTTTCAGTCAATTCACCCACATAGGTGACAAAAGTGGTGGAGACTCCTTAGGCATGCATCAGATACACACATATGTTTAGTCTCAGATATAAATTAGAGACTGTCCTTCAGAACACGGGTTCTGTGTCCCCAGCAGGTGGCTCCCCGCTCCAGCGTAACACAGCAGGGGACCCGGGTCACAGGCTGCGTATTGACCAGTTTTAATAAAACGGTCCAGTCTGCTAAACTGAGCTACTTATACACTGTAGCTTAGAATCACATGTTACTGGCTGTGGATAAAAAAAGTTGTTATACAACGATTATAAAGGTGTGCCATGTTGGTTTTGGTGCACAGAGTCATCAGGTTAAAGAGGACGTTCTTGACAGAGCTGTAGTTTCATTAGCCATAACTGACTTTGTAGTACAGAACCTGTAGAGCTGAATTGAAAGCCTTAGAATGACAGACTGACAGAATGATAGAATGTCAAATCAGCATGTTCATAAACATCAGTATTCAGTCCTATTGTAATAGGCCCACTTCTTAGAGGAGTGCCAGTCTATAACAGCGTCTTTACATGGAAAGTGAGATCCACTTTGTTTTTCATTAATAGCAAATGGTCTAGTGGCCTTTTCCATTTTACCTGGTAAATAGGATCCCCCTGTAAATGTGATGTTAATGTTAAAGGGGCGTTTTTAAGCATTTTCTCTTTCCGCTGCCTCTGTAGTGTATGGTCAATTACCTGTGCTAAAAAAACAACAGAAAACTATTCATTCAAAATTCACTTACAATAGAAACAAATGGGCAGTTATACACATACACATTTGAAATGTATGAAGATACAAAGCATGTTTGTATCTTCATACATTATACAGGAGGACACAGATGTGAGAGAATGTCTTACCACTGAAGTTTAAACCAACTTTTGAACTCTTGGATTGAATTCGCTTACTCGCCAAAGGCCTAGACAGAATCCTGTAAACAGCGATAGAATGGTCACGTTTCTCCCACAAAACTAGTCCCGTCTTTAAAAGAAATAACTGTACAGTTTTACAGCTTCTTTTACGAAAGGGTTTGACTGTAGAAACCTCAAAAAATATGAACAGACAAACTCCAAAAATGGCCCTTTGGCATCTATTGTATGTGCTTCAAGTCAATAGGGTTTTCTCTTCAACTCATATAATAAAACATACTGTTAATAGTCCAACGCAGATGCAGCAGCATGAAAAATGCTGGAGTTTCTTGAAAAGAAAGGTGAATGAAGATGGAAATAAAAGAAGGATGTAAAAGATGGATAAGCAAGCACAATAAACCAGAAGTGATACATTGCTAATATAACTACTGTGCGTCATGCAACAAATTAAATGTACAAATGCACAAACATGTGCAGAAACATTCCATATTTAAGTGTTTGTTTAAAGGATGTGTTAACTTGTTTTCACTTAGAAAATTAACAGAACATGTAATTTGACTGGGATGTTTAAATTATCACGTACAGCTGCATATAACAGTTGATAGTCTATATGTATGTGCCTATGTGTATAATTATTACATAAACATTAAACTTTAATTTACTTGTTAAAATATTTCTTTTTGTTGAGAATGAATAGCACACATACAGGCACTCCTAATAACATCTAAGTTGTTACATTAGTATTTGTATGTATATGTGTGTGTGTATATATGTGTGTGTGTGTGGTCTCTATTTATTAGCACTTTGAGAGTTTGTCTGATGCATTTGATCATTCCATTGCTGTTTTCAGTCCACCCATTATAAAGCCATGGATTTAATGGTTGAAGAGCCACTTGAACTGCTTTAATCCAGGAACAAGTGAGAAAATAGACTGAAATAATTTACCTGCTCTCAGTTTTGCATTCTTTTTGTTTTACAAGGCAAAGCTGTAGAAATATTTATCTATGCGTGCATTGAAATAGTCCTAAAGAAATATGATAATGATTTTGAAGGACTAATTTGCTTTGGTCAGTGCTCACCTGAGTCACCTCGAACGTTTTATAGAACTGACAATATAAACATTCTCATAGTTAAATAAGTCGAGTTTAGTATGTGGAACTGGTAGACCTTGTTTCCTTCTTTAAATATAATCCCATTTTTTTCCTCTTTTGTAAAAGAGGACAGTAAAAGAAGTCCATTCCTAACTCATTAATATTTATGCCCAGAGAATGTACATATAGCAGCTCACTGTTTTTGATGTTTGTTCTTAAAGAAGGCTGAATTTGGCTTTCTAATAACCAGCTTTTTATTGAATTTTTCTCACCATTTACCAAAGAAGAGGCAAAAAAGGAGGACCAGTTCACCTTTTTTAAGCATCACAACCCCAAACCTAAACCTGTAAGTAGCAACCATGCTGTATGGTTTTATCACTGCTCGCCGGTTGAAGCAGATCTTAAACTGAAAGTTTTATAGTGACTGACAGCTTTAATTCTCTTTGTGTTGATGTTGAAATTGATAGCAAATAACTAGTATACTTTCATTGACTACTAGCAAATTTCCATAGCTAACTGACTACGTAGTTAATTACCCAGAGGCTCATTTTATTTAAATGTTTGTGTCTATTTCAACATGTTGCCTCTGTGTGAGCACTGTAGTGTCTTGCTTTAAACCAGCAAATCAGAGCAGAACTTATTAGAGCAGAAATTATTCACAAGTCCCACAAAAAGAGAAAACAACTTGCTTCATTGTACAATCAAAAAGGGTGTGAATGGACATAGGAAACCACATCTGGGCATTTTTCACTCTTTCAGTCATATAACGTCTATGCTTACAATAAGATAAGAATAAATACATTTTATGGCATCTTCAAGTTGTTTTGCGTAGTAGTGAGTTATGCTACATATACAAGGTCACACTGAACATCTCTCTTTTTTACCTAACAAGCATTAAACATGTTTTTAAATTTTCTGTACACTGACTGGAAGCATAAAAGAGTCCTTGGGGTTCATTTAAAGACCACAGGCTTTGCACTTGTGTTCAGCTTGAAGGGCACAAGGTGCTGTGAGTTTGAGTGTGTCCATTATATCGCAGGTGAGTTTGATTAGGTAGCATGTTCTGGACTTCAAGGACAGTTAGTAGTGCTGAACAAGTTGTACTCAAGTGTAGAAGCAGAATGAAATCTAAATAGCTCACCAATAAAAATGGCAATTGAATATTATGTGAGAGTGTAAATAATTCCTACGTATAAATGCCATTTTCTTATGATATGTTTTGTTTAGGGCATCTATTGAGATGATCCAGTTGTATGCATACGTTTGAGCATACTCTGTGGACTGACAGTGGAAAAAAAAAAGTTAACACATACTGTATGAAGAACACACTTCTTCGACTGCGCAGAAGTAAATATAACAAAACTAAAAGAGGACAGTACCTTCACAATAAGAATTAGTCCATAAAGTGTTTTAAATCACTTCTTTAAATGTCTTTAAATCTTTAAATGTCCTGTTGTTTAACGGCTGCTATGGCTACAGGTTTTCATTCCAACCATATAGAAGCACATTTAATATAACTAATGAGTTTTTTAAAGACTCTTCTTAAAGTTTCTCCTGAAAATCACATTTTGGATCATAACGTAGATAACGGTAATTTCGTCCTCTCACTGTTTTGTTGGCGATTGCTTGCCCCCAATAGGTGGTTGCTGTGGGTAGGGGAGTGGACCCATGCTGCATTGGTCAAAAAAAGTGTCCAGTGTGCCCTTATTGCTGGTAATGCCATAAAAATTGGTTCTAAGCTTGATACATAGCGCCTCTGTTTTGAAACATCAGCTTGTCTATGAGGCTAATGCCCTCCTGCTGACCCCTCTCTGCCTTGGTCAGCTGGGCAGACAAATGCATTGGTGGCATCTAGACTGCTGGGTATGCTGCTGCAAGACTTGACTTCTATGTACGACCTGTATATAATAGATATACAATATTTAAGTCTCTGTAGAGGATATATTATTTCACAAACAGCCAAGAATCAAAGTTTTGTATGCAATAAATGGGAGACTAGCAATGGCATAAAAATGATTATCAGTATGATGGTACTTTACATAATTTTGGACCATTTTTGATGAAAATTTAATGCAATGTGAAGAAAGCTGGTGGTTTCTGAGCAAACAAAGGAGTTTCAATATGACTGTGTCTCTGATTCTGTTTAGATTTGATGTATAACTTCAGAATAATTGGCATTGTCTCTGAAATAGGGTGAATACTAAAATGTTCAGTAGGTAAATGTCCAGATTTAATAAGTTTGAATTAACCCACCTAACCTAAATCAAATTAAAAAAGAAAACATTGAACTTATCACGAAGACGCCATACAGTGGGAGCAGATTTGGCGTCATGTCTCCAGCTTCAGCCTACACATCACCCGAGTGGTGTGGAAGATGAATGCCTCTGCTGTGTGCTGCTGTCCACATCACCCAGATAGACAGCTCCAAATGAAACTAACGTAATGTCTGGACGCTGGGAAGCTCGCTGAGCAGTGCTGGAGACCAAGACTGAGACAAAGAGAGACTGAGACAGCGCCGGAAGGAGACAGAGAGATGATTGTGTACACATACTAGAGCTAAGTGAGGGTGATGCAGAAGCCAGTGAAGAAGTATGGTGTGATATAGAGTAATCTGAGTAATCTGCGTTAGCTTTGCTGTTTCTTAGGCCTCAAAGCAAATGTTTAGCGAAGTGAACTGACTTCTCAGAGACATGCACTGTTAACATGTACATCATGTATAGTGTCGCTGTCCACAGATCAACAAAGTTTACAGGAGAGGGGAACAACCTACTTTACTTTTAATGTAAGACAAGATACCAGTTATTCTGGAGCATTTCTATTGGTCCGTTCATTATGAAGCTCACACAATGCTACTGTGTTCAGATGTAGAAAAAAAAATCTTTAGACAGCGATGATGTATATGTATTATTGCTGTCAGAACAAAACCGTTTTAGTTTTTGTTATAATTTGAAAAAATTATGATTCCCTTTACTTGTGTATAAATTTCATGAATGGTCCAAAAGAAAAGATATAAAAGAGGACAGACCCAAAAGTCTCTTTTTTATATATACATGCAAACCAATCCTCTCTGGAAAGTAATTAGCCTCATTTTTTTCTACCTATTTTTCCAGAAATTAAATATAAAAAAATCAATAGAAATACTGCAAACTAAGTTGTTGGGTGGGCAATAAAATTGTGATTGTGATAAATTCCAATACATAGTGTCGCAATACATTTTTATGAGTATTGTCAGTACCTGTATAAAAGCTGAGAAATCTTAAAAACATATTTAGTCCAGTTTTTTTATTAATTAATCTAATATTATTTTCCACTAAGCAGAAATTCTATTGATGTATTTTTTTCTTTCATCTGTATGTAGAATGATTTAACATTCTGAATAGTATTATTTACTATGGTATGCAGTCACGGGCTGTGTTTAGTCAGTTGACTGTGTCATGGCAGGGTCAAAAGTTCAGCCGCGCTGCGCAGTGTGTGTGAAGCATCGTTTTGGCAGTGTTCAGCTCATTCTGCTGTGGCCTTGTTCTAAGATCAGCTTTTGCTGCTCAAATCCTTCTATTCAAATCCTTTTATCTTTACAAGATACTGATCTCAGATCAGCAAAAACGAGGGATGCTGTGTGTGCGTACGTGCAAGCTCGTCGTGTCACTGGTCGGAGAGCGCATAATGCAATTACCTGATTGGATCAGGCAGAACAGAAACCTGTTAGATCCGGAGGATGCATTCACCAGCGGAATACAAGCTAGATGTAAGACATGCACACTCCCATTTACTCCGATCCGCTTCGGATTTAAAAGAAAACAGTAACTTAGTAATTAGTGCGCATGATGTTAGAGCGAAATCATTTTTATATGGACTGTTGAGTAAATTTCTGATGTCACACAAGTTAACACATCCTCTATAGGGAACAGGTATAAGTAGTGCATAGTTTTTATTTGCTAAGTTATTAACAAAATATATTAATTCTGCAATTAAACATTAGAATGGGAGGATAAACACATAAGAAAAGAAAAACAATGTAGGGAACGTTTATATATATATATATATATACACTCTACATATATGGCTTAATATTTTAACCTCTTATTGTAAAACCTCTTACTGTGACCCTAATTTCGTAAATTTGTTATTTATTTGTTATTTATTTACTTATTTACACCATTTAAATTTAAAGCCTCCGTGGTTCTTTACATCGTGTTAATCCTTGATGGAGTTTTTCTGTTTTATATAAAGTTACCATTTCATACATGCAAGCTTTAGTTATGGTGGCAATGATTTTAACTAGGCCAAGTGTATGGTCATGTTGACTGCTGACTGTTTGTTTTATGCAGGACAGTTAATGTGAATTTCCGCTCTTTCCATTCTGCCGCTGCAGCCTCAGCCTCATTTGTTCTGTCATTTAACTCGTATGGTTTGGTCTGTTGACAATATTCTGTATGTATTTGGCCGACCAGCAGAGGCGCTGCGGCTCAGAACTGCGAGCGCCATTCTCTCAGTCTCGGCCCTTGCACTGTAAGCCTAATTGTCTTATCTAAACCACAACACCTTAGGCACCAGGGGCAAGCCCTCTTGCTGGGGGTGGGGGCAGAGCCCTAATAATAGTTCGAGTGCTTTTGTGCTTAGGCGGATTATGGAGCCATATCTACCAGCGGTTCGTTAAGACACTGTTGACCCTTGGCTGGCTTCGCCATGAGTTGCAGCAATGCCAAGGGCCGGGGCCACGGATCAGGCCATGATGAGGCCAAGAGGGTGAGCAGGTAAGCAGGTAAAGCGTAAAGGAGGAGAAAGAGAAGAGGAGGAAGGATGGGTGGAGGTATGTTTGGATTTGACGGGCAATGACAGTGAAGGCAGAAGAAGGTAGAAGGTGGAGAAAGTAGAAAAAGGGGTTGATTGCAAGAAAAATGAGTATTGGAGTAGGGTCAGGCACTTGACGCAGAGCACGTAAACACATGCTAGGTCGACTCCTATCCCACCCAATCACTCGTATTTAATTGACTAGCCATCAGCTCTCATAAGTTTGGGTCGGACTCTACAATTTGCAGTGATTTTCCTGCTTCCAGGCCACATTGTAGCCCTGGTGTCAAATCTAGAGGTCAGAAAGGAGTTTTAAAGTATTTTGTTCATGCAGCATGACTGAGTAAGTGCCCCTGTGAGCTCTCCTGGGTTCCAATGAAGGTCACGCAGCTTCTGGTTCTTTCCTTTGACGCAGAGTTTAAGAGTGCCCCTGAGAGGCGGATGCATCTTTGCCAATCATATACTGCAGTGTGACATAGTAAAAGATGTTATGTTACCATGGCCTCATCATAAAATATGGAGCACCATAAAAGATTATGGCTGACTCTAGACTTTAACAAAGCACACCAACGCTTGCACCCTCAAGTGCACTTCATATTACGGCTGCATTCAGCCCAGGTTATTTCATATGCATACATTGATAGCTATAAAAGCCAGAGGGCATTTATGGTTTGCCCACACTTTGAACGCGAAGCAAAGGGGGCAATGGCTCCTGAATCCACAACATGCACATGCCTGCCCACTTAATTGACCGGTTTGTGCAACTGATTGGCCACTGTGTCATCACACCTGAGTCCTAGATAAAGGCGGAGTGGAAAATCTGAAGTAGCCAGTCGTCAGGAACTGGAATTGAGTCAGTCCCTGACCTCCAGCCCCATGAAGCAGTCACCTAATAATCGGAATGCATCATTGTGTTCAGGCACAGCCGCCCCTTATCACATGTATAGGATCAACAGGGTGCTGAGCTGTTATCGTGTTAGCCTTTGCATGGGGGTCATGGAAGGGTCAGCAGCAGGTGTCTCTCTTGCTTTGGATTTTCGCCTGTCGGGTCGCTCTACAAGATTCCGCGGTTATTAGTTATCCACTTCACCTCTCAGGCTGTGCCAAGCTTAAGTACGGATAGAATATTATGGATATCAAAAACTCAAGTTCTGCAATTACACTGAGCTGAGTTAGAGAGCGCATCTGACACAGAGCAAAAAGAACGAGCATCGTAGTTTTGATCGTGATGAACGTTAGAACCTAGTTCTTCATAATTCTCTGTGTTATTTTGTTGCTCCAGTAGTTCATTGTTCACCACGCAAAGCATGTCCTCAGAATTTTGTAGCAGGACATCACCAGAACTTGAGCTCTAGCCTTCTCTGGTTGTGTTCCTCTGTTTTTAGAGATTTCTTGCAAATCATTACATTTGGTTAAGTGATGTTACTATCATGTCCATCTTCAAAAAACAAAAAAACAAATTATTCAGAAAGAGAATGTAATAAGCATTTTGTACGTTGGATAGAAGTGAAACATACGGTAGTGTAAAGAATCCAATTGCAGTCAGCGTGGATTGGAAAAACAGAATGAACAGCAAGCTCTCTCAGTGTGCACATGATGAAGCGTAAACTGCAGCAGCAGCAGACTGGAGTGGATTGGACCAGAGGGAGAGAGAGAGAGAGAGAGAGAGAGCAAATCCAGGTCACGCAGATCTTTCTATGTAATCTCTGCCCCAGTGCTGAACCCTGGATCCCATTAAAGCGGATTTCATTCCAATAGTGTAGATGTACGATGCAGGAGATTTGTTTTCTTCTCCGCTGTCCTCCTCTTTTTCATCCTCGTTTTCTTCCACCATCTGCAAAACCATGGGCTTTTCCCCTCGTGCCCGCCTCTCTGATATCAAAGGTGGACTAAGACCCGCCCACAGAGATAGCCTGCTGGAAATAGCTCGTAGTCAGTCAGTAGGGGCCTGTAGGGGGCTGTTAGGTGGGATGCGTTTGAGCTTATTCTGCAGAAAACATGTAATTTAGCATGTAATAAAGTCTTGCGACACAAAGTATAAAATCATATTGATCGATATGTGGTGTGTCCACTCTTTGCCTGTATTATAGCATCTGTTCTTTCTGGGAGACTTAGTTTCTTAGTTCAGATTAATGTGCAGAGACAGTCTTAGAAGTTGGTTGAATTTTCTGCCTCTCATCATCAAGTAACCCCAAACATTGAGGTCTGGACTCCATGGTGGTCTGTCCATTGTTCTGAGAACACCAGCAGCTTCTTTTGTTCCATTTACACATGTGCTTGTTGTTTGTTTCCTTTTCTCAGTGAGGGCTTCTTGGCTGCCACATGTCCTTTCAGACCGATAGCGCTGAGTTTTCCTCTCACAGTGGAAGGATAGACAGAACTCCTGTGTATGTTTCAGACCTCAAGCAAGAGTGATGCTTTCCCCTCTCTGAAAGATGAAAGCTTTAAGTGTTGTTTATCTGATGGTGACCGATGTTGTAGTCTACCAGGTCTTGTCCGGTTGATAGAATCTCTGTGTGATTTTAATCACTTTGACGTTGTCCTTCATTTTACAAGTGGATTTAAGTATCTAACCTCCTTATCTCCTGAATAATGAACAACTTGTTCTCAGTACATGTTTTGAATGGTCTCTGATTTTGCACAGTATTATATGTCAGTGGTTTCTATACCTGCACTCAAATAACATAAAGGTTTCTAAATTGTTTCTGATTTACACATGAGCTTCTTGGTAAATCAGTTAATTGGTATAGAACCTTTACGTTATATGGAGAGTCCTTGACTGCCTACATTCACAGATTTATTACATTCCAAGGCTTATTATTTAGTAATTAGGTGGCAAACAATGCAAACGGAGTGAGATATTTGTCAGTTCTAAGAGTGAGGAATGGAAGTTCAAACGCTAGTCAATGAAAGGGTTTAATAAAAAATATTCCTTACATTTGCACGACTCTTCTCAGTTCCTTAAAGACTGCAAAGAGCTGTACTTGATAACGTTTTGATCTCTGTTGTACATATGCCTGACACTATTTCATAACAGAGTTTATCTGCTCTTGGTGTCCTGCAGTCCTGCATATTTCAGTTTCCCTGTTGTCCGACTCATCTGGTCTTGCTAATCAGCTAATTAATAAGCCTTTAAGAGTTTAGGTGGGTGGGTTAGAGCAGCGAGCAAGACTAAAACGTGCAGAGCAGAGAAACCATTTGATGGCAAGATATTATGGCCAATGCCTGAATACTGTTTCAGTCATTCTCTCTCTTCCTTTCCCACACACACACACACACACACACACACACACACACACACACACACACACGCACACACACACACACACACACACACACTCACACACACAGTGAATATGTGTGTGTTTAGATTAAGAGTGTGGCATCAGCATGCTCAGAGGGATCACTAACAATCTCATTATCCACACACTAATGTCCGAGCTGGAGCCATGATCTCACTGCCTCTGCTGTGCATCCGCTCCTTTCTTAATGCGGATTCTCTCTGCGCTGTCTGATCAGCCTCTGACTGATCACACAACAGCTCACACAACAGCTCGCACTCTTCTAGCACCAGTGCAGCCTTTTTCAAAACCAAATACCATCTCAGTGTTTTACATGTGAGCTTAAGTGTGTGTTTGTGTGTGTGTGTGTGTGTTTATTGTGTATATTTTTGTACATTTTTATAGAAAATGAAACAAATGTCCAACCATAAAACTATCTCTCCTATTTTTTATTTCAATATACATATAAAAAAAATTGTGTGGTGTAGTTTTAGGGTTTTGACAGTTTATAACATGGTTTATATTATTATTATTATTATTATTATCATTATTATTATTACATATATAACTTTTATGTACAGTGATAATGTATATAATCATTGTCCAAAAACAAAAAAAGTTTTGATAATTTTCATGATGGAAAAATAAACTTTTTTCAGTCTGTGGTTTTCATGATGAATTGAATAATAGAAATGCTAAAAATTCTTTACACTGATCTACATTAAAAGTTTAGAAGTTTAGTTACTGCTTATCTGTTTTGTTTTGACTAAATGTTACATAATAGTATTATTATTATCATTCACACAGACACATACACACACACACACACACACACACACACACATACACACACACACACACACACACTATATATATATATATATATATGAGATAAGACCCCACAGTGTGAAAACAAATGTGTGTATGCGTGAGATCTCGGCCTTTGTCATGAGTTAATGTTCCTCTGTCACTACACATACATGCATGACAGACCCCCAAGGTCACATGACTCCATGTTTTGGCTCATGTAGAGGGTCCTCATATTGTTCGTAAGAGGGACATGTCCGCTCCCTCCAGACTGAAACGCCCTGCTGTGCCGGCTGCTCTCGGGGCTGTTATAGAATAGCCATCGTTCAGCACTAAACTCATAGAATGTGCACGATTCAGTCGCTTTCACGCCTCACTTCACTGTGCCTGATTTACTCCTCACTCTCCGGTGACTTCTTGAATGAATGTATTCTAATAACAGAGACCCATACGTTTAGTGTAGTATGACACACGAGAGTGTGCCAGAGTAAAGAAAAAATTAAATACAATTTTATTTATATATATATATATATATATATGTATATATGTATATATATATATATATATATATATATATATATATATATATATATATATATATATATATATATATATATATATATATATGACCACTTACTGCATGCCCTGCGGTGATGTGCTTCTGCAGTAGACCAGCTTTATTCCAGCCATGGACACAGAGATAAATCATTCAACAAAGCAGCAAAACAGGAAGCACTTCAGTCTAAATGTGGTCGTGTAGGTGTTCTTGTGCGTATACTGTACGGTCCCTTTCTATCTATATGCGGGACAGAGTCCGTCTGTGCCTTCAGTAAGGTAAAGTGCTGTGTGTATACCGTTTTACAGTCAGTCCTTCCTCATCAGAGAAAACACTTCTATTCCAAAGCAGTCCAGGTGAAATGAAATGTGAAGTAATAAAACTCTCAGTGTAAAAGAGCAGGCTAGAGCACTTTAGGTTGACTGAATGACTATTAATGTTTTTATAGCTCTGCTAACTGTATTTGCAGCTCCGTTTCCATATGGTGACTGCTGTAATTTGAGACCAATTTACACAGTCCATTAAAAAAAACGTAATTTAAAATAAAGAAAGATTGAATTTGTTTTGCAGAGGTTAGAGTCAGGGCCCTCGCTGTTCAAGTAGGAAGAAAGAATTAGCTATAAAAAATTAACCTATAAATAAATAAAATTATAAAT
This sequence comes from Megaleporinus macrocephalus, assembly GCA_021613375.1. Lineage (NCBI taxonomy): Eukaryota > Metazoa > Chordata > Actinopteri > Characiformes > Anostomidae > Megaleporinus > Megaleporinus macrocephalus. Next base: position 15,524,989 of record CM038708.1, on the reverse strand, counting down.
ACATTGCGATGCTGGGTTGTCTAGTTAAAGTTGTCCTTGAAGACATCTAATATTTTCAGTCCATCGTTACATTAGACCAGGTGCTGCTGATGAAATAATGAAATAAATCTATTAAAAGGCTGGAGGGATGTCAGAAACCAAACCTAACTGTACTCTTCTAACCAACATTTTCATAACTTTTTAAAAAAAATCTTACATATTATGTTTTACATTATTGCTGTTTATTTTAATTTATTCTAGCAAGATTTCCCTAACAAAAAAAAATGTCTGTTAATTTTTTCAGTGGAAAATTGTATTATAACATTTTTTTACATTAACCTTATAACCTTAAAACATTCTTTGAGCATTCAATTAAAATTTCTCCTGAAAACATGATTAAAACTTGTGGGTAACATTAACCAAAGTTGTGGGAATGTCTCCTGCTAAGTGGGATCTGTTGTTTTTAATGACTAGAATACAATAACTGCGAGCATAAACAGGTTTAAACAGACTGAGGAGGGTGGGGGGGGGGGGGGCGTCCAAATCTGTATCTGTGACCTTCGTTCAGGTGCCCACATACAGTTTGTGTGAGTGTGTATGTAGCTGCAGCTTCCTGGCCTCCAGGATTAAATGTAGCAGGAGACGGTGAGTAGAGTCATGGTCAGGATAGGATGCATATTTTTCACAGATCAGATTTTCCTACTATATGTTATGATCACACAGCATTAATCAAAATACAGAACAAGTTCAGCAGAGCTCAGCGCCTTTCATGACCTGTCAGGCACAAACACGGGGGTACAGCAATGTTCTGGGAAACTGAGTATGTGGAAATCTTTTACGAAAAATGGTTCAGAGTCAGAAAGATGTAAGTAATTTAAATATGACCTCACTGGGATGCACACTCTAGTTAAGTAATCACTTGGGCAAGTATTTAGAAAACATGGAACATTTTTTTCCCACTACAAAGACTACTAACACACATGCAAATTAGACCTGGCCTGCATTTCACAGCCTGAATAATCAGCATAGATCCACTCTATAGGACCAAAGCATGGACGAAGGCAGTAACAGCAGAAATATTAATTTTTCCAGCAGCCAACGCAAAATAGTCTACTAGTTTGTTGTGATTGACTCTTACTGCAGTATCTTTGTTACAGCTGTGACATTTACATGATTTCAGCTTCTAATCTAACACACTTGATTCAGTTTCTCAAGCCTTCACATGCACCTAAATGTGATAAGGTGAATTTCTTTAATTTCTTTAATTTATGTTTGGAGAAAGCAGATCATACATTGGCTATATATATATATATATATATATATATATATATATATATATATATATATATATATATATATATATATGTTTAATTCATGTTTTGAGAAAACAGATCATACATTGGCTACTCAGGAGGTGTTTCTGTTTCTCTTTCAGTTCAGTTCTGTCAGTTCAGTCACTCCTTCCTCGTTTCCGCAGGTGAAAGTGTGGTTCCAGAACCGTCGCACCAAGCAGAAGAAGGACCAGACAAAGGATTCAGATAAGCGCTCGTCCTCCGCCTCCGAGTCTCTGGCCACCTGTAATATCCTGCGGCTGCTGGAGCAGGGCCGCCTACTGTCTGTCCCGGCGCCCCCACCCAACCCCCTTCTGGCCCCTCCTCACCCTGGTAACGGCTCTCTGCTGGGCAGCCCTTCGGTGGCCTCCTCCTCGCCCGGCCTCAGCGGCAGCAGCACTCCCTCAGGAGCCGTGACGGGCGCAGGCGGGGGCGGGGCTTTCGGCCTCTCTCTCTCTTCTCTCGGGGGAACACCTCCCTCGCCCCGTCTAGGGGTCCCTCCGCCCTCGCTGTTCTCCGTGCCCCTCCTGAGCGGTGCTCATCATGAACTGACCTCCGGCTACGGCTGCGGGTCGTCCGCGTTCGAGCCCTACACAAGGATAGAGAGGAAAGACGGGGACCTAGGGGGAAAGAAAACAGTCTCCTAAAGCAGGAGTTCTCAACTCTAGCACAGACGACCCACTGCCCTGCACCATTTTACATTTCTCTTAAATCAGCCCACCTCCACGGTTTAAAGGTGCCAACAAGGGTTCTTTGAAGCGATCCCATAGAAGAACTGGTTTTTGGGCTTCTAAAGAACATTCATTCTTAAAAACACGTCTGTAAATGAGATGTGGAAGTTTAAAGAACCTTTAAAGAACCTCTAATGGAAAGATTGTCATTGATCAGTACACTACTGTGGAAATGTCTTAGGTACCTAAGCTCATTGTTTAAAATCCTTTATCTTATACATTATGTGTATGTGCATGGATATCTTATTTTGAAAGAAGTACATAATATATTGAGTTTAGTTCCAGATTTCTCCTGGATGCCCCAGACATTGTATGATTGTTCAATTCCAGCAATCTCCATTTAGCTTAATGAAGTACTGAGTAGTCAAAACAGCTATTAGATGAGAACTGTAAGTAATACTAGGTTGTTTCCACAAGGAAGGTAAATAAACACACTGACATATGTAAAACTATTGCTTACTGTATTAATACTATTAGAATATTTTAAAAAATAGTATTTTAAGAAGCATATAAAAGCTTTTTAAATATAATGTAGCAATGCCTAAAACTTTTGCACAGTACTGTATGTCCAAGTCCAGAACCATTAAGGAACCTTTATTTTTAAGAATTTATGTTGGGATATTTTAAGTATATGTTGGGGAGTGGCCAAATTTCTCCACTGCTTGAATAATAGCTATAGAGCTCTGTGTTTCTACATGAATGCTGTATTCTTATTGCGTTCCTGCTTTGACTGATACATACACTCTTAAAATTAAAGGTACCAGAAGGGTTTTTGTGGAGCCATGTGTTGAAAAAACAACTTTTGGTCCCTAACAGTTTTTTCAGCGGAGGCTTCTTTAAAGCACCCATATTATTTAAGAGATTCTGTATGAATTAATTGATTTTCCAAAAAACATATATCCAAGAACCTTCAATATAACCTTTACAGTTAATAAATAATTATGAATTATTATTAGGAAACATCACTAATTATTAGCAGCTCGCGATAATGACCCAATAATATGGATTGAGTGGGTTTGTGGCAAGAAATAGCTGTGCAGGGCAGTGAGCCCCCGAGACTGGAGTTGAGAACCACTGTTTAAAAGAGTTGCTCAGCTTACGGACCGGACTGCTGACTGGAACCTATCCTCCCTCGCTCGGCCTGATGGGTGCGACCGTCTCTATTGCACAGCTGAGAACCGGGTTAAGGAGGGAAGAGGTGCTCTGGGACTTCTAATGAACCGAAACAGACGGAGAGAGCATTGACCTCAAATTCCCGACCCTCGGTGCCGGTGCTGTCCACCACGTTAAGATGACAGGAAAAAGACCCCGCTGCCTCTGCTTTGCAGTGAGAGGCACGCTGAAAAGGTGTGTATGTGTGAGAATATGGAGGGACACCCCTGTAATTAACCGCAACTGCATCCAGCGTTTTTTGAATTTCTTCCATTTTTGAATTTCTTGTGTGTGTGTGCGTGTGTGTGTGTTGCAAACAGCCTCAGGCTTAGTTTACGTGAGTAAAGAAAAAAAATTCAACATTGTTACTGTAATTGTGAAAGGCCAAAATCGCTTTATGACAGATATTGTATCCAAATGCGTGTTTAAAAAAAAAGAAAGAAAAAAGAAAAAAAAAAAGAAACCAGATGATTGAATGAGTCATGTCAATATGTTTAATGAAACTTGTGGTACATGTTTCTATGCTGCTCTTAACTAGAATTGTCATAATGGGGGGAGTTTTACATCAATGTTTGTTTTGTCATGTGGGAGTGTGTGAGAGTCTGCTTCTCCTGAATATTGTGTATCCTTAGAGGGCAACTGCAAATCCAGTGAGATGAACGAGTATGTCCATATACCTTCTCCTAAAAAATCAACACATTTTTTTATTTTTATTGTTCATCATCATCAATATCATCATCATTATTCCAATAATAGTCATGTTTTAAGAAATCCATTCTACTTAAGTGGACTGCATTAGGAAAATGACCTCCCATAGGCTTCCACAATGCATACAACAAGCAACAGAACGAGGCTTGGAAACTAAAATAAGCCGCTAATGCTCAATAATATATTATTAAATTATTGCCATGTTATGCTGAGACCTGATAAAGGACAGAATTGTTGGTAGTGATCTGTTTCTGTACGTTATTACTTTCCACTTTCCTCTGTCAGAGGCAGAGGGACACAGGTAACTGAAGCTAGCGTGGCCAGAATACTGGCTATGAGGTTTATAGGTAAAGGACTTTCTACGCTTTCATTTTTCAAGAACGTTAAAATACTCATTCATGGTTTACACAATAGCACAAGGACATGATGAACTCTTTGGGGGGTGGGCATCAAAAGTTAAAAAGAACACGGAGGTCGGGATAAAATATTTCTCAAACAAGGACTGGCTGCAAGGCAAAGCTCATTCAGCTTTCTAATATTCCTTCTATCTATTTTAAATCCGTGATTCGCTCAAACATGACTCGGTGAAAATGAACAATGAGGCTTATTATTAGCCTGTTTAATAACAAGTCAATATCACAAAGTGAGGGGTTTGAAAGGAGACTGTACTCTGGCGGTAGCTTCTTTAAACATTATGCCACAAATGTATCAAGTCAGTCTAACTGCTCCCAGTACAGCTAATACGACTGGCTCAGCAGTTCCTAGCTGTAGGCCCTGCTCAGTGTAGTACTTGTTTGCAAGTAGAAGTTTGAAAGGCTAATTAGGTTGTGAATAACTCAGACTGTATGTTTTACTGTGTGCTAATTTATTTGGTTTAATGACTGAAGTGCATTGTGGATACGACAGTAGCGTTCATTTAATTAGTAGTCAAACTTGTCAAGGTGCAACGATTAGATCAACGCTTCTCCTGAACCAGTGTGGCTGAAGGCTCAGTGATTGGCCTAATTAGCCCTTGTTGGGTTGGCAGCTGTGGCGACCCACCCTGCATGGCTTTGTTCTTTATATTATCTCCCCCACACTTAGAGGAAATGCTTTATCTCATATGCTTTTCTGACTGGAACTAGTGTGAAACGAACTGGTTAAGGTAGAACCAGCATGCATATTTGCAAAGCTACGTTCTCCTCTATAGGGGTCTTATCAAAACCTTTCTGTTTTTATTCATTTGCCTTGCACATCTGCTGTCCTTTTTTATTATATGACCATAGAAAAGGCCCGAAATGACGTTTTTGGCGATGTTGTTAGCTTTGTTGTTTCTCTTATAAGGCTATGAGCAGCACATTTAGTAACAACCCTTCAGTCTTCAAACAGGCAGTAGTCACTTGATCAGTCTGGATGAGTTGTGAGGCCGCTGGCCGTTGGTTTGACCCCACACAGCCCTGTATAACACATTCATTATGTTGCACTTTATTTCTTGAAGCTCCTTCTTTCTCCCTTCGACAAGACTTACCATAAGCTGTAAGAATTCCAGACTGCAGCTTTTCCATGTTTCCATGCTTTTTAGTGATCAGAAACATCTCCGACGGAAGTGGAAGCCGCTCCTCTCCACCTCAGAGCTGCCGTAGAAAAGCTCATGGTCGCAATACTTCTCTATTGTTGCTGTTAATTTAATCTTAGCTTTTAACTGAATGCAGTTCGACCTCAGTCTCAGTCCAGCACTGGCAAATTGGCGAAGCTTATTTCGTTAACTAATAAACCAGCGCATGGTGGCCTCCGAACTGAGCTGCTGTAAAAGAGAAGTCCCTGTTATCCGACTCTAATTAAGCGATATGGGCCCTCATTTCATTCCTTTTGTTGATGGCAAGCAAAGGTGAAGGTATGACCCTGACCTGCGTGCATCCTTACTGGACTGGCCCTTTGAATGCTATAATTCCTTCGGGCCAGCTGAGTGTGTTAAGAGGTCTTTGGGATGAAAACCTCCGACCCTGCTAATTGAGGCAAATCTGTCGAGAATTCCGTCCCGTTTGACCTCCTGGACTCCCGCCACTGTTAGCCAGCACGAACCGGACTGCAGGGCCTGTTCCCCAGACAAACTCTGAATATTGAAGCTTCTTGTTGCTGTGCTGTTGTCAAACACCATGTTACCTTCAATAAGCAGCATTCATAATTTACAAACTTGTAAAATATTTACTTCAGTGTTGAACATGACGGGCATGCTAGACGTGCACTGTCAGAAGATATATTTTTAATTCATTAAGTTGCAAACAATGCACACATACCATGAAAGGGGCAACAATGGTTTTAAGGTCTAGCTGTGCACCTTTCCAATGTAAATGTATGGAAATGTATGGATTTGGAACATTTTATAACCTCATGTTTTAAAAACAAGACTACAACCTAAAGTGTGGACACAAGACAGGGTGTTATGACTCGGTTCAACTTGGAAAAATAGAATTTCAGTAAATTGTGGTTCAGTTATGTTTTATTACTAAAGGCACTGAGACATGTGTTTGAGAGTACCAGCCCAGTGACAAGACACAATGAGAGTGCAGTTTCCAACTGTTTATGTTGTGGCCCTCTTCTTTCTAAATTGGATTAAAAACACCAAACTTTTTGTAGACTTTTTTGATTTTGTTGAGGGTAATGTTCAAAATCTCACCTTAATATTTGATAAAAGAGCTTAGAGTGGCTTAGAATAAATTAATTCTATCAAGAATTACTGCAAATCATTTTAAAACCTTTTTTTAATTATCATATATGTTTACTCCCCCGCCCCTCCAACAAAACAATTGTAATTAAAGCAGCGTCGTCATTATATAGTAACCAGTTTCTTGCAGTTGTGTAGTCATGTATTTGTTGTATGGTCTGTAAGAGTGAGAGAGAGAGAGAGAGAGAGAGAGAGAGAGGGAGAGGGAGAGAGAACATTATGCTTGATCACATGCGAATCTGAGAAAGCAGTACAAAGCTAGCAGAGTGTTGGAATTCCTGTGAGGTAGGGGGGCCAGTGACACAATCAGAGAAGTGCCAATTACACCCCCCCACCCCCAAACAAAACTCCTCAACAAACCCTCATACAACAAAATCAAAACACACTCTAAACATCTACTGTAAATGTATTTCCCCCCAATATAAGAACACTGTGAAGCATCAGCGTAACAGCGTGCAGGACAGGTCTATATATAACGTTCTACATTGGTGCGGTTGTAATGTGAGCTTTTTTATGTTCTATGAGATTGTTCTTGGGTTTGTTTTTTTTTCGTGTTCTTACACACGGACAGAATTTACGTGTAAGTAAGCCATAAAGTATTTTGGCAGTAATTCTCGTGTAACCATGTCAAGACATAACTGGCACCAGCTTCTCACAAATGAAGAAAAAAAATGGTTAAAGATGAACTGTATGTAAATATACCGTTTGAGTCTTTGCACAGTACTTTCATGTTGGTATCATGTGATCTTACAGTCGACGAAGAAAGAAAGAATGAAAAAAAAGAAAAAAAAACTTTATAAATGCTTTACAATTCTTTGTCTTATTAACAATTTGCACTTATTTAAAATAAAAAAAAGTTTCTTTGTGTTTTCTGGTGAAAGAGCTGTTTTGATGCTCAGGCTATGGAAGCCAAGATATTGTAAAATATGTATATGTATTTTTATTCATATGCATATAAATATATGTCTATGTAATTTGTCTCCGTCTCGTTTCTTGATTATATCCTCATTTCTGTTTGAGGTGTGATAGGCATCAGTCAAGCACTTGGAGACTGTACAGCTTGTCAGTTCAGTGCTTCTTCATCCAAAGGATAATCTTACTCGCCTTTCACTCTCTGCTCTCAAAGGCGTTCAGAAGGTTACCAAAGCTTTAGAAACGAGTGCCTTATCATCCCTTTTCTCCATTCAGTCCCAGCAGAATCATAGAATGCCCCTGCACATTCTCATTCATGCAAGATATTTGGAGATCTCTAAGCCTGTGATGAGAGTTTCAGTCAGTTTTAGGTTCTAACAAACAACCTGAAATATTTCATATCAAGGGTGAGGAAAAAAAGTGTCAGCATAACTATGCGACAAGGACATACAAGTACTGCCCTCATAACTCAGCTTCTATACACCACAGATCTCAGCTATTCCAGACATCCCAGCTAACCCTAAACATAACCCAAGTTTCCAGATCAATTTATGTCGCAAACATTCAGCAGAAACACACACACCTCATTTAGCAGAACTGTACTGAGTAAACCACTTATATTCATTTTAAATTCATTATATAGTTGCTGTTCAAAGAAGAACATGTATATCCATTTTATTACATTACTTATACACGACAGCTGCTCTGTATAAAAGTTTCATGATGAATGGACCAATAGAATTGCTCCAAAATCACTTGGAATGAAACCTCTTTACATTAACTCACATTAAAGGTTTGAAGGTTTTTGGCCTCTCCTGTAAAGTTTCTGTTTTGGAGATACTTTTTTTTTTTCTTTGGTCAGCGATGATATGCAATACTGTACAAAAGTTGAGGAGTACCGTTCTTTTCTTTATTTCCAATAAAAACAGCCGTTAATTACAAGTTATTTGTGGGTTATTTTACCAAAATTAGTTCAGAATTCACTTTTTAAGGTTTTGAACCGACTGACTTGAATTACAGCCCTTGTGCTTTGAGTGACCTTATATCCCAGTTATGTTTACTTAATTAAAAGAAATAACTAGACTTTCCAAAACAATCACAACACTACCAAAGCCTGCAGCCTGTTTCGAGCTAAGCTTGAGTAGAACACAAAAACCCTAAAGCCAGTATGTGACTAGATTTTCACAGACGCACACACATAAAATCATTACACTTTTCATTAACACAGCAGAAAGTTGATTAAATTTTTAATTTAATATTAACACTCATTTTCAAACTTTAAAAATTTTCAAAAACATCTAACTGCTCACCAGGTGGCCATGAGGGACAGAGATTCAGTTCCACTTCCTGCTCTGTGAAAACAATGTGTCTTTATTTGATATATATATATATATATATATATATATATATATATATATATATATATATATATATATATATATATATATATATTTAAACTTGTAATAAATGAAAATCTTTCAACTTACAAATAAATTTAAATGTATTAAAAAATATCACTGAAAGTGACTGAAAGTTTAGGGGTTTAGGTTTAGAGACAAAGTCCTAACAACAGAAAGTACCCTATAAATAATAACAAATGATTATTGTTATTATTTATTTATTTTTATTGTTATTATTTCTTTTTTTTACTGTGCGATTGTTTTTTTAAATGCACAATTGGTCCATATATTTAACAGCAAATTACATAGAAGCCTCAACGACTAAATATATTTGTAGTATTGTAGTACTTAGTCTTTACACTAAATGTAATATTTAGACTATTTGACTTTGTTGCAGCATCTATTCTTTTCAGGAAACTCACTTTAATTTTTATCTGAAACCTGCAGGGATGTTTTTCCCTCCTCCAAAGTTTTAAACCCTTTACACATTCACACATGTGGCTAACAGACATTCAGACACTGCTTTGTGTTGCATGTTCTGCTTCTTACAATCACAAGTAATCCCAAACACATTCAGTGATATTGAGGTCTGGACTCTGGGTTGGTCAGTCCATTGTTCTGAGGACACCAGCAGCTTCTTTGTTTTATTTACAGCTACATATCCTTTCAGACCCACAGTCTTCTTCAAGTGAAAGGATGGACAGAAACACCCGTGGAGAGGTATCACAGTAAATCTGTCATATAATTGGTTACATATATTAAATATTTAAATCTTTAGGCTCCTTCAAATCTGACAAAGACTCTTCACAGGCAGCGGCAGTAAACAGTGCACTGGAAGTAAGTAGTGTATTCATCTTATTTCGCTCCAAACTTGTGGGAAAAGTATTCGTTTCTTCATTCCCTCCAAGATTTCTCAGTCTTCCGCCTCCTTACCAATCATCCGAGCGTTTATGTTCTCAACCATCTTCTGCTGTCTGTCGTCAAGTCTGTGAAAACAGCAAATCCCTTTACGTCTCGCAAAAGAAAGCGGCCGGGGCTATTTTGCGAGAAAGCCTGCCCAAACGGCCACAATATGTTTAACCACATGGTTTGGTGCCCTCCTTCCTCTCGGAGCTGCACTCTCTTTCTGAAGCTTGCTGGGACAATCAACTCCAGGGTGCCAATTAAAATGATTGGCATCTTTTCTTAGAGGGAGTGGACGGCTGGGGAGAGGGAGTGCTAAATGGGTGGCCTGTTGGTTTGTGTGTGGGGCGGTTGAGGATAGGGGTGCAGGACTCAAGTGATGGCGACAGCTGGAGAACAACGAGGGCAACACCTCTCTCTCTCTATTCGGCAGATTTTCACTGGAGAGCGTTGGGAAGCGGACACACAGACGGGACCAAAACTTGTGAAGAAAATGCTGGAGATTTTTTAAATTATGCAATGCGCTCTACTGGGATATTAAAACTACTCCTTACATAAACAGTGAAGTAGAAAGAAGTTACGCAAACAGATTTCAGAATTTCTAATCAGTTGCTTTCACGTTAAAATGTTACGTTTTGGGTTTTAAAGTAGGGGATAGAATGTGCTGTTGGTTTTTTCAGCTCCGTGACTTTTTCTTAAAGACGAGCTACACTTTCATTCAGAATCTGGTGAAGGAAAAAAAAAGCTCTAGTCCATTTGGTGAGGTAACAACTGCAGCGTGCTTCATTTTCTCCGTTGACTTGTTTGGGGTGAAGTAATGAGTGTTAGGCCTGTTGTGCCGGCGCTGGCCCCTACGCTTTTTGCCACGCATCACTGTACTGCAACTTCCCTCCCTCTCTCTCTCCCTTTCTGCTTCTCTTTTCTTCATCCATCCGCTCTCTCGGGCTGAACCCTGTTCAGTGACCCTGCAGGAGGCCTCTTCACTAATTAGGGTCGCTAATTGGGGGGTGACGGGGCCGGGGGTCCCCTCCACACCTGCACATGTCATGTGACCCACTGTGAGGTGCGCAGGGCCATGGGTCATCCAGCGGGGGGGCCGGGGAAGAGAGGGGTCCGGATCAGCTGGGTGTGTACAGGATTAGCGAGGGACGGGGCAGGGAGGAAGGCAGGAAGCGGTGGGCGAGCAAGAGGTGGGCTGGGTTCAAATTTGGCCCCCTCAGGGGTTAATTGCAGGCTGACCCCCGTGGCTGATCGGCTCAGCAGAGCCCCCTAGCATGGGCCTGCTTTTCTCAGCCGGGGCGAGACGAAGCCGGCTTGTTTTGACACACTTCACACAAGCGGCTGACTCCGACGTTAAGGGACCGCTCGGCATTCCAGAGAAAGAGCGGACAGGGCCTCATGGAAAACTGGGATTGGACAAAAAAATACTAAATGAATAATTAATAGATTAGTTAATAAGTGAGTGGATGAACTCATTCATAAATTAATGAATGAATGAAGGACAGCGATGCTAGACAATGCTGGTAGCTGGAGCAGAAGACCTATTTAATATATCTCTGATGTCAGAACAAAACTTAATATCTCCATTGTGTTGTTTCTCAGGTAGTGGCATAACTTGAAAATGCCCGTTGACCATCAAATTATTTCATGACCCATGGACCAAAAGAAGTGGCCCAAAATTACTTAGAAAGAAAAGTCTTTATCATTTTCTTACATTAAAGATACGTATGTTTCTTCCTTCTCCTGTGAAGTTATCGGTTTAAAGATATGAACTTGTTCCAACAGCAGTGATATATTAATATTTGCATTTTTCATTTTGTATTGTTTTGACATGAATTGAAAATGACTCTTGTTTTTTTACATTGTGTGTGTATTTCATGACCAATGGACCAATAGAATGGCCCAAAATTACTTAGAAAGAAAAGTCTTTATCAATTTCTTACATTAAAGATACGTATGTTTCTTCCTTCTCCTATGAAGTTATCGGTTTAAAGATATGAACTTGTTCTGACAGCAGCGATATATTAATATTTGCATTTTTCATGTTGTATTGTTTTGACCAAACTTAAAAAAGACTGTTGTTTTTTACATTGTGTGTGATTTCATGATCAATGGATCAAAAGAAATAGCCCACAATGACTTGGAAAGTTTCCATAGACTTAAAGGCTATAGAACTTCTCCCGTGATGTGTTTGAAGACACAAGCTTTTATTCCGACAGCAGTGGTATATATGTATATATATATATATATGTTGATGTTTGCATTTTCCTTGTTGTATTGCTTATTGTATTGAACAGTCTGAAATGAGCAGGGGGAGGGGTAAAGCGAGGCCACGATAGAAGCTCCACTTCACTCTCTCACCATTCAAGCAAGTTTACATAGCAGAATGAAGTGCGGGTGACGTAAACGCGTTTGGTTAGTTTAAGGGGAAAGGTTCAGACAAAGCTGAGATCTATACTTCTTTTCTCCCTGCAACCTCTCAGCCCCTTCTTATCCAGATAGGCTTTCTGAGAAGAAAAACAAGGAAGCGTGAGCTGAGAAGGAGAGAGAAATGCTTCTATAGACAAACGGACAGCTGTTCTTTCAACAGCAGCACTGAAAACAAGGCTGAAGAGCGAATCAAAGACAAAGACTTTACTACAATGACAAAAACATGAATGAGGGAATCTTAAAGAGTGTCTATCAACAACGTGAACTCAAAGCAACCAAAAAAATGATCTGAAGTACAATACACTTGGAAAAGATCCTGGCCTGCATGCACTGTTCTAGGAAAAGCTTTTAATTACACAGCGAAGGTTCTTCACACCTACACATCTCATTATGAAACTATTCTACACAGGATCATCTGTGGAGCAGATCTTTAAGGAAACTGATCTATCACTTCTATGATGCTGGCAAAAAAAACAACGTCTATTTTTCAAAATGTGTATGTATTTTAGAGTTTGATGTACAAACTTAAGTAATTCATTGTGGTTTGATTTGCAATTTTCAAGCACAGTTGCTCTAAAGTGGTGGTAAATGGAACCAGGAGTCCTGATGTGGACAACACAAACATAGCCATTTTATTTACAATCCAAAAGAACCAGTGAACCTTCTGAGTCTTATAGGTTTACATATGTAATACTGATGATGGTAAAATAATGGAGAATCTAAAAACTTTCTAAAAAGTTTTCTTTAGGGACTATTTTGCCTAAAAACACCCTCCATGTATCCCACCACCATGAACAGATTAGAATTAATTGATTATAATACACATTAAACCACAACCTCGTCGCAAAACTGTTTCAAAACAATGTCTCAGACATCAGACAGAGTATCTGTAACAACTTTCTGTGATACGTTAAACTCTTCAGACGTCTGGATCCCATCACCACCACTGTGAACAATTCTGACTCTGTGCGTTTCTGCAGAACAGCACATTTCACACCAAACCACTCTGAATGAGTTACATGTTTACATGTTAAGCTTTTAATTATTCAATGGTTCCCCCTGAAAAGTGCATATTCTACAACAAAGATTCAAGATGGTTGCCAGTCTTCTTGAATGGAGTTTTAATCTCAGTCAGGAACTAGCCATAGAGACACACCAGGCCTTAATTCTAACAGCAAAGAAAACATTTGCTTGATTGCTGTTTTTAAGGCCATTGTTTTTGTAATACTAGCCAAAAAATAGTTAACTCCAGTAGTGGTTTGATATGCGCTCCCATGTGTTGTGTGTCCATGCTGTGCAAAAGATAAACACACCATGTATAAGAACCACAGTAATACGGCAATGTATGTATCATGACCGCCTGAAGAAGACAACGCACGAAAGAAAAGGCAAACATCTTTAGTGTGATCTACATCACTGATGAGAAAACCACAGAGACACAAGTGATTAGATTCAATTTCATAGCTACCAGTGTTGGGAAAACTCTCGTGGGGCTTCAAGAGGAAATCTAATGATGTAAAAGCAATGAAAATCAAGAACAGCTGCGATGCATGGAGCTTTGAGGTTTTCTTTAGTCTGGCGCCGCTGCTTTTGTAGCTGTGGGTATTACAGCGACTGCTATTTAAACTAAGCATGGAGGTCAAAATATTGTTTCTGCATTTTCATCTAATAGGTGATCTGTGATGGTGTCCATGATAGAGTCCATCAATATGGCAAAGGTTTATTTAAGGTTTATATTATTTATTTTTCTGAACCGACGGATTGAAGGATATGAGTTTGATTTGAGGCTTGAATTCTTCAATACGATCTCCACGCGCATTTTACAAATCATCTTTTTATTTTACGTTTAACTTTTTCAGTCATGATCCTTTCACACTCCCATAATGAATACACATTCAAGCGTCCTGAAAGCAAGATAAAAGATTAAAAAGAATGAAAAAAAAGTTAATATTGCATATTGTGTCATGGGCCTGTTCCTCTCGGAGTGTAAAACGGTGATGTGATGTATTGAATGATGTGTGCAGCCTCACCTTTCTCTGTGAGAACTGAGCAGACTCCCCAGCTAAACCCACCTCTTTATTGCTGGACCTATTGACCCCAATTTTCACATCTAGTTCCATTCCCCCGCCCAAGGACAACTTGCTTCTTTATCTCTTTTGCTTTTTTGCCCATGTACCGGGACTCCCACACACTAACTGTGAATGTGTTTTGTTTCTGCTCATCTCTGTTCAGAATCAATTAACCCCTGTGTCCCTGTGGACTCCGCCGTTTCTTCTAGTCAGGCACAATGCTGCGCACTACTGGACTTGTGACATGCAGCCGCAGCCGGATGAAAAAATACTGACTCTGTTTTTGTCACCTTGTGCGGCATTCTGTGGGCTGGTCTGGGTTAGGGCCATGGTGAGCGACTTTGTAGCTTGGACCCAGTGTGGATTTGATTCTGTGGACAAACAGTGAGGTATAAACAGGGTTTATATTCATAGAAAGACTTTGCTTTCAAGGACACACGCTCTGGCTGTCACTCGACGCTTCAGCTGTGGAACTCAACTCAAAGTTTGAGCGGCCGCCTTCAAGCAATGGCAATGCTTTAAATTGCACATATTCCACATTGACCTACCTGCTGCATTTATTCATCCATGCATACATCCATCAGTCTATCCAACCACGCTGCGATGCATAGGGTTATTTGTTTACAGTACGGTAAGCTTCTGCAGGTTGGGAATTTTTAAACTGCTTCATTAGACCATGCGGCTTATTTCTGGTGGTAAAATGGGTTTAATTAGATGGTGAGATGTTGAATCAAATGGTGAACGTCTCATGTAATTTCTAAGCACTGTAGGTGATGACTCGTAATTCTATTGTGAAAGCAGTGAGGTTGTTAACCTGCAGTTTAAAGCATATTTAAGACAAAGAGCGCAGCCTCTTAAGCTGAATTGTATATCAGAGTAAACAGATTTTCACTTTTTACTTTTTATTATACAGTCAATGAATTATGTTCCATTTCTGGCCCTCTTGTACAAAATTATATAAATACAAGTCTAAAGAAAGGCGAACACTCCAGTACCTGATTATGTCTACTGCCTTTACGCGATTACAACAAACTCTTGTAGGAACCTAATGGTGAAATGCTTCTGAATCTATTTTGAACTAATTGCCACATATTCATGTATAGCTTGTGTGCACAGTTGTGGTAAATAATGGCCAAACACTCTTGACTTCCTCCTCTCCAGCTTTTCTTTAGCTGAGGGGTCACAGCCTGCAGCCTCAATAATGCCACAAGGTCAAGCGGTCTACACTGAAAAACACCTGGGATTGACCACTCTGCTTCATACAGCAAGCTGTCAAATGCACATATACAGTGATCCATGTATACTTTGTTAGACCCCTTTCAGTTTGTTCTTCAATGATCAGGACCACAACAGAGCAGGTAATGTTTGGATGGTGGGTCATTCTCAGCACTGCAGTTGCACTGATGTGACTGCATGTTACTGGAATTTTTACATGCTGTGTCCACTCACTGTCCACTCTATTAGACAGTCATACCTTGTTGGTCCTCTGTGTAGATGTGAAGTCAGATACAATAGGTCCTCTAGTCCTTAATCAGTGGGCACAAGCTGCTGCCCTTAGAACACTGTTGGCTGGATAGGTTTGGTTGGTGGACTGTTCTTCTGTCCAGCAGTGAGCCTGAGTTCTGCAACACTGCTGTGCCTGAGTCGCTCATATCAGCACAACACACACTAACACACCACCACCACGTCAGTATCACTGAAGTACCACCCAAATAATACCTGCTCTGTGGTGGCCCTGTGGGGGTGCTGGCCATTGGGGGAAAAACAAAGTATACAGAAAAACAGATGGACTACAGTTTGTAACTATAGAACTACAAATTGCACCTATGTGGTAGGTGGAGCTGATAAAATGGGCAGTCAGTGCAGTAATTAAAAGCTGGTTTTAATGTTATAGCTGATTGGTGTACATATAAGGTATGCATTGACAGAAATACAGGCGTATTTGCTCATTTACTAAAATTTTATTTCCGAATAACGTGCTTAACTGTAAGCAGAACACAGCATTGAATAAAATGGAACTGATTCTTTCCTAATATATACACTTAATAAACTGGATTTGTGATAAAAGGATGCTTTTTCCTGCAAGAGTATCTCTACAAGGGCCACATACAAATGTACACACAATCATAAACACATCAGCGTGCATGCATCAAGTGTACGTATCTGGAAACATCCAGACATCTACACAAATGAATATGTGTAAGATTCAGAAGTTCATGCAGGTGTATTAACACATTCATTAGTGCACATGCCTTTGCTATGCCATTGATTAGAGAAAGAACTGAATGAGAGTGCAAAAAAGAGAAATAGAGGGAGAGAGAAGGGAGAAAGACAGAACAAGAGAGAGAGAGAGAGAGAGAGAGAGAGAGAAGAAGGGAGAGAGAAGCATCGTGTATTGAGGGCTAAGCACAGCAAGGGAGGGAGAGAGGGGAACACTCTTTTGAACGAATGTGTGAACAAAAGGCTGCTCAAACTGTCGGGCCTGAAGCCTGGGGTGTTTACGGCTTCTGTATCTATAACCAACAAATCACGCCTTCCCCCTCACCGCCGCCCCTCAGCCACCTCGCTTTATTGGGAACAGCAAATTAGGGCCCCGTCCATCTGGGTGTTAGCACCAATTATGGGAGGAAGCTGTCAGCCCAGATTAGAGCCAGTGGGCAAGGCGGGCGTATGAGCGGCTTTTATTAGTGAAAGAGAGGAAGAATTATTAGTGAGAGAGAGGGAAAGAGACAGAGAGAGAGAGAGAGAGACCAAAGCCATGAATATAAGTACTAATAACTAAATAACTGCCATTTGCTGAATGTTTAATGTAATGTAACAGTAATTCATCTTCTTAATAAAAAAACATTTGGAAGATGTATTTGTTGAGGGTCTGCATGTTGGTCTCAGAAATATTTGACTTACATTGTCGTTTCATATGCATTTCTGTGTATGACTTAAGATTAATAAATAGTGAACTTACACAGTAAACCTGTAGGTATCAATGCTAAGGGTCCACAGTTAGGCCCACATTTCTGTTCCTAACTCTGATAAACACATAGCCTTTTGCCAAACTATTCCTAAAGTGTACTGAATAACATGTAATAAGCTTAATAATTAAGTAACAAACTTGTAGTTAACTTCCTAAACTTTCTTATTCTTGTCTAAAGATTTAGAGATCTATTGTCTATTGTTCATATCTGGGCCTACATGTTGCTGCTTCACTCTCATAGCTACAAAGTCTTCAAATTAGTTTCAGGTTCATAATTCAAAAAAGCTTCTGAATAATATGTTGGAATAAATAGATTTGTTAAAAAATAATAAGCCTAAAGTTTAAGAAGTTGAGAATGTTGGTTATGGCTCTCAAAGACAAACTGTGTTAAAGTGAGAAAAAGCCCTCATCACGCTTTTCTGCAATTTGTTGTCTCTTTTGTTGATGTTCACTGGCACTACGGCAGAAAACTTTTTCCCCACTGCCAGCACCACAAAAGAGCCATCATTAACTTTTTGCTCCATGGGAATGCAAAAAGCCTCAGTCCAGCCACCCTCCCCCCACCCCTTCTTTCTCTGCTCGCTTGTCAAGGCCTCTCATTTGCGAAGACCAGGTGTGCAGAGGCCTGGGATAAGGGGAGGAGGGGACTGTGGAGAATGAGAGAAGTGTTGGAAGAGAGCGAAAGAGGAGGGGCAGCGGACACACAATGGAGTCTGAAACCATGCCAGGGGGCAGTGATGCGCACCGTCCGAGCTGATGGAGTGAACTAGTGGATGAGGGGTAGAGGAGTAAAGGGAACATCAGGGAGGGGCGGTGGAGAGAGTACGGTAGGCCAAAAAAAAACCGAGGGGAATGGAGGATGGAAGGAGAAGAGATAGAACGAGTGGATGAAGAGTGGAGGTGGGGGAGGTGAAGGGGTGGGAGCAGGACTAATAGGGCCTAATTGAATTGGATGTGCCGGGCAGACAGAGGCTGTGGAAGTAATCTGATGTGTCACAGCAGATAAAGAGCGGCTGATCCAGAGTGTCCGCCTCATGTGACAGACTGTAACATAGCCTGTGAGAGGGCAGCGGCGCCCTTTGTCCACAGCCACAAAGGAAGGCATGAGGGCCTGGCAAGCAGTAACAGCCCCCGCCCTGCCAGTGCCGGCCCATGGGAGGGGCACAGGCAGCCTGGACCAGAGGGAGCAGGTTCAGGTTTAGGGAAGATTCAGAAAGTGTCAGAAATGCTAAGTAGACGCTAGATTGCAGTAATCACAAATATTTAAAATATTAAAAATAGTAGTTATAATAGATATAGATATATAATAGATCTGTTCTTGACTGTTCTAATTTAAAAGCTATACACAAACAAGAGCATTTAAAATTAATAACACACTTTAAACTGCTCACAGAACTGCTACTGTTTCTCACACAGTTAAATAGGATTTTCCAAGTTCAACAGTTGTTACAAAAGAATGCTTTTGTGGGTGGTTCAAGGACAGGTCAATTCATTCATAGGCATGCCAACAATCACCACGGTGACAAGAGACTTTGAAATGTGAAAATGTCGCCAGCAAAAATAAAAAAGTGTAAAACAAATCATTTTTAGTTGACTCTCTTCCTTCAACACAAGGTTAACTCCACGCTGAAGATTTAGCCGTGAAATGCTCAGTTATAGTAAATACAAAGGTGAAGAATCACAATCTGAAAACATATACGTTGAAAATGGAAGTTGTGGCTAAATTTAAATTGTTACTGGTTCCTATAACAGCAGCACACCTAAACAGTTTAGGAAAGAAATCCCTTCCTCATCTTTCCACAATGATCTTTGATTGGAGGGCGAGGGGGCATCACATGATCCCAACTTGGCAACATCTGCGAGAACGCAGGTGGCTGGAGTGGGAATGGAGAGGAATGAGACAGAGGGGTGAGTGTGTGTGTGTGTATGTCCTGTTTCTCCAGCACATCCTAAAACAGAAAACGGCTCAAGAGCACAACGTGGTCGCTGTCAGGATCTGAGCTAAATTGTTTCCTCTTTTTTGTGAGTCAGATTTATATTCAAGACTGTCTGCTGGGCAGTGTTTCCGTTCTCCCTTTCAGTCGTTCTATGTTCACTGGCATCTTCATTGAATAACCCACACACATTAACAGAAACGGCGTGCTAATGCATTGGACATGCACTGTGAGGACACAGCACGAAATAGACTTGGATTATCTGGAAATCGTGGTTAATGCCAAACAGTAAATAAGACGTATACATATAACTATTGCATTGTTAGAAGACTCAAACAAAAACGAATGAGGCATATTACAGTATGGGCTTGGTTTAAAGTATGAGTGGTGGAGAGGTATATGGCCTAGAAAGAGTTAAATGGGAATGATGAGGTGTTTGGGATGGGGGTAGGAGGGGATAGGGTAGTACTGGATGGAGGGAGGGGCGTAGAACTGGATCAGGTCAGGGTATAAGGGTCAGATGAGGTGGTGGGAGGGCATTTATGTATAGGATGATGAGCTTGTATGGATTGAATACGGTGGGATGATTGTCTGTGGTGAATGGGGTATAGGAGGTTGGAGATATGTGGGCTAGGTAAAGTGGGGGTTGTATGTACTATATGGGGTTAGGGTGTTGTAGTGGCCGGGTGAGGTGGGGAGGTATATGGGATGAGGAACTGTACAGGCTATGTGGGCAGAATATTGTGAATGAGGTGAAGAAGTGTAAGGGCTGCATGGGCTACTGGGTAAAATGGGTTTTATGGGATGCACAATATATAAAACAAGGATGCATGAGAGAAGAGTATAGGTGGGCTAGGAGATTATGGGATGTGTGGGATTATGGGCGGTATGGTATGATGTTGTATGTAGGCTGGATGTGGTGGGGGTGTAGTGAGTAGGGGGCGTATGGTCTGGACAGGAGGTGTATTGGCTAGATGGGTGGGGGGTTGTATCTTCACTGAATGCAAGGCAGAAAAGCTGGACGGGGGGTTAGGTGGGGGTCGTGGTGTGTAGGACGCAGTGGGTAGCGATGGGCCAGGGCACGCAGATGTGTGATTGCGACGGACTAAAACCCTGCCAAGCCCTGCTGTGCAGGGTCGCGACCCTTACAGAATCAGTGCTTCTGCATGTCAGAACTAATGCAGGTCTTCCGGATCCCAGCAGAGAGAGAGAGCGAGAGGGAGAGAGAGTGAAGGGGATTAAAAGAGAGGGTAAGGGGTTCTCCCCAGTTGATTGGAAAACAGCCTCAGTGTGCAGGTGGATGGGCTCACAGCAAGTGGGTGTTAGGAAAGAGGGCAGGAGGACTTTAAGGCTTAAATACAAGCTCAAAAAATCACTTCACTCTCCAGGCTTTGGGTCCAGCCAGGCTTTGGGTCAGAAGCAAGTCTGAGTTCTGAGTCCCAGGCTCAGAATCAATCTTTCTCATTCACTTTGCTTTCTTCCACAGAGTGACCAGCCCCCATGACACAGCTGTCTGTTCACTGTACCACTTTGTGCCAGGCCAGACTGGGGCTTCCTGTGGCCTCATCTATAGGAGAGAGAAGTGCTCTGTCTGTGCCACGTTGTGCCAGTCTAGATTACTTCCTCCATTCCATCATCTTTTCGGGACTGTGACAGACTGTCTGTGACATGGTGTGCAAGCTGAATTGCAGATGTTTCCCTTTATCATGGTCTGATAGTGGAGCTCACTATTTTGCAATCAGATCATTCCTCCAGCCGGTCTGCGAGCGCAGTGACATTTATAAACCAAGTCCAAACAGGGATAAAGAACCAAACGAAAAAAGAACATAAAGAAAAAGTAGTGGAGAAATATCCACTCAACATTTGATTATTGATTCCAAAGGAATGTGTGTTGTCCAGGGTCATGATGCCAAAAAGATGCACCACTTTACTGTTGACCACATCACAGTGCACTGTACCTAGTCTGCAGTCTATTTGTGGGCAGTATAAGTTAGTATAGCTATTTCACAATAAACTATATGCTTGCGTTAGAGGCCTACAATTACATTAAATAGTTGTGTTAATTTTTTGTTGATTTTTGTTGATTTTAACTACTTATTGTAACTTTTATTTAGTGTTCTATTTTTGTTCTTTTATATTTTATATCTTTCTATTAAATAATTTTTATTGTCTATTATTTTAGTTGTTTTTAACTTACTTTTAATTCATATTCATAATTTTTTATTACATTCTTATTGCTATTTTATATCCATTTTATCTATTTTATTTGTATTTTTAAAAACTTATTTTTCCTGCTGATGATTAAATTGTATTTAATTACATTGTAAACTAGGGTCACTCTCAATGTTCTTCTGGGTCAAAATAAAAGTTTAAACATCTGCACGTTTAAATCAATGTTGAGTGTGGCACCACAGAAAAAAATATATTAATTGGAGTCTAAACACACATTCTCATTAAAAGATAAATATAAATATAACATGTAAATATAAAATAAAATAAATGTGAAAGAAGAAGAACTGCTAAAGTCTATGTCTGTATGCAGGCTGTAGTAAAGAACCCAGTCATGCTTAAGAAGATGAACAGAAGCAACAGGTTGCTGTTGACAGAGTCACGGTGCCACCTTGAGGCCAAATTGAATTACAGCCACCAAAATCGGCCTGCAGGAGCCCCAATTCCGGCTCCAGGGGGTCAACACATCGGCTCAGAGTCTTTACAAGGATAAACCAAAGTAATGTTCCTAATTTAATAACATGCTTTGGCACTGTCTATGATGTTACATAATAATACCAAATCCTCTCCCGGTAAGAATTAATCTAACAAACTAGAAGAATAAGTCCACAAATACAGCATTATAGCCTTTTTCACATATTCAGGATTATATAAGTATATCATTCTGACCACACAATATCCTGTATATCGCTACTTTCAAAACCAAACTTTGTATCAAAATTTTTTTTGTTTGTCAGTTTTTTTACATAACTTAAAAAATGCCTGATACTCTTTACGCTGTGTGAAAATTTCATGATAAAAGGGCCAAAAGAAGTGTCTAGTTGCAGTGACTTACATTAAAAACCAAGAAAGTTTTCCTTTTTGTTTCGTTCCGGCAGCAGCGATTTACTGGAGTGGCTTTTACTTTTACCAAACATTATTTTTCTTCCATGTGCAACCATTGTGGAACTTCCACACAGATTTCCATACTGGATTCCTGTTATATCCATTTATTCTGATAAAGCAAATCTTCATAATTGATATAATATAAAATCTCATGTTTATTTACAAATATTCAGATATTGCTGATTTGGCGTTAATACATTCTGTGTTATCTCTTGTCTCAGATGCTTTAGCCCATACGCGATCATCCACACACACACAGGCTGTCTTCAGAGTGTGGTAAGAAATGTATGTGTGCTGGAGATGCTTATCCTTGTGGCATCATCATCAGCCCAGTTTTATTTATGTTTGCACACTGCGGTGAAGTCAATGAGCGGCCACTCAAGACTGCAAGGCTGCCTTGTCAGATCGTATAGCATCTCCCCCCGCACCCCCCCACTCCTTCTACTTCATACTGTACTGCAGCGTAAACAGCAAAATGCACTTCCACCCTGACCCAGAGCCCTTTTTGTCATTCTCATATGTGCTGTCTCTTCCTCTTCCACGTGGGTCCCTATTCCACGATCACCTTGTGCTCTGAAGCTTTGCCTCTGCCCTGAGCACTCATGACCTGCTAACCCTGCGGTGACCTCTATTAGGCAGCCTTGCGTTAAGCCACGCTTAATCCTGTCACACTGTTATTACTGTAATGATGAGTGTGGGTTTGGTGTGTGTGTGGGTGTGTGTGTGTGTGTGTGTGTGTGTGTGTGTGCGTTTCTGTGAAAGCTTTCACGGTTCATTCGTTCATGATTCACTTTATGTCATTTTACGTAATCGTGAGAGGTAGAGGGCACGAGATTATATAAAACTGCCACATGTCAGAAAGCCTTTGGATTCGACACATACCTGCCAATGTTCACACACTGAGAAAAAAAACAAAACAAATGATGCAGAGATATACAACTGTTTCCAGACGTACCTCCAAATGAGCTTCTAATTAAAGAGTTTCACTATTTTAAGATGCACCCATTGTTGACACAGCCATTCAACTGCTCACACATACCTCCATAATAATATCCTTGGAGTTGCACTGTCAGTAGAATGGGACACTGAGCTGTGTGAGAGCCTAAGGTTGCCCTGCTCAATGCCAAGCACTGAGGAATCTAAATCCCAGCACTGGGCTGTGAAGCAGTGGTGCTACATGCTCTGGAGAGAGCATACCATTATTGCCTTTAAGATGTGTTCAGATGGTGTTTATGACAGTATTAGTGCCTGACCTCACTAATGCTCCTGTGGCCTTTGGCCCTGGAATGAAACAAGCTGCTTTTTGGTGAGCTCATTAATAATTTGATTGGCTCTGATTGGCTGGTTTACAGAAGGACATTACAATAATCAGTTACTTGATGCTTGCTGGTAGCTAACATTACCTATACTAGCTATTGGCTTACGATCTGCACATTAGCACAAAGTAACTTAAAGTGGTTACTCACTATGAAACATTCAGGTTAAGGTGGCCTGGTTGCTTCTCGCAGGTTCCTGTTGGGGTTGTGATGCTAATAAAGGTGCTCCTCTCTTCAGTCTCTTCAGTGTCAAACGAAAAAGAGAGTGTTCAACATGTTCAGTATGTGAGTATGTTTATTAGCAGTTATCATTGAATACCTGCTTTGACCTCTCACTACTACATTAAGCTAAATCAAGATTGCTGCTGAATAAAAAAATAAATAAATAAGGAAACTAAACTTTGTTCTTCAAACTAAAGCTCAAGATATTATCTATATCTTTCAAAATAAGACATTTATGCTTCTTTGAATTGTATACATGCTTATGTACATCTATTCTAATGATATATGGTGCTCTCATACATGTATATCGTTCCTGTCCATTTATTTTTCTATGGCAGCTTGTCTTTATATACGTTTCATGATGAATGGACCAATATAAATGCTCCAAAAACAACTTTCATTGACTTAAAAATAACTTTCATTAAAAGTAAAGAACATTGTTGGTGTCTACTGTATAAGTTGTTGCTTTGGAGATACTTGTACAGTATGCACTCTGAGTATTAATTTATATTGATATTAATATGACACACTACAGCAGTTAAGACATATAATGGTATTTATTTTATGTAGGAAATGGCAGTATACTTCAATAAATTGAATGTAAAAAGTTTACACACCATCTACGCTGGCCTATTAGAATATTCTTATATGTGTTCTGTAACTCAAGCATGATGTTGTCCTGCACTCTAATCATTTCAATGCAGCTTTATTTGGGACCACATTTCCCGAACTCACCTCTATAATCCTCCGCCAATTCAATATGTCTATGCATATCAAAAGCCGGCTGTTGGCAAGAGTTGTAGCATTATCTTATGATGCCACTCACTTCTGGCCATGCAAATCCATAAACAAAATATAAACAACAGATGCTGCAGTTTATCCCGCTGAAACACATGAGATCACCGTCATTCAAAACCAGTGAAGCCCATCGATACTCCACTGAGTCTATAAATACCCAGCTGCTGCAGTAACTCACACATGTCTACTGTAGCAGTGCCTGTAGATGTGCTCTGTATATCTGGGTGTACTTTCACTACTTCTTTTCAGGAAGCAAAATAATCACTACGTCACTGTGATGTTGCATAATACCTGGTTCAGGCGTATGAGGAGCTGTGTATCAGCACACATGTGGACTGATTGGAGGTGGAATTATTATTAATACAGTATTAGACTATAACACTTATAATTTACCAGGGCAGATTTAACAGAATTGGTGACTTGTGGCAAAGCTGCCAATTTAAAGTCACCTGGCTCTTCAGTATGACCCATTTACAGACAGTGTTTGTCTGTAGAAATGTTATTGCTATGGGTGTGGCTGGGACACCTGAACTCAACAACCACACTAGACCAGAATGCCTCTGTAGTTGTTTAGTTTATAGTTTAACATAAACTCTATCAACTGGGCTTGTAAGCTTAATGCAGAGCTACAGAGTCAGTTAGTAATATAACAGTAATCTTAAAACATGAAAACAATCCTCATTATGTTCTTACTTTGGTCAATATATATATATATATATATATATATATATATATCGCCAAAATCACAACTTTACATGAGAGGCTAACAACCTACTTTACTTTCAGTATAAGTCAATGGAACCAGATTTTATTCCACGTTATTTTGGGGCATGTCTATTGGTCCATTTATCATTATCATTTCTATGCAATGTAAACGGCAACTGCTGCATTCAAATGATGTAGAAAAATAAAAATAGTATATATAAACCTTTACTTTACACGCTAAAAACTCACAGTAAACTAGCCCGTTTTGCTAAAACATGCGTTCTCTTAAGGAGTCAGCTAGTGTAGAGAGCTACCTCGGTGGGTTAAATGGGTCTTCACTTTGCTGAAGACCCTTCAATTGTTTATGGGCTGTTTGGCAAGCTAAAGAATATTTAATCACTCTTGTCTGTGTTTTGGTGACAAACCCCGTTGTCTGTCTGCTGAGTGGGCCGGAGGAGGAGGAAGAGAGAGAGAGAGGTGAGCTGCGTCACAAAGCGAGCAGTGAAGAGAAAATCTCCGCTCACTGCGCAACTTTCACAGCCTGCGTTACGAGCCGCGTCTCTTCCACTAACGCAGCACTCAGCCATATATCAACTGATATTCTTTCCAGCAGCCCAGTCATTTAGGTGAAAGATACAATCAGCTGAATCAAAAATATTTATTTATTTATTTATTTATTTATCCCAAACTTTGTTTTTTTTCTGGTATCATCACTCTCCGGTACTGGAAATAAATAGTTTTAAATACAAATGGAAAACAGCGTGTCTGTTCCGCTAGCAACGTCTAATACATTCGTCGGTAACATAAATAAATAAATAAATAAATAAACAAGCAAATACTCTAATATAACTCATACACATATACAACTCATATAAACAACTAATAATATGAATTGTTTATTTGTAATTGAACAATGTATTTCTTTGCATTTGAAAACTGAAATCACGCGTAAGATGCGTAAATAAATTTGATATTTCGACCAAAATATGCTACATTAATTATATTAGTTCAGTGTATTTACCAACCAGCTTGCACGTGTACGTGTAAAAGTATTAAACCACCTTCTCTCTGTTTTAACATCGATTAGGAAATACGGCTGATGTTCTAACAATGCGCATTAATACATCCTCAGTATTCTTCTGACGCTGGTAACGTTTTCTTCTGGTAAGTCGGTTTAGGCTCTCAGGATATAGTATTACCTGTACTTCTGTGTAGAGCGCGTCTTATAACAGTAGGACATTTCGACCAGGCAGCACCTCCGAGTGAAGAACAGCATTTCTTAGTAATGTAGAACTGAAGAACAAGTTTATGGGTCTAATGTTGATTGTAGAATGAAAAAAATGATGTAATCGTGTTTTGGTGGAGTGTAAAATAAAGAATTGAGAGGCGAAGTGATTCTCTTCGTGCTTCTGGAAGTCTGGACTGACGCGTTTCAGTCAGAGCACTTTGGATTAAACACAAATTAAAACAGTGTCAATATTTTCATATTTGCCTTATTAACAAACAAAAAACTATAAAAATGTTGTTTCTATATTTGGGATGTATATAATATTTGAAATATATATGGAAATTGCCTTCACACATCTATTGTGCTCCTACAATTTTAATCCAACAACAAAAGTTCGTAAATAATCATTTATTATGTTAATAATATACCCCGTCTTCGCCCGATGACGCTGGGATTGGCTCCAGCACCCCGTAACTGGATGAGTGGGGTGAATGGATAATGGGTGGATGGATAGATGTTAATTATATAATAAAATATAATATAATATAATATAATATAATATAATATAATATAATATAATATAATATAATATAATATAATACTCCAGTATTATTTGAATATTACAGCTGACCCTCTGGACAGTTGTAGAGGTCGTTTTTGTGGAATCTCCAAAACACTGATCAATTGCATATTGCCTATATTTATTTGGAACCATTCCTTACCTTACATAAACAGATTTCACCCAGAAACATCATTTTAAAACATTTGAGGGTAAAAAAAACAACTAAAAGCCCCCAATTAACAGATCTAACATTTACAAACGCTGTTTGATTATTCCACATTGACCAGAGGTCTTGAAAACTGATCGCCCGACGAAGGTGGGATTCGAACCCACGCGTGCAGAGCACAATGGATTAGCAGTCCATCGCCTTAACCACTCGGCCACCTCGTCCTTCTGGTGACGATTTCTGTACAATAATATTCAGTGACCTACTTAAGAGACTTCATCACTGTGTGTTTAACTTTATTTATAGATATATGACAAGGTTTAGAATCAAATCCAAGTTAAACTGTTACAAGCTTAGCCATGTTCCGTGCGCAGTAGTTTTTACTTTCATGTCATAGAGCTTCAGGCAGTTCTTTCTCCTCCGAGGTCTGAAAGAGGACAGTGAAACTTATTCAGTCACACTGGTATTTAAACCAGAACGCACAGCACAATAGATTAATAGTTCATTTCTCCTGTATTAATCACCTGCTTTCTGTGGTCTTTAAAAGGGCACCCTGACAATTTCTCTTTATTCGTGAACATGTTAGTTATGTTTTACCTCCCATTAGAGCAGAAGGAGAAGTGAAAGGACAGTTGGAGGGTCAGAAGTGGCCTTTAGGGGGATTCCACCGATTTTCCAAAATTTAGCATAATCTGTAGTTTTCTGATTAAAATCATTGTAAGAGGTTTGATGTGAACTGGAGCGCTGTTTAGAAACCTTATATCTTTTGCTCATATGTACAATAGTGGTAATAAGAACCAGAAATCTGGATGACTGTAGATGTTTCTGGCTCACAGCACTGCGCAGTTGCACACTTCCCTGCTTCCACCTCACGTGATCCAGCTCATGAAGCACGGCACAGCCTCTTCACGAGCACATGTGTTTAGCGTTTTATCTTGCAGTGGTTGGAAGTGTTGGTGGAAAATGAACAGGGACGATTATACAGTAAAACAGAACCAGCCGACGAAGGTGGGATTCGAACCCACGCGTGCAGAGCACAATGGATTAGCAGTCCATCGCCTTAACCACTCGGCCACCTCGTCCCATTCCTTGTTCTAAAAGAGCATTTTATGACACGTTATCTTCTTGGCAAATGCTCCTGTCACTTCCATCGTACCTGTTCTACACAGATTCATTATAATATCTTTATCACATATTAAACTCAGAACAGAACAGAGACAAACATGTTCATGTTTGCAAGAGTGTATGCGTCTAACTCTGTTATACACTCTGACATGAACAGTTAGTCTATAACTTACTGCACTTGGAGGTAGTACATGCAGAATGAGTTTCGCACAAATATGATATATCTGTTAATGCCCATTTACCTCCCACAGGGGTACTACCGTATAGTCTCTGGACCAAGAAGAGAAGACAAAAGAGAAGAAAATCTCTCTTTTGATTATGTATCTCAGGTGGAACTTTTGAAAAGCCGCAACTTCTTCCAGGCAGTGTGGGGCCACTGTATGTACAAAATTGGCCCCGCGACAACCTGCCCAGTTAACCTCAAAACCGGAGAAACATGAGGGCTTCCTGTGGGTCACAAACACAAGGAACCTAACATAGCACCCTACATGTGCCCCTGGTTTCATGACTGACTGGGGCCCCACAGTGGGCCCAATGTTTTGTCTATTTAAACCCCTGCATAGTGAATAAGCAGTCTTTTGTCTTTTAACTACTTAGCCACCATTCTATAAGCATTTAACTCATATTTTCGTGTTTCTCTGTAAACTATCTATTCACCTTCCTCTGCAAATAAATAAATAAATAAACAAATAAAACATACAAGCATGCAATTAAAACATACAAATAATAAAATACTCAACAAATTTAGGTTGTTGATGAGGATGGGATTTAATGAACCTAATTAGCCATGGTTAATGAAGAAGCAAATAATCTGAATTCCTACAAGCGGTTCTTTTCTCTGTGTTATAAACACTGAAATATGATGTTGCCCATTTTTCCACAGATCACTTCATTTTTATACTTGAAGTACTGGAGTAAACTGATGACCTGACAGGTATTTTCACTTTATGCCTCTCTTCACTAATTTTTGAGACATTTGTTATTCTTCTGTAACGTTTCAGACGCAGTAATTTAGTGAAGGAAAACCAGCCTGTTGAGTAGATTCTCAAAACTTTCCACCTCGACGAGGATGGGATTCGAACCCACGCGTGCAGAGCACAATGGATTAGCAGTCCATCGCCTTAACCACTCGGCCACCTCGTCTACACAACAGCACTATTAGAGCAGAGAACTGTAGGGGGTGTAAACAGGCAGCAAACGATCTACTCTCTGCCACATGATCTGATGTTCTTAAGTGTCGTTTTTGGTCAGATTTCCCATTTTTTACATACGTTTTGAGCAACATTTTCCTGTTTTTGTTGGGAATCATCCTCTGGATTTACTTACATACTTCAGAGAGTACTTTCCTACTAATGTTTTGGGCATTCTTTAATAGCACATGTTGCTCTTTGTGTGTATAATTGTGTGTATATTTCTTCATGAATTGACAAAAAGAAATGACTCCAGCTACTTTTACAGATTACAGTTACTCTGACTTACCTTTAAAGTAAAGTTTGTTTTTAATTTTTCTGTAAATTTATGATTCTGGAAATTCCAACAGTGGCAATCGTGGTGAAGTTAACTCTAACTAACCAGAATCATTTGCATTATTTGAAGTGGTGTTTCCCGTTCATATCTCTATAATCCCCAAAAGCCTCTATTTTTAAATCATGGTCAAAAGAAAAATGCCTATAACACAGTAAGTGTTCTCCTGGATCTGCTTAATCTTCCTATTGGCCACAAATAATAACAGTTAAATGAGCAAATAAGCAACTTACATAATCTTTTTTTTATATTAATTAAAAATATGTGTCTACACATGATCCTAGTTACCTTACTGGTTTCATCCACTCTAGAGAGCTTCTGAGACGGTGAAAAAGTGAGACGGTGATTGATGATGTACCATCATTTGTTTGGACTATATTATCTTCTATCTTCTTCAGAGATCAAACGGATTACATGTTTTGCATGGAGTTGTGATGGTGTTTGCCCTGAACACTAATTTGATACACAAACATAACTGGTTTTAAGGGTTTGCCTCTCTTTATTCCGCTAAATTCTTGGCTAGTTCTCCTAAATCACTTCTCTTTCTGAACTTCAAGACATATATGCAGAGCACATGGGCTAAGCACTCTCATATCATTAACCACTTATATCTCTCTGAACTCTGTACAATGCAGCGCTTCACTAAAATATGATGTTTGGGAGGTCCTTAATCACAGAAGTTTCCGTTCTCCTTTTTCTCTTACGGTACGTATTTCTTACAGATCAGGCTTTGGCCTCACTCCTCTCAGTTCCTTTGGATTGTCACAGAGATGTTGTGTCCAGGGATAGAAATCAACATATTAGGTAAGATGTATGCTGTTTCTTTTGTCACCGTGCATTCTTTTTGCAAATATTGGGCTTTCATTTCATTTTATTTTCTTACTTGACATTGCCATGAATGCATTTTATCTTAAGTGAGACCATTTCAAGTGTAAAATATGTGATACAGGCAATTTAACAATTGCAGGTAATGGCCACTGTAATAGCCTTATTTAGTTCAGGGCTCATTTGAAGTCTACGTATATATATATATATATATATATATATATATATATATATATATATATATATATATATATATATATATATATATAAATATATATATGTGTGTGTGTGTGTGTTGCATGGTGATAGTTTTAATATGTCAAGTTTAAAACTGAACTAGTATGTTGAATAATGCAACATGCAAAGAATGATTAGGCAAGACCTGGTATGGAGAAAGCTGCATTTGTTTATTGTCTTTGTTTATCTGGAGCTAAGGAGGATAAGGAAGTGCTTTCTGAACTTGTACAGAAATTTTGAGGTCACTCCTCCGTATTGGTTTCATTTCCTTAGCTCTCATACAATAAACGTTTTTATATTTATATTAAACTATGGACTATTTTATTATTCATGTCCTAAAGAAATCCTAAAGAAAACCTTGCATCTGCACAAAGATAAGGAGATGGAATTTTTTTTTAATTCTTCATACAAGTCAATGGAACCACCTTTTTTTCCCAAGTGTTTCTGGTTCATTTATTTTTTTTCATTCATCATATAATTTACCCACAATGTAAAGACCAAAAGCCACTTTGAGTTCTGTCAGAACCTGACAAATCAATTGGAGATAGAAGGTGATATATTTGTTCTATATGTTAACTGTGGGTCATTTGTATCTGAACTTTCCACCAAAAATGTGATGTTGCTGTGATCATATCTTCCCTCTAAACCTAAAATGTGTTTTTTTCTCTTTTCCCAAGACTCTGAGGATGAGAGCATCACATCTTCAGAGGATGAAACAGACATCCAGGTGCTTTAACGTGTTATTGCTATAAATTAGGACTTTATTTATATTAGGACTTGCTACACGAATGCAATACAAACTCTTGAGGTTCCTGAATGGTTCTTGGCCTGGGTGTGTTGATTATTGTAGAACATTATGTGTAGCTCCTTTAAACTTTGAATTCAGAACCATTGCTTAAAAGGATTATAGGGTACCAAAAGTGGTTATTCTCTGGCATCACTCTAAAATACTCCTTTCTGGCCTGCTTATTTTTAAAAGAGCAGATACAATCCATCTAACGTGTGATTAACTCTATGGAGTTTCGTCCTATTTCACATCTTTTGCAGGTTGAGATTTTGGAAAAGCAACGAGATGAGGCCAACCAGATGCTGTCTAAAATGGAAGAAGGTGGGACCATGTCTTTGGGCACATAGAGCATCTCTGTAAACCACTTTCTTGCACTCCACATGAATAATCCAAGTGCAAAATGTAAAAACGATGCAGTACCTTCATCAAAAGACTGTTCAAGTCATATCAAACTCCGGTCCCATAAGGTCGAGTAACTGCATAGTCTAGGGTTTTCCTGCTCTAACACAACTGACTCAGGGTATTAAACCAGGTGTGTTATTCATTGAATTTGTCTGTTTCAGAAGAACTGAATGCCATTAAAACTATAATTTAGAACTGCAGGCAGAAATGGCATCCAATCTTCCTACAATATCTAGAGCCCTATATTTTTTGTAATTTCTATCTAATGCACCTTTTTCTCTACAACAGCATCTTCTCAACTGCTGAAGGAGATAGACGCGCTGGAGATGCAGTTTCAGATTGAACGCTCTTGTAGAGAGAGTGCTGAGGCCTTTGCTTTACAGGTGAGCTAAGCAATATACTATTGTTAGCAAAAACTTTGTTATGATTATACAATATCATTTCCAATATCACACTTTTTATATAATGTGGTATTATACTGTACTTTGCTATGAATTTTGGGAACTGATGTTCATTCTCTGATATGTGATATTGCTGTAGTTATGTGCAGTTATGTGTCTAGTGGTATACAGTACTGGGCCATAGGTAGAGACCCCCCTTCATCTATTTTATTTGCCATTATTAGGTACATCATTACATTTTTTGTATATTAAGCAGAATAAATTACATAAAAATTGTAATTACTAAATAGAATATTGTGTTTTTCAATACTTACTGTATCCACCCTTTACCTTAAGTACACCATCTATTCTTTTTAGGACACTTGGTTTAAAATTAATGTATTAATTGTTATTAATGTAATCATAAAACATCTAAAAATAATTAATATGCCGTTACAACACTGACTTGTTTGCTGAACGGTGAACCCACATTCTCTTATACTGTCAAAGCTTAGACTTTGATATTTACTGATCCTTCATTGTCCTGTTGATCAGTCAGAATGAAATCTGTGAGCTTCATCACATATTCATATTCATCAGCTAGAACAGCTCACCGTTGCCCTTTTAATTTATGTGTTTATTAATACATTGTAACATGTTTATAACTTAACTAATAATCTTTAAGAAACTAATTATAAATCATTCATAAGGGTAGGTTCATTCTTTCCCTTATTGCTGATAAAGTTTTTTTTTTCTTTTGACATGCCCCTTAAAGTGGATTATCTTCAGTCAAACCAGAAATTTTTATTATTAACTTGATAAGAAAGGCTGTGTTGACTGGAAATAAAATAAATGACAGGTGGTCTTTTTTGCACAGTACTGTTGGTTGTCTGTGGAGTGTAGTCATAAGAGTCAATGGAGTGTTTTAGTAGAGTGAAGTTATCTGCACCCCCACTAGGCAGGCCAGTTATGCAAGGCAATCTGGGAAGTAGGCCCTGATGCAAGCTTACATGTGTTTTGTAGGAGTTCCTGAAACTAGTTTCAAGTCAGTTGTACATGTCACCTGCACTAAAACTGACTTTCTTCAAATCCTCAATCTCTGTAGGGTTAATAGTTTGAGTGTGGAGGCAGGGAGGGGCCTTCATTGCTCGGTGCACAATCACTGCCTGGACCTGCTTTATTATATGGCTTTTAGTTTTTGCCACTTCTTTTGTCGAAGCAACTCGCAGTTGCATACACTGCAGTCAAAGCAATACTCAGTGTGTAATATGCTCTCAGAATATAATGGTATATAATTTCAATTTGATAGTTTTACAGATGTGCCTTGTAGCCTGTACGGTTGATGTACTGCTGAACAACATATGGCATGTTTACAATGGTTACAGTTATTCACATACTATAAAATTACAGTACAATGTCCAACGGTTCAGTGCTGTAAGACAGCTGGCAGTACTTTATTGTAAATGTTGAAAAAAAAACACCATAATACAACATAAAGGTATTCTCATAAACCAGAAAAGATTTTAATAATGCTTAAAGCAAAGGGACTGTGGCTGTGAGTCCTGAGATCAGAGCGCTGTTCAGAAAATCTTTTATGCACAAGGTTCCTGAGCAACAACAACATTTTGGTAACGTAGGCTTTTACCTCTATCATGTCAACTGCATTATTGTTTCGTGCTGTGATGCTCTTGCCCTTTGGGCCCTGCAAGCCCAGCAGCAGCCCTTTAACAGTGGGAAGTAAGTGCTGCTGTTGAGGTCTGCTCACTTCATAGCTTATTGACAGTGTTCAACCTTTGAACTCACAGGTGACAAAAGAGAACAAAGCCTTGAAGAGAAGAAGCCAGGCCCTCTTGCCGCTGATCCCGGAGCTGCCTGAAAAACTCTCCGCTCTGAATGTTGACCTGGAAGACGACCCTGACTCTGACCCTAGCACCTCAGCAGAAAGTGAAGAAGAACCACTAATCAAAAGTCAGGCCCAGATCAGAGGTGATCCTCCAGTCATGCACAATTCCAATACTTTGTCCTGTTTTTCTACAGTTAAGTCCATATTTGTACAATTTGTTGCTGCATTTCATCAAATGATCTGACTATTTCATTTCAGTAGTACTGACCTTTACATTATTAATATTATAAACATAATTAAATGCTAAAAGATGCTGTAATCTAATTATTTATTGATTATTTGTCCTCTCTTAGAGCTACAGTCTTCGGTGGACCAGCTTTTGGGTGAGAAGATGCAACTGTGTGAGCAGATAGAGGTTTTGAAAAAAGAAAAGGAGGAACTGAAAGGACAGGTACAGAAGCCTGTTGAGAGATAATGGAAAATGTTGTCCGAGTTATTACTAGTGTGGTTAAGTTGGCGGTTTTATCCACTCCGAGGAAGTGCATTGTGGGAAGCTTGTCACGTTTCCTATGCTTTTTTGTAACAGCTTGCAGCAGAAGTGGAGGAGAAGGAGGCCGCCCTGCGGAAGTTAACTAAGCAGAGTCGAACCGTGAACAAGATGAAAAGGGGTGAGTCTATTTTACTCATCAGGACCGCACGTCCAGATGTCCCCTCCTCACTTCCATAATTTGAGAAAAACTCAGCATTGATAACTACTAAGATGTAAGTTTGAGAACTGAAGGAGTTAACCCTTTTATGAAGATTCATCCCAATAACATAGTGTGTGTGTATGTGTGTGTGTGTGTGTGTGTGTGTGTGTGTGTGTGTGTGCATGTGTAGTGTCTCAGCTTGTTACAGAAGAGTTTACAGAGATGTCACAGAAGCTGGAGATAGAGCAGGGGCTCAGACATCATGCTGAGGTTTTTGCACACCAGGTACTGTCAGCCTGTATCGCCTCAGGTCAGATCTCTAAGGTCCGGCCCCAGACGTTGTCCAATGTGGACCCAAACTGATAAACTACCGAGAAGGATTTAATGTAGACTGTGCTTATTTTAAGCGGTGGAACTTTTCTTGACTTTACAAAAATAAGCATTTATTAAGTTCAGCATTTAAACAGCAAATATACCGAAATATACTGAACAGTATCTGTAATAAGTTTGTCTTTCAGTTGCTGATGGTATAAGATGCTGATACTAGACTACTTCAGTAAACAGGATACACCACTGAATCATAACACACGTTAGAAATGATGACAGTCCGAGCCGGCCTGAGGAGATCTCCTCTAGATTTACCATACTAAATTCTAATTTAATACCCCTGGCCTACACTTTGATTCAGTTTACAATACTGGGTTCACAGTTCAGTTGTCTCGCAATATTATGAGCAAAATTCAAATGAAGAAAAGTGATGCCTGTATTAAAGTTGTTGTAGAACGTGCCAGTGACACTGGTGCTGGGAAGCAGGAGGATTGTTGGAGCGATGGGTTGGTTTGATAACGTTGGACTTTAAACAATGCAGTTGCATTAGATGGCATAATCAATAGAATGCCTGTTCTCTACAATGCATTGCAACTATTATTGGTTACTACTGGATGCTTGGCCTGATGCTGTTGCTTGGCCTGACTTGTCAAATATACGTTACTTTTTTTATAAGCAGGAAGTAAACTTTTGCTGTTGGACCAAAACCCTGTTTTTTTCACAATGGAAACTGTACAGGACAAGGAAAAAAACACTACCCCAAAACCATCAGAGCCAGTGTCCTGGGCAGAGATTAAGCCTAACCTTGGACTAATCTTAGACCTAATCCTGGATTCTTTTCAATGAAGAATTTCCATTATAGATGCAGTATAGTCTATGTGTAAGAAATTCAAATAAAAAACGATATAATTTTGAACTTTCTATATTTGTCCATATTTGTCCATTTATTATTAAACGTTCACACAATGTACAAAGCAGCTTGCATTTTCGATTTGTTAAAAAGTGAATTGTTGTCATTTAAATATACATATAATATATATAAATATATGCAAAATACCTTAATATGGTGAAAAGCATGTAAACTAAATAAACTAAATAAATACTTTAAATTGGCCATTGTTACAGTCAAAATATTTCAGAAGGCAATTTAGAAATTTTCTAATTCCTAACTTTGATAAGGTTGTGTTTATTTACACCTGCTCCTACTTACGCTTGTCCCACTTGTGGTAGAGCCCAGTGGTGGAAGACAGAGGAAATGGCCTGGGTCATTAAAGTGGCCGCACAATGGATGTATATTAGTGGAAAGGAAGCATGGTGTCTGTCATTTAGCTTAGTGTGTATAGACAAGAGACAAGATGTTTGGGACGGGCCTGCTCATTTCCCACTGAGACTGTGGAGCTCAAATGGTCAAACAAACACAAAACAAAAAGGACACTGAGACACACACACACACACACACACACACACACACACACACACTTACTTAGCCTGCATCTTCTGCAGCTGCCTGCCTCTATTAACGCCAGTTGTTTTGGCATTTATTCTCACTCTAAGTGAGCATCTCAGTATAGAAGCTGGCGTCCCCCCGCCTCCACCCCACCATAATTAGCACCCATCAAGATGGCAGTTTGAAAACAGCAGCGATTTAAACCCCTGTCCTTGGCTGACACTTTATATCCGCCACCATCATTGTCGCCTTTGTCCATATTGTTCACCATTTGCAGATGGCATAATGGAGACCCCGCGGGGGGTCTTCACCTGTGAAAGAGACCCCTACTGTTCACACCCCACTCAGTCTCGCTCTCAATGGCCGGCCACACACCAAACAGCTTGAATGAGGCTCTTTATCATCGGCCCCGTCCATGTTTTCCTCTGTTTTCAAAACACATTCATTTTCTTACATGTATTTTTTTTTGTCACAAAGAGTCTAATGATGGCCTAACTCGAGCAGAAAGCAAATACAGGCTTGTCTGCGCACAAAGAGCTGCAACCATTCACTTGTCAAAACCGTCCTCTGTCTCTCTAATTGTGATGCTGTGGGAGGGGTTGAGCACTGCAACTCTTGTGGCACGAGGTAAACCAAGAGCCGTTCATGTATGTGAGAAGTGAAAGGTACCGTGATCCGAAACCCATCAAAGATTCACTTCCAGCGTATTCCCCCAGTTCCCCCTTTTCTTCTGAATCACTAAGACTCTGTTATATATAGAACATGTGATCTTTCAGGGTGGAGTCCAGCAGTGTTTTAATGCCATTTATCTTTCTGATCTGTTTGTTCTAATAGAGCAAACACTTGCACAATCAACCATCAGTGATTGGTTGGACATGTAATACTGTGGAAATGTCAGAGACCACACACTCATTTCATTTCAAAGAAATCTGCTGGGATATTTTTCCACTCCTCCAACATCTTAGACGGACGCAAGTTTATTGTGTTCACGGTACACGTTGACTTGCACTTTTTCTCACTGAAGTCCCTTTCTGTGGATCTCTCAGCTCACTGCTGGTGTTTTTTTTTATGGAAATGAAGGAACAGTATAGAACATTAGAAGTTAGCTCGCTCAATCTCACCAACAAGCCACCTTAGCAAAATCCAGGATTTAGAGAAGAGATAGAAAGCCATGGTTTTCCACTCTCTACTCAGAGAACGTTTGACATTTGTGGCGAGACGAGTCTACAGTCCCCAAATTTACTGAACTGAATTTGCAGATTTTACCACCACAAACCAGCATGTAGCACGCATTGCGGCAGAGATCTCCATTAGAATTTAATAGGATGGACACCAAGTGGACACCAACCGCCAGAACACCAGCTTTGTTGATCTGCAGATGTTCTTCTTTGTTGTCTGTTTCCTTTTCTCAGTAAGGGCTTTTTGACAGCTACACATTCTTTCACACCCATAGTGTGTAGTTATCTTCTCACAGTGGAAAGATGAATAGAAACACATGTGGATGTTTTCAGAGTTTGAGTTTCTCCTCTCTCTCAAAGATGAAATCCTTATGCGTTGTTTATTAGATGGGGACAGTTTGGATGGTCTTCTAGATTTAAACAATTATTAATGGTCCTGTTTTCTCTGAAGCTTTAAAACGTTTTGAAACTCCCTTCATAGATTGCATTTGTATTATATTTATAGATTGCAATTGGATTAATGTACATATAATGTTTTTTTTAAATAATGTCTCCTAAGTACGTGGAACTTTGTGACAATTTTAAGTGTAAATTAAATATTTAAAGTTTAAAAAAGAGGTCTCTGACTTGTGCATGGTACTTTATATAACACATATGAACTATAGCATTTATTCAGTAAGTTGAAATCTTTATAGTGCATTAGAAAGGTGAAATATGTTAATCCTCTAAAAAAATACATACATCATTAAAAGATTACAAATCCACCAACTTGGTACCTTAGACAAGTTTAGTATCTGAAGTTTGCTTCTTTGGTTTTGCTCTGACATAAGTAAACATAAGTAAAGGAATGTGTATGGTATGCTGTTATATAAAAACTTAACAATGAAACTATCTTGTATAGCTTAAACAGTAGTAACAGCCATCGTGTAGCCTGTTTTTAGATAACAGCATGTCATGTAGAGTCAGAAACCACACAAGCAGGGTTATTTTAGATTACTCGAGACAGCTCAGTGTGGTTTCAGTCGAGTGTGTGATAATTTCGGTGTGCAGTTTGCTCGATATCGACTGGTTTGCAGCTTACATTATTTGTTAGTTACATTAGCTGCATTAGGTGTCTCGGTCGATGGGCTACATTTGAGTTCAGGAAAGAGAGGTCTAGATCTGAGGAGTTTAAAGGTAAGTTAACTGGCTGGTTGCTTGTAAATGTGTGGTCGTAGGTGCTGGTGAAGCAGAGAGAGAGCCACAGGCAGAGCATGGCCATCGTGCAGACTGCAGAGACAGATACACAGCTTAAGCAGGCCTTGGAGCAAGTGGCTCAAATCAACAAAGCACTGGAGGAGATACGTCTCTATCACCAGCAACAGGTATGGATGTGTCTATTTGTATGTATGTGTTTTTATTTGATGCAAGAGTGTAGTAAGACTGTCAGGCCATGTACTTTTCAGCTTTTAGTTTATGTTTGTCTTTCCTACCATGCAGCTCCTGTTTTTCTTTTATTGCCATCTTTCACTATTTGCATATGCTCTGTGACTTAAAAATACTCACTGGGGTGGTACAGTACTTCAAGGGCATTTCCTTAAAACTTTTAGGTATGGATCATAATCATACTATATTCCATTGAAATGATATTTTTATAGTTTTAACTGCACAAATCCTATCTTGACTCCAGGCTTTTTGTTGTACTGTTGTGTTTTAAAATATTAGACTATGAAAAGCTTTCCTCTAGGGGAAACCTATTTAAGGTAGACAGGTGGACCTTAAAAAACATTGTTACCTTTGAGGACACATTTACATTGCTTGTACCTTGATGGATGAAAATTGTGTTTGCTATGTATTTTTTTAACACTGTAGCACTTACTGGTATGTTTGGGAAAAATGACAATATTTATCACTATTCTGATAATATTATAGTACAATATAGCAATTTTGAGCATACTATGGATATCGCCAGTACTTGAAGAACACTGAACAACTTTAGAAACTGTTTTTGAAACTGTTCAGTGCAGGATTTGACATGTTGAATACAAATTATTGTATTGATGTTGTGGCACTTTTGGTACTGTTTTGTTTATTTCAACCTATCAGACATCTCAAAAAACACTTATTGTGGCATATTGTGTGTGATGACATAAAGCGTCATGCTATTATATTTTTGACAGTCTAATCGGAAGTTGGACAGATTGCCAATGGATTACCTTTATAATAGTGAACGATAGCAAATAGCAAAACTGACCACAACACACCTCCAGGGTTAAAATAAAAAAATGTGTATAATGTAGTTTAGTCAAATTTTTAA
Organism: Megaleporinus macrocephalus; assembly: GCA_021613375.1. Classification (NCBI taxonomy): domain Eukaryota; kingdom Metazoa; phylum Chordata; class Actinopteri; order Characiformes; family Anostomidae; genus Megaleporinus; species Megaleporinus macrocephalus. Next base: position 15,484,594 of record CM038708.1, on the reverse strand, counting down.
AACTGAACTGACTGTTTCTCAGTTCTTGACCTTGACCTAATTTCTATTTGTCCATGTTGTGGTTCTCTCCTACAGAGTAGTCAGTCTCAGTCAGCTATGGAGGAGTTCAGTGCTCTCTCAGAACTGCAGGTGGTCAGAGCCCAATTAGAAACCAGTGAGAAAGAGCGGATCAAAACGGAGAATCAGCTAAGAGATTCGCAAAGAACAGTTACAGCACTGCAGGAGGAATGTGAGTCACCTTCAAAGTCTTTATATATTATATCGTTACTGTCCAAAGAAAAACATGTTCCCCCTATTTTTGCCGACTTCTAGTTTCCTGCATCATTTGTTTACATTGTGTGAAAATAGAAATGCTCCACAATAACTTTGGAAAAACTCTGGTTCCATTGACTTACATTAAAATTAAGTTTTTGGCCTCTCCTATGAAACTGCCATCTTGGAAATATGTTTTTCTTTGGACAGAGGTGATATTTCTATACTGTCATATAAAAACCACATTTTCCACAATTTCCATTACTATTATAATAATAATTATTATTATTATTGTTCTTGGTGTTGTTGTTGTTGACCTTAAACATACTGTCTTTCCTTTACATTATGTGTGACATTGGAAAAAAATAATAAAAATAAACGATAAACGAATAAACGAAATAAACAATGATTTATAAATGTTTACCTGTATTAAACTGAAAACAGTACAAAGACACAACATATTTAATCATTCAACTTTTTTTATTGTTTGTTTTTGTTTGTATATTTATATATGATAAATTTGATCCTTGCAACATGTTGCAAAGAACTGGAGAACTGAAGATCTGACAGACTTAAAAAAATCTTAGGACATCAATTGTTGTACTTGTGAAAGTGTCCATTCCTGCTTGACATAAAATCTCCCATTACCGTATTTTGTGCTTCATAACATATCACACATTTCAATGACAGTCCCATCAACTACCTCTTACTACAAAGCAACGCTCCGTAACACATGCAGAATGTGTTTTGACATTGTTTTGCTGAAACAAGACGCCATCTAGATAGCAGTAATGTTGCACTTTCATAATTGAAGAAGTTTTCTTGTCAGACCACAGTACATGTTTTGTCAGCCAACCTCAGATGAGCTTTGGCCCCAGAAAAGTTGGTGGTGAGTTTTGTTGATATATGGCTTCCAAGTATTGCAAAGGTTTCTTGAACCCATATTTTTATATTCATTACAGAAGCAAATCAGTTTTCAGTGCACTACCCTCTGAGAGATCGAAGGTCAGACGCATTTGGTATTGGTTTTTGGCTTTGCCCTTTATACACAGAGATTTCTCTGCATTCTCTATTTTTTTTTATTGTGTTATGAACTGAAGATGCCCAACTGGGCACAAAGACACAATGTTTTTAAACTGTTGGACTATTTGCTCGTACAGTTTTTGGAAATTGATGACTTTTGTGAGTACTCTTCTTTTATATCCAGTCATAATAGCATCACCTGGTCTACCTATTCACCTGCTTTCTTGTAAAAAGTTTCAAAACATTTCAAACTAACCCATTCCACAAACATCCCCGTCTTATGTTTCCCCATCACAGCTTTTGGAATGCATTGCAGGCATTAACTTTGGAATTATCATAATTTATAAAAGTTAATAAAATTAAAAAATATCAAATATCACTTTGTTGTGCTGTTTCACTTGAGTTTAGAAATCAATGCTCTCTGTGTTATTAGCATTTCAACTACTGCACCAACATTTTAAACCTGGGTTTATAAAGTCAGATCACATTAACATATGTTATAGTTGAGAATGCTTCGTCCTCCCACATTTCAAAACATGGTTTATTATTGGTCAGTATTAAGGCGTTTATGTTATTTTGTTATATTAATCATCCACAATATATAAGTATTGTAATACATGCATATGTTACTCCATTAGTGAAGCAGCTTCAGGATGGGGTGAAAGAGGTTCCTCCTCTTTCTACCCAATCTAACGAGGAATCTACCCAATCTAATGAGGGCAACATTACTCTGTCACCTCTCCTTCCACCGCCACCGCCCCCTCCTCCTCCTCCTCCTCCGCCACCACCTCCCCCTCCTGTCCTCTCTACAGCGCCTACTGAGTAAGATCAATCTGCCAATCTTCTCTATTATAGTGATACATATAAATAATATCACAACACTACAGAGATGATACATATGAGATGTTGAATACGCTGATGTATCCTTCTAGCCCACTGGTTGCTTTGAGAAACAGAAAGAAAGGTGGAAACAACACAACTGATTCTAAAAGTAAGTGTCTCCTGTTGATCTAACCACTATGTAAAATTATGCTAGGGTGAATTTCTGACTCTTTCTATTATCGGCTATTTTGTCATTTCAGAGCCCGCCCTGTCAATGGAAGTGAAAGCCAGGGCAGTGGACGAAATGATGGAGAGAATTAAGAAAGGGATTGTTCTGAAGCCCACCCTGAAGCCTCCACAGGTGAACAGTGTTTCATAAAAAGACTCTCTGTCCAAAAATCTAAAGATTGCTGTATCTGTAAAATGCCTTCTAGACTATAGAAAGTTCTTCTGATTGTATATCTTGAGGATGGGAATATATTTAGAAAGATCTACTGCAAGTCCAACTGCTAGAATGTTTCATATCTTATTACAGCCAAATTATAATTATGATCAAGGTGCACAATACAGCAGCTCCTGGGGGTCTGGTGCCTCCTAATTAACCTCTTGGACCAATATTCTGCTGAAAAAATAAATTCACTCTCAAATATAAATTCAGGGATGGGACTATAGCTGCTTCCAACCGAAGCTTCAGTCTTTGGTATTCTTAACTGACTGGAGACGCAGCACTGATCTGCCTCAGGATGGCGCTGTGGCAAATTGGTTTATCCTGTTGGTCCCACATAGACTAGTAACTGTAACTATACCTGAGAAACCTGTGAAAAACTTTACAGTATGTTACAGAATATTTGTATATCTGAAAACTTCTCAGGAGATTTGTGGAAAGAGTGAATTGTTTGAAAGAAAGTGATATTACCAAACTAGAACTTTAAGACTGTAAGAACGATAAAACCAAACATTTGTCATTGAAGCTTCAGAACCACTATAGCAAGTGAGTTAGCAGTCAGTCAATGCTGAAATTGCCAGCCAAAATGGAATTCTATCGAAATGATGAGACTGGGGACAGAAATGCTTCACCACAGAAAACTGCACAACACAAAACAATGTCCCTTTAAACCCTAAGCGGATTTTTCTCACTTTCACAGCTATACCTTACATACTAGTTTCATAGCAATTACTAAACAATTAATAGTAGTTACAGAATTGTAAATATGAGGATTAATAGCTGGATAATAGGAATACAGCTTATGGATCATGATCAGTTACAATAGGCCTGTCACGCCCTGCCTGTTTCCCCTGTCTGGTCTGGTCTGTCTATGTTCATGTTTACATTCCCTCGTCCTTCCCATGAGTGTTTGTTTGCATTCTCAGTTATGTACTTATGTTTTGTTATGTGATCTGTGTCTTCGCCCTCCACCTGGTTCCCATCCATGTCTTCTCCTATTGTTCTCAGGTGTTTCTTGTTCCCTCTTGTTATCGTGTGTATATATTGCCTTTTTTATTTTTGTTTTGTTTATTAAGTTTATATTTTTTGTTCTCTTCCGTTTCGTCCTGACATTTCCTCTGTCTCCTCATCTCCTCGCCTGGCTCTTCATGACAAGGCCTTGTTAGCAGGCTAAAATTTTAATCAGGGAGATTGCACAATATCACTAAACACTCTTAATTTACTTTACAGACTGGCTCAGAAGAAGAAAGTGCGTGGAAGGTTAGTGTCTGTATATTTCTTTTTGGATTCTTATTTTCCAACAGTAATTATGGCATGTGCAAAAGTCAGGACTTCATAATTAAGTTCTCTGATTATTTTAATCTTGTGGTAACGCTCAACAGACATGAGCCCTGACATGAGCCCATAAGCAGCTGACTGAAGGTCTGAAAATGAATCTAACTGATGTTAATAAGAAATGGAAGATCAGGGAAACTCTCAAAAAGATCTGCTCATATGCTGGCCTGAAAGGCAAAGCAAAACCCTCATATGAGGGACAAGAACTTATAACTGACAGTAATGGTGGGGCGCCATTCTGTAAACAAGTGCAGTGGACTGGTGAAGGAAAGATGGTTCTCATTAGGCCATAAACGCCAAAGCTATGTTCTGAGAAAAAAGGAGGAGCATTTGATGAAAAGAACTCTGTGTCCGCTAATAAGCATGAGAGTGGGTCTGTTATACTTTTGCGAGTTGCAGGGCAGCCCGTGGCACAGAAAACAGGGATCAAGTAGATGGAAGAATGGATTCCACTAAACACGGGACTCCACTAAAAAGTGACACAGTCAGTCAAAAAATCTGTAGCTGAAAAAGTCAGGATAGCAGACCACCCTTACCTCAAATCCAACATGAACTATTTTGAGAAACACAAGCTAAAGCTTCTGGAATAAATTGGAATTTGAATCATGCTGTTCATGCAAGAGAGACAAAAATATTGTGGAACTAGCAGGTTTCTGCCAGTAAACACCTGTCATATCCAAAAACAAGAACAGAAACACTCATATTTAGATACAAAAAGTATTTGCAAGCTGTAATATCTGCCAAAATGTCTTTTTTCCCTTTTTTCTATTTCAAGGTAATTCAATTTGATATAATTATGAACTGCATTGCAGGACAATGTTTAATAATTTGTTGTGTTATTTGTGTTTTTCTACTATTCAAAATGTATGTAAAGCATAATTTAAACATTTAAATAATATATTAATAATTTAATAAAATAATTTTAAAAAATGTGTAGTTATTGGTGTTGATGTTGGCTGTGTTACATCACTCAGCAACTGAATCAAGCATGTGCTTTCTGTCACAGGACCAAAGAAGTGAAAAGAGGAAGTCTGCTGTGCTTGAGATGCAGGGAATGCTGGTAAAACTCTTATAGCATTTATGATCTGTGTCTTCTTTCACTCTCCACTACAGCACTCTTCCCCTGTTCACTTAGTTAGTTATTCAGTGTCTAAAACTCTAATAACCAGAGCTGTTTTTATTTCATCAATTACAAACATCATGGTTCATGTAAACAAGAACAAACAATCTCCAATTCAGCAAGACAATGCCAGGCCACATTGAGCACATGTTACGAGAGCATGGCTTGGTAGTAAGAGAGTGTAGGTGACAGACTGGCCTGCCACTGAAAATGTGGTGCATTATGAAGCACAATATACAACAAAGCAGACCCCAAGCTGTTGATTGCTTTTTGTAACTAATGAAATAAAACCAGTTCTTGGTTTTGAACTCCTCAGCTTTAATCCTGTAATAATAATAAAAAATCTTTAAGAAAACTGGAACATCATGGTGAGTTCTAAGTATGATCTGAAGTGTGGATTCTCTGTCAGGATTCTATGAAGAGATCTGGTCACAAAAGGACGATGTCAAGGAAACGCATTAGTCGTAATGTTGGGGAGGCAGAACTTCAGCTTGTCTTGCAAAGAAGAAGGCGTGCGATGGGGGATGAGAAGGGACCTTCTCCCCCCTCCGCATCAAAAGCCCAAGGTAAAGCAGCTTATAGTGTTAAAGGGGAATTCCACTGGTTTTGTTGATACAAAATAATTCTTCAAACCATTTCATGTAGTAACTTTCTGTGAAGGAGCTTTAAGAGGTGTTAAATAGTTCACATGTCTGGTATCACCACCACTGTGAACCCTGGTATCAGTAAGTTTCTCGAGAACGGAACATTTTGCACTAAACCTTTCTGACCGGCATCGTTAAAACATTTTGAAAAATACAGTGCAAGACATATTTTTAAGCAAAATAATATTCTAGAATAAAAACACATGCACAAAACCTGGAAATAAAAATCTGTGAGATAATGTACAACGCTTGTCAGCTGCATCTAAAATGAAAACTGCACACACACTGTAAAATTACAGTCATTTACTCTCAGCAATTTCTCCAGCAATTTACTGTTTATACACAGTTCTCATACTGCTGTGTTTGTACCATTTTTCCTTCACGCAGATATTTCGGAAGTACAGATCGTATGCACTCTAATATGAATGCACAGCTGTTTAACCATTATTTAAAAGCCTTTGTCTTAGCAATAAGTGTATTCTAACCAGTAAGAACCGCAGAAATCATTGGAACTGATGTAAATAAGCATAAATACAACATAAAGTAAAATTAAATAAATATCTTATTTTGGAAGAAGTAGATCATATCTTGAACTCCAGTTTAAAGAACAAAGTGTAGTTCCAGATTTCTCCTGGACACCCCAGACATTGTATAAATGTGCTCGGTTCCTCCAGCAGCAATCTTGATTTAGCTTAATGAAGTACTGAGCAGTCAAAGCAGGTATTAGATGAGAACTGTAAATAATACTGGTTTTGTTTCCACAAAGAAAAGCTTGGAAAGGGTTAAATAACACACTGACGTATGTAAAACCACTACTTACTGTATTAATACTGTTTGAAAAAACTTTGAGTGTTTGCTCAGCAATAAAAGCCTCCTTCTAGTAAAATAGCTTTTTTAATATAATATCCCCCAAGTTCCTAAAACAGGGGTGTCCAATCTTATCCACAAAGGGCCAGTGTGGCTGCAGGTTTTCACTCCAAACAGGCTCGAGCACACCTAATTCCACTTGGGAAGACTGAGTTCATCTTCCAACCACTGATCAGGTGTGTTCCTGCTTTGTTGTTATGAAAACCTGTGGCCACACTGGCCCTTGGTGGATAAGATTAGAGACCCCTGGCCTAAAACAATTGCATAGTACTGGAGCTGGAGTACTGGAGGGCCAGGGTTGAGAAACACTGGGTAAGGATAAATGTGGGATGGCTTTGTTTTTCTGTGTTGCATTAAGGCTTACCTGCTTTTTAGTATCTACTATCCTCTTAATCCTCCAGATCCACCACCTGCAGCCCCAGCCTCCAGCTCAACTCCCTGGCTAGCCGAAGGCGACAGTACCCCCGTCCTTCGGAGGCTGAAACAGAGCCAGGAGAAGAGGAACTCACGCATTAGAGCATCAGAGTGTATCCTCTGGGAGGACAAGTGAGGAGAAAAACGTGTCTTTCTGCAGTAATCATGGTGTAACTTTGTTTAAAGCAGTCAGTTAAAAAAACCATTCACAGTACTAGAACAAATACTAAGTTCCATGTTAAAGAGGAATTGTTCTTAATAAAGGGTCAACTATGGAGTTCTACCGCACTGCCCCACACAACATATCTGTCTGAAAACACAGTAAAAACCTTCTGATTCCTGTCAATTGCACATTTGAAATAAATTGAAATGTGAAGGTGTATTTATTTTGGACAATGGTCCCATTCGCAGATTTTTATTTCAAGGCTAAGTGCAGATATTCAGTGCGCCTCTACAGCCATGGCTGTATTAAAAAAAACCTTCCAAGGACCACAAGAACATTCTGAGCAGTTAAGGAAGAAATAAAACTTGCTCTCTCTTCCACTGTCCAATTTCCTGCTCTCAGCTTTGCCTGATAGATTCTTCTGCTTCTAAGGAATGAATTTTTCTGTTATGAGATTTTCACTGTAAGCCTTAAGCTGTGTGTGTGTGTGCGTGTGCGTGCACATGCACGCTTGTGTGTGTAAAAGCCTTTAGGTGGGTTCATTCGCCCATCAAGAAGCAGCTGAGATGGGAAGAGAGGTGCTTTTTGTCCTCCACACCTCCACACTCCCATTCTTTGATAAAAGCATTTTAAATGGAGGGGAATTATTTGCCTGGTAGCGGCGCTCTGCCTTCTGCTTTTAAAATCAATTTATTCTATAAGGATTCCTTACCCCCCGGAGAGAGCCCTTTATCTAGCAAACATTATAAAGAATTTATGTTTCACCGCAGGAATTGTAAGGTGTCTGATTTCTGTGTCTCTCTGTGTGAATGTGTGGTGACGTAATTTGGGTAAAAGATGCATGAATGACAGAAAACAGGGAGAGGAATGTGGGTCCACTAACATGAAAATATCTCAGGATAGAAATGGGCCCCAAAACTGGATATGTATTACCACTGTGCTTGAGAAAGGTTAAATAAATAAATAAATAAATAAATAATGTATTTGCTTCCTATAGAACTGCAGTTCAACTTATCAGCCAAGGACATTCCTCCCAAAACTATACTTACTGTCATATACAAAAGTTTGAACGTCCCTGATTAAATGACATTTGTAAATAGGTTAACACATCATCTGCAGGTAAAGAATGCTAATTATATTGTGATATTTCTATGTATTTTATTTAATTTATTAATTTAACATGTTAGAAAAAAAAAAAACATTTTTGGAAAAGTTGGGACATTTTATAACAACAACACAAACAAGAATCTGTGGTTTGCTCTCTTGAACCTTAATTTAACTATTTGGACGTTTCTACTGCCCAACATGATTTTTCTTATAATATAATATAAACAAATTTAGAAATTGATGCTGGCAATACACTCAAAGGTTTGGACAGATGCATGTTTACCACTGTGTTCCATCAAAACCATTCCTTTTAATTCAACTTCTTAATGATTTGTTAACTGAGGATACTGATTGGTGCAGGTCTGCAAAGTGGAATTTCTTCACGATGAATCATATATTTTCAATCGGAGACAGATCTGGAGTGAGGACTGCTATTGTCCTGCTGAAATAACTATCGACTTCGCAGAAAAAGACTTTGTCTGTATGTCAGCATACGTCTCTCTAATGTCCCAATATGTCTCTGTGATAATGGTACCGTCACACATGTGCAAGTCACCCCTGTGGAAGTCACCCATGCTGCAGGGACTGATGCCTCCTATACCATGACAGATGTTGGCTTTTGCACCTTTTGCTAATAAAAACAACTCCTTGTTCGTTTTGTTTTTTTCCAAAAAACAAGTTGACATGAGGGCTCATCTGACCACAGCATACATTTTTACTGTTTTTCAGGCCATCTAAGATGAGCTCAGGCCCAGTGAGCTCGAAAGCATAAAACTAAATATCACTTTCTCCTCTCACCCTCTCCACCAACATCACACATGAACAGGAAATGTGCATTAAAGTGTACACAAGTGTTTTACTTAGAAGATAAACCAAATATGTAACTTGATATGTAAACCAAATATGTAACTTTTGCAACTGGATACTGGACTTACTCGACTTACTGAATTTCCTGATGAGCAGACCGCAGGGGGTGAGAGTGGGTGACAGCATCTCTTCCACTCTGACTCTGAGCATGGGGCCCCCCAGGGATGTGTACTCAGCCCCCTCCTGTATTCCCTGTACACTCATGACTGTGTAGCCAAACACTCTTCCAACCTCATCTTCAAATTCGCTGATGACACTACCATCCTAGGCCTCATCACAGATGGAGATGAAACAGCCTATAGAGACGAGGTCAGCGCTCTGTCAGAGTGGTGCCACGACAACAATCTCCGTCTGAACATCAGCAAAACGAAGGAGATGATTGTGGACTACAGGAAGCAGCAGAAGGGTGGTCACTCTCCCCTTTACATCAATGGGGCTGAAGTGGAGAGAGTCAGCAGTGTTAAGTTCCTCGGCATTCACTTCTCTGTTGACCTCACCTGGTCCCTCCACACCAACACGATTGTGAGATCTGCCCATCAGCGTCTCTTCTTCCTGCGCAGGCTCAGGAAGTTTGGACTGCCTCCTGATATCCTCACCAGCTTCTATAGATGCACTATAGAGAGCATCCTAACGAGCTGCATCACTGTCTGGTACGGCAGCTGCACTGCCTGCGACCGCAAGGCCCTAAAAGGAGTGGTGAGGACAGCAGAATACATCATAGGCAACAAACTACCAGCCTTACAGGACATCTACCAGTCCCGCTGCCTGAGGAACATCCAGAAGATCAGGTTAGACAGCGGTCACCCAGCACACGGCCTGTTCACTATACTTCCATCAGGCAGGAGGTACCACAGCATCCAGGCCAGAACAACCCGGCTAATGAACAGCTTCTACCCACACGCTGTCAGGCTTCTGAACAAACTGTGAGGCTGAGAGACCCCAATACCGTTCACTCGGCCACCGTTATATTACATTACGTTACACAATTATATTATTTATTCTGATACCGCTGCTATATTACATTATATTATACTATTATATTATTTATTCTGATACCGCTGCTATATTACATTATATTATACTATTATATTATTTATTCTGATACCGCTGCTATATTACATTATATTATACTATTATATTATTTATTCTGATACCGCTGCTACATTACATTATATTATACTATTATATTATTTATTCTGATACTGCTGCTATATTACATTATATTATACTATTATATTATTTATTCTGATACCGCTGCTATATTACATTATATTATACTATTATATTATTTATTCTGATACTGCTGCTATGGACAATATCACTAAGTCACTTTAAATAGATATATCTTCTTAGTTAACCTGCCTATGCAAAAGTTTCTACATACGTCCTCCTGTATATCTTATGAATATATCTTGTGTATGTTTTGTATATTCCCTTATATATTTCAGTTATTACTAAATGTATATATTCTAGCTTATTTTTACTTTATTATTGTCTATTTATTGTATGTTTTACTACTATATATAATGCAGGCCTGCTGTAGAGTTATTATCTGAGCCTCACCCCAAGCACTTCAATGCATGTTATGTCCTGACATGATGTGCAAATGACAAATAAACTTGAAATTTGACTTTGGAAACTTGATCTGTGCTTCCCAAACTTTCCCATGACTGCATTCTTAAGGCTTGTGTTTATAGTTGGTCAACCACTGGAACTCTACAGCTAGTCAGCAACATTAATTCTCTCACAATAACAAATTAGTATGGTTGTGGGCAATTTCATATAAACTTGGCACAGAAACACAACTAATGACAAGAGGAAAATCTCCTTGGCCTTGAAACAAAGTGTAAAGTAAAAAGTAGTGGCATATTGACACTGATGTGGTGGTGGTGTGTTAGTGTGCGATGTGCTGCTATGAGTGGATCAGACATAGATTCAGGAGTTTTTAAACACTGTGTCCACAGTGTTTACTTGTACAAGTTTGTGTTGGTCATCCTCTCGTCCTTCATCAGTGGTCACAGGATGCTGCCCACAAGACACTGGCAGATGGGCTATTCTCAGTACAGCAGTCATACTGAGGTGTTTAAAAACTCCTGCAGCACTGCTGTGTCTGATCCACTCCTACCAGCACAACACATGCTAACGCACCACCACCACGTGAACGGCCCACCTCCCTGATAGTACCAGCTCTGTGGTGGTCCTGTGGGGATCCTGACCACTGAAGAACAAAGTAAAGCGAGAACAAGTGTGAAACAGATTAACTACAGTCTATGAATGAGCTAATAAAATGGATAAAGAGTGTATATACAATGAGGTGGTTTATATACGATGAGTGCACACACACACACACACACCTATATATATATACCTCTAAGTTATATAGCTGCCTACATTTGCTCCTGCGAAGTAAACTCACCGGAGTATTTTTGACCCCTGTAACTGAGAACTGAGTGACTAAGGTGCGCCCACCTCTTGATAATCTGCTTCCCTTCACAGACTGGCTCTGCCGCGTGTCTCCGCAGCCGCAGCTTCTCCTCCAGCCCGTCGGGGGCGCTGTGGCTTGCTGCTCTCTACGTCTACAGAAAAGCCCTACCTGAACTTTGTCCACTTTAATGCTTTGGTACAACACTAAAAGACAAATTTAACTGAGTTTGTTTACATCTTGTGTGTCTGTTTGAGTCTTTGTAGCACTAAGAAGATGTGGTTTATTTATTTGCTCAGCTGGTTGTCGTTGGTGGTGCAGATATCCTTTGTCACTCTCGCTATTGGTGAGTTGTTTTGGTTTCTATTAACTTGTCTGCTCAATGTTAGTGGACGAGCTGAGCTTGAATGTAGATTCTCCTGATAATGTATCAGTTTAGCAGCCTTTCTTCTCACATACATGAACATGTTTTGTGTACGGGGTCAGAGAAAGACGCAGTTATATGGGAACGAAAAATTACCATCCTTCATGTGCTGGACTTGTTAGCTAGCTTTGCTAGTTAGCTGTCTCGCTAGCTCCCCGGCATTGGCTATAACTGACTAATGTTAATTCTTCTTAAAGGTTTATTAGCACGCAAAGATGTAGCTTGCTGCTATTTAGTAAACCTAGTTAGGGAATTACATCGAGCGCTTTCATATTGCGTTGCAATATTGATATGTTGTGTTACTTTGGCAGGTCTGTGCAACTAGGTGATAATGCATAGCATCGGATGTTGTTATTATTCTCAGGTAATTAAATGGTAAATAACACCCAGTCTGTAATTTAGGCTCACCTTCTCTGTCTCTGGACGAAGGAACACAATCTATTTCGGTAAAAGGAGCTAGTAAAAGCTCTGTTTAGAGGCTTTCAGAAGGGACCTGGGCTTTACTACTGGGGGCACTATTTTAGTGAAAACTGATTTGTTACAGAAAATATGCATCGTTTTGAAACCTAATACGTGTTAGTCAGTAGTAACAGTATCGGTGCCTCTCACACTTAGTTTCATGAGTAGTTAAACCTCTTATTTTACTGGGTCTCTCTCTGTTGCAGAGGCTTAGATAAGCTGGTAAATGAGCCTTTAGCATTGTTTGCTGTTCTCTTTATAAGGAAACAATGACTGGATACTCACTGGAATAGCTTTCCGAATTTGGATTAATCTCAGTCTTGGTGCCGAACACCTTTTACCAGTAACACCCGTATTTAGACTGCTTTATGATTAATCTGGCTCTGAATGACTGTCCTATTGCCATTAGCATGCTGGTCTAGTTCTGTGTAGTGTGTTGTTTAACGCCAATATACCTTTATGCAGTTTAATTAGTCAAATATATCACGTTTAATTGCAGTGAGTAACCATGGAAACGTGTTAGCTAGTCCTAAAACGTTAATTGGCGGAGTCAACGCAACGTTAAAGCCGTGTATGCAAGCGAATGGGCGGTATCCGCGCTGTCCACGTTGGCAGATCTGTCAGTCATGTTGGGAGCTTGTTAGATGGACACATGTCGTACCGGCAGTTTTACCTACTCGAGCTCCACCCTTTGGCAAGAATGAGCTAATGCTGCCAGTGAACGGATCCGGTTTATTAAACGGGATCATTAGTGTGACAGACAGCTGATACTTGATGCAGACGTATGAGCCCCTGTCTGCTGTCAGACAGGCTGAATGTCACGCATGTTTTGCTCGTTTCTGCAGAAACTGTGACTGTTGTCGACCTGACGATGTAGCAAACGGGCATGACATATGATAAAGGTTGGGCTGAAAGGGTATGACCTCCGCAAGACCTCTCCATCAGCCCCCCCCCCACCAAGCTTCTTATTGGATACTCTCTTTAAAACATGATTAGATGAACAATAATAATAACAACTTTTAAATGCTTGTAATTACACTTGTTAAATATCTTAACTAGGCAATGTGTCCCTAAATCTAGCAATAGTATTTGTTTCTGGCAGTGTTGTAGCTCAAGGTTATTTTTGAGGTTGCATTGCTTATGAATGTATGTTTACAACACTTAAAAAAACGCTCAAATCTAGAATAGCTGTACATGCATATTTGTCATTTTAGAGCAGATTCAGTATCATGTGACATGCTATGTTTTTAATGTACCATTACTGTTTATTGCTGAATTTAATATATTAGGAGGAAAACAATACACTGTAGCCTGGGCAAAATTCCGGGCACATTTTATAGGAATAAATGTGAAGTTTGCAGAGAAATGCCATGTGTAAATGCATTCTGTGTAGATTCTGTGTTTCATTTAGAAAAACAGTAATTAATTTGGTTGGGTAAATGGAAACTTCTGTAAAAAAAGACAACAGTGTTGTCTAATAACACCTCAGTTTCTAAGCTGATAGATGTTCTTAGAAGTGTCACTGTAGTTCTGTAAGTATATCAATACTTTTGACCTGTTTTTTGAGCCAAGACATTTTTTTTTACTTTTGCTCAGCATGTTTTTGTAGGTGTTTTTGCTTTTATGTGAGTCATTATTTCACTGAACTAGCAATATGTTTACTTGAAAATGCTTTTAGGCTCCTCTGCTCACCTGTGTTGACAAGTGACATAGAGTCCGATATCTGAGAAGTTCAGCAGGTTGTCTGCATGTCAGGCCTTGTTATACAATTTTGAGGGAACTCTCTTCTGGTTCAAAAGTTCAGGAGTGCACTCCCCTCCACCCCCAAAGTGACGCACACACACACACACACACACACACACACAGTGGGGCGTGGCTTGGCTTCACACGATGACCAGCATACTGCCTGTGTGCTGTAAGCCCAGCTGTGGATGTAAAGTCAATCTTTCTTTAAACATGTTTTAATACCATTGCCTGAAGTAGCCATGGGAAGATATTTTGTGTGTTTATAAATTTTATGTACTAATAAATAATAAATTGAAGTTGTAGGCCTTCAGTTCATTGTGCATTTCGCAATGTTTGGTGATCTCAGTCAGATGTAGAGATCGACAGATATGGGTTTTTCTTACACTAGAGCAGTTAGCTTTAGCCCCGGAGCTAAGGAGCAAAACACACGCTCTGGTTCACGTCTACGGCCGAAACTAGACACATGTAACTGCATCATTAAAAATGTCATTGTTCGCCATAAATTATTCAATTTCTCTTGTTTGGCCGAAAAGTTCCAATGGTTTTGGCCTGGGGTCCTTTACATGCAGCACATTCCATCGCACCAATAGCACACAGCTGCCAGCGGACGTGCATGACTTGAAATCGACACTGCGAAACACAGATATCGGGTAATCCCTATATATTAATAAAAAAAACAACAAAAAAAAACCCATATCAGCCCAATATATCGGTTGATCTCAAGTCAGATGTATTTGAGCAGTAGGTTTATGGAATTGTTGTGCACTCCAGAACTGTCCTTGGGAACATTTCTGCTGGCATAAGTAGGGAGTGTGAACTCTGATGTTGCATTTTGTTCATTTATTGTTTTGTTTTTTTCTGATCATGTTGTTTTACTTGTGCAGCTGCAGGTCTGTATTACTTGGCAGAGTTGATAGAGGAGTACACAGTCGCCACCAGTCGAATAATAAAATACATGATACTGGTAAGTGTTTTTAGCTTCAGTGTTGTGTATTTTAAAATACAGTTGGTGTGGTTCTGCTGCATTTATTCAGTTCTTCATTGAGTCCTGCCTTCTTTCAGTTTTCCACAGGTGTGTTAGCAGGGCTTTACCTGTTTGAAGGCTTCCCTACACTAATGATCGGAGTTGGCCTCTTCACTAACCTGGTTTACTTTGGTCTGCTGCAGACCTTCCCTTACATCATGCTCAGCTCGCCAAACTTTATTCTGTCCTGTAGTAAGTACCTGTGAATGGTAGATGATGTTTGTAAGTCTCAAAACCTTAGACTTCTGCTTTAAAATTTCAGCAGTAGTTTTATATTTTGTATTTTAGCTTCATTTAGGAGCTACCTTGGAAACTTGGAAATGTAGGCTGTAAAAATGTAGCACCATCTCTTTCTTTCTTTCTTTCTCAGTACTAGTGGTGATAAATCACTATATGGCCTTCCAGTACTTTGCAGAGGAATACTATGCCTTCTCAGAGGTGAATACAAACTTTAATCACCACCTATAACAGGTCATAAATAATAACCATTGCCTACTACTCTAAATAATTTATCTTGTTTCCAGGTCCTGGCATACTTCACAGTTTGCTTGTGGGTGATACCATTTTCTTTCTTTGTATCCCTCTCCGCTGGGGAAAATGTTCTTCCATCCACTATGCAGCAAGGAGGTAATGTAATTTTTATAAATATCTCCCCAACAGCCACTTCATTAGGTACTCGTCCTTGTTTATTTTATGAGATCTACTTTTTATATACAAGCACTTTGTAGTGCTAAAATTACAGCCTGTAGTTCATCTGATTCTCTGCATACTTTGTAATCTCATTTTTACACTGTTCTTCAATGGTCAGGACTTCCACAGCGGAACAGGTCTTATTTGGGTGGTGGATCATTCTCAGCAGTAACACTGATGAGGTTGTGTTGGTGGTGTGTAAGTGTGTGTTTCACTGGTACAAGTGGATCAAACACAGCAGTGCTGTTGGAGTATCTAAACCCCAATCCAAACTGTCCAGCCGGCAGTGTCCAGCCGGCAGTGTCCAGCCGGCAGTGTCCAGCCGGCAGTGTCCTGTGGGCAGTGATGAAGGACTAACACTAACGGTGCAGCGACAGATAAGCTGTTGTCTCTTACTTTACATGTACTAGGTGGACCAACAAGGTAGAAGTGTCTAATAGAGTGGACAGTGAGCAGACAGTGTTTAAAAACTCCAGCAGCACTGTTGTGTCTAATCCACTTGTACCAGCACAACACTCACTAACACCACCACCACCACCACGTCAGAGAATGATCCACCAGCCAAATAATACCATAAAAGTGGTGAATGTACCACAGGGAACCAAAGGAAGACAGATTTTTGTATCTGTGGACAAGAACATTGAGACATATTTTTCTGGAAAATTTATTTGAATTAATTTAAGTTTAAAATTGTTAACTTATTTCATATGGGTGGTCCATAGCCAGGTTTAGATCCTTAAAGAATTCCGGCACGTGCCCAGCTAGCAGTGGAAGAAAAATTCTCTGTTGTGAATTGGGTGTTGTAGGCTGCTGATGGTTTGGATGCTGTGTCTGATTCACATTATTACTCTGTTCTCTTTCAGATGATGTGGTGTCAAACTACTTCACGAAAGGGAAGAGGGGCAAACGCTCGGGGATCCTCCTGATCTTCTCCTTCCTGAAGGAGGCTGTTTTGCCAAGCCGACAGAAAATGTACTGAAGCAGCGATGGGAGAGGCTTGAGGACAGACGGAAGGATCGGGTGGAGTTGAGAGATGGGTTAAGGGCAGGGTTGCTGTGTCCAGCTGCCTAGGTGGACTACTGTAAGGGATGGAGGGGAGGGGGATGATTTGGAGGCTGGCCCAGGGATGAAGGGACTTAAGAAGTAATTGTAGAAGACGACGCCCGAAACGATGCACACCCTCCTCCATTGAAAGTACATATCTGTCTCTCTGTCTGTCCATCTGACTGTTTGAATGAAGTGAGCACAGCCAACTAATGCTCCGTAAGCAGCCCTCAGACTTGACTTCAGGCTCTGGTTTTCCTGGCAGGGATTAAGCCTGGTCTTGGACTACAGCTATACAGTCAGGGGGCTTTCTCCGTTTTAGTCTAGACGTAGGGTTAATCTATGCCCGAAAACCTGCTCCGAAAAAAAGTCTTTACTTTCTAAAGGCTTGAATAATAGACATTTGATGCTCTGTCTGTAGTTGGATGATTGATGGTTGCAGGCTTCTCAGCATAAATTGGTGATAGCAGCAGTTGCTGATGATAAACATGTGATTGCATTGTGTGATCCACACCACTAGCGTTTGTGTGGTTGTCCAATAATGAATGAATGAATGAATGTTGGTGGCTTATTGTGAACGTTTTATTTGTCATACTGCAGTCATCAAGGCCATTCGTTTGGTTCTGCTTTTTATTATTTGCGTGATGTAACGAACAACAGTTTTGTACAAACTTTTTTCTGATTTAAGCACAGATGTGAATAGCCGTTTGAGCGGCAATGATATCATTGCATCCAAATGTTTAGGCACCCCTGGTCAGAGTGAAAATAAGTCACAGTACCATAATCTAGAGAAAGCAAATTTCTGCATGTTTATTAAACAATAAAACAAAATCTGATTATGGCAAAGTTATTTTTCGAATATCTTTAAAACAGTTAAAAATGTAGACATTAACATAAAAATAAGAAGTCTCAACTTATATTCACATATGAAACCAACAAAGGATAATTTGACCAGGGGTTCTCAAACATTTGCTTATAACTGTATGTATAATTCGTCTCAGAGTATCAATACTCTTACATTTTAGTAGACTCTTGTTCACTGAGATGCTTGATACATATGGGGGTAGGCGTAAGTAGTGATGTGGTCAGGTTCATCATGTTCTTCATAACCTGGGAGTGAGTGCGGGTGATCCTTATTTTGAAGCGAAAATGACCACATGCTTTCTCTTCAGACGTTTTTCACACGATCAGTTGATGTGAAGAATTTCTAATAAAATGGCAGTCAACTGTCATTGCTTCTTAGTCTTGAAAAGCCATATCCGGTTTCCACTGGTTGAGAATATCCATTTCAGATGTTGTTTTTAATTCGTCCTGAGGTGTGATACCCTCTCACACTTAGCTGTGATTGCTTGCCCTTTATATGAGGGGCACCTGGAGGTTATAAGAGGAAGTGTGAGGTCGCTGGGAGTTCGGCACAGTCTGCCTCACAACTCTTAAGCATACACTCACTTTAGCAAGCTCTCACCTGGGGAATAAGCCTTGGGGGAGCGAGAGAGAGGATGTGTTGGTTATGTAGCTACTGTCTGGCTGAGCTGAAATCATTTGTTGTGTGGTTTCTTATAAAAGATAAGGGCAGTGTTGAGGTAGCCACAGATGGTCTAAGATCAGTATAAAATACTGCATTTTTTTCACTGTGAAAATGGAAACATGGGATTCTCGGGGGGAAACTGACAGCAACAGTGGAGCTGTTACATGTGCGGTGACCTAGGTCACTGTGGTCGTGCCCCTGACAGCCAACCACACGTCACGGCTGTAACTCAAACAGAGTCTCTTTTGCTGTTTTTCACCTTGTTTCATACTTCAGTGATGATCTGTGGAGAGAGTACGGCCAGCAGTGTTGCTCTGTTTGCAGTCAATAGGCAGCATATATGAAAGCTTTTAGCATGGTTTAAAATTTTATGCACACAGTTATGTTCGCTGTTTCTCCTGACCTATGATTGTAGCATTTCACAAATATCAAACGGACACAAGCACTTTTGGTCCAGGGACACTTTGGTTCTATGTACTCAGTGTTATGCCAGAGACCTAAAGCTTCTGAGTGGGAAATCAGTATTTCAGCAATATAATTCATAAAAAAGAAAAAATTCATTTAATAATAAATAATAATAAGACAGTAATGCTCATATACAGCCACATCTCAGCCTATTGGTCTTTTATGAATATAATGTTCAAAGGTTTAAAGACATCTGCCTACTCAGTGTTTCAACCAACCACCCCGCGCCCCTGCATTCAACCACAAAAGCATTAGTAAAGTCAGATACTTATGTTGGATGATTAGTTCTGGATCACTCCAGCAAATCCCAAAGGCTTTGGATAATGCTCCATCACTCCAAAGAATGCTTCACTGTGCTTCAGTGTTGGAAGGCCTTTTCACCCCCTACCCAAAGAACAAGCCCTGGACATGGTGGCCGTAGGCTGTACAGGCTATACAGCTGCTACAGCTGCGTCCCATTTTATTGGCTATGCTTTTCTATGAGGCATATGCTTTATGTGCACAACTGAATGCCTGTCAGCAAAGGGGGCACATTAAAGTAGCTGAATTCACTATTAAGCAGGGGTGTCTGGATATTTCTGGACCTTTAGGCTGAAAGGCATTGGCCATGTACCTCTTAATTAGTAAGTACAGTGACTTTGTTGACTGGTTAACACTCCTTTTAATGGATTTAACTTCTGCCTTCATTATTTTTATGCTCTTCCTGCTCTAGCACAGCCAATCTAGCAAATTAGGTAATTATCCTATCTATGCTCTACCCATATATTATCGCCGTCCAAAGCAAACATGTATCTCTAAAATAGTAACTTTGAATGAGAAAACAAAAACATTTTTTTAATGTAAGAGTTTAAAGATGTTTTAATTTTGTTGCTCCATATATCATATAACTTTAAACATGTAAATGACAGTCCAAATGGTATAAAACTCACAAAGAATATGTGTTATATATGCTATATGTATTATTTTGTAGCTACTGTTAGGAACAACTTTTAAGAACATTAACAAAAACACAAATCAAACGTAATGAGAATTTTCATTTGGGGAATCATTTATTTGTAAAAGGCTGTTAAAGGTCATGCTCTTAAACTGTAGTTTTTCCACACTACCTTACAGGGTTATAGCTTGAACTGATTATAGCTTGAACTGAGTAGGCTTTTGCATTCTGTAAAGCTTGTCCATCCTTGCAACAGATGCTAGGTAGAAATATCAAGTTCTGAAGTGTGTGCTGCAAGGAAAACACTGAAATACGCTAAACAGAGTTAAAAACAAGTCACTTTCCCTTTAGTAATGGCCCAGCTCCAGCTCCTCTGCCAGGTGCATTGCCACTTCAGTCCATGGTGAAGCTTCTGCTTGGGGAGCACAACCTCGACGTGGCAGGTCCAGCACAGTGCTAGCCTGGAATTCCTGCGGAGAAGTGATTCGGGAGAGGAAAGAGGATGGAAACAGGCCCTTCTTGATGACGTCCAGTGGCAGACCAGGAACTGGCTGTGGAACACTGTCCCACGATGTAGTGTAGTGGAGGCGGCCATCTTCAAAACATCCTAACGTCACACTTTGTTGCAGATCTGGCTCTGGTGTTGCTTCCTCTGGGTGGATTCCCATTCGCACCTCCTGTGGCCTACTGAGGCTAGCAGGAGGAGGTCTGGACGGGTTAGGGGAGATGTTCCATGCTTTTCTTGGTGACTTTTCAGTCTTTGTTTTCAGAGGCTTGGTAGTTTGGCAGCGGCCATGATTTAATGTCCATGAGCCCCTAAGAGGAGTCTTGAGTAAAGTAAGACCCTTCCTTTCAGCCCATTCAGACACTTTCTGCTCATTTACAGCCTCTCTGGCCACCTGGAACCACCATGAAAATGTGAGGATGACCTATGCAGTAAACAAAGTGAACTGACCAGAAAGGAAAAGGTCTTAAAAGTAAAGGTGCCAAAACACTTTATTTGTAGTGATGCTACAGAAGAACATTTATACAGAACTCTCTAGACTGATTTTTGTAAATGAGAACTTTTTCGAAGTTTAAAGAACCTTCTTGTAATGTTAAATGTCTAGATCAATGTTTTTTCCAAGAACCATGAATCCAAGCTATGAGCCAGTCGTTTCATTTATTTTTATTTGATTTATTTTTATTACTGTTGAAAACAAAGTGAAAAATTAAGAAACAAACCTTCTCTGTGCGTTCTGCACTCCAGTACATCCTGATTAGGTCCTGTCTGAGATTCTGCAGTGCTTTTCGTCTCTCCATGTCTTTCTCTTTATCCCTCTGCCACATGGCATTCTTCAGAAATCTATCATACACATAGAATCACAGGAAGTTAATTGAGCTGTTAATGTAACTGATTAGCCACCTAGTGCCACACCTACGGGTCATCTCAAAACCCAGCCCGGACACTGGTTTCAGGGTCTGTATTTGAAACCTCTGCCCCAGTAACATTAGAAAGAAACACTGACAGGACCTAAGACTCAAAGGAAGAACCCATCCTCCTCTAGGCAAGACTAAATTTACCAAGGCTAATCTATCCACACCACTTTCCCGGTAATGCTTTTAAGGTGTCTGTGTTGCATGATTTCACAAGACAACCTGCTGCTCTACTGACCCTGGCCCACCTGATACCCACCAGGCTTCCCTGTGAGCACCTGATGCCTCCTACACCTTTCTTTCTGAAACCTTTTCTGCCAGTGACAAATTATATCAGTCAACCTTTGCTTCCGTGACAACCCTACGATCACCAAGTCTGCACACGTCTGTCACATGTAATCATATAAACTGATAATGTCCTCACGCTGGACACATAGATGAGCTTGTCAGAATTTAGGCTAACTTTTTGACAGTTCTGTTAAACTACCTGTATGATCTTGTTCAGTCAGTAACTAATATAAATATTTATTAATACCTGCCATAAAGAGAAGAAAAGCATCTCCTCAAGACCTCATCACAGAATTCAAACCACTGCTAAGGAAAAAAAACATGTAACATGTCCTGGGCATGTTTAGTATAAGTGGTTAACTTGTCTCTGTTAAGGATGTGCCTGCTGACTGTGATTCTGATCCACTGCTATGAAGTTGTTCAGGCCCATGGACTTATGACTGGCTTGTCTCCCAATTTCAAACTCACTGAAAGAAAACCTTTTACTTACTGAGGACAGACAACAAAGTGCTCTTTAAACACAAGCAGGGACTGATAATGGCTGTATTACAGACCAGTGAAGACACCAAGTGTCTTTTGATGTATGTGTGACAGACTTCAAGCAGTGATTCACAGTGAATCATTTTAAACCCAGTGCTATGGTCAAAAATCTTTCAACAATAACATTTTATTAATTTGCTCCCCCATTACGTCCTTTAAACGTTTTGTACATACTGTTAAATATTTTAGTTAAAAAGCTTTACCTGACAACGACCCTGTGACCCCAGATACGAGCGAGGTCGAGTGGTGTGTGTCCTCTGCTGTCACAGGTATGTGTGTCCGCTCCAACCTCAACTAGTATTTCAACGCACTCTCTCAGGCCTTCAGCTGCAGCCATATGCAGAGGGGTCAGTCCTTCGTCTGTAAGTCTGGGAGTACAACAATTCAAATGATATAAGAGTGATTATAAGTGTTTTTACTGTAAAGACATTCATGGAGTAGGCATTATATACATTACATGTATTATTGTTTCTTTTCTTCTTCTTTTTATTATTATTACAAATTTTTAGTGGAGTCAGAATTGCTGTATATCTTTTTCTTTAAATCAAACTACAATTTTGCACATTTCAATTATGCTGCTATGCAGTAAATTATTTTATTTCTAATCTCCTAAAAAAAATTTCCTGAATAATAATAATTATTATTATCAGCCAAATCTATTGGTTGTTTTGACTGAACATTTAAATAGTTGAAAGGTGACTTTTACACAGTACTGTACATTTTATTCTTTATCCTATTGAAGGTATATTTGTACGTATTTCTTCTGTATCTCATACAAATGTTTCACTGTGACTATTCAAACTGGCTCAGTCATCACATCCATTGCATTATAATTAACCTGACTGTAATCTGACTGCCTCATTGGCAGTTATGTTCTTCTCTGTTATAAAGCAGAGAGTAGGTTGTACACATTGTGCTGAGCTCCATGCTGTAGCAGGTATGTGAGGCAGGCGTATGAATTCGGTTTGCTCTGCGGACTGAGGGCCACGTGCAGGGGTCTTCGGTTTCGTGGACAACTAGCGTTTACATCCACACATTGAGACTCCACAAGCAGCTTCACGCACTCCAGCTGGCCATGCTGAGCAGCCACATGCAGGACGGTGAGACCCTAAGACACACACATACAGATTTGTGAATGTTAAAATTAAAGGGGAAAGTTTTGCATCTTGAAAAATGTCACTGTCACCTGATGCTTAACAGTTTGTTTACTATAAACTAACATTAATAGAAATATATTAGATATATGTATATTATGTTGTGGGAAGCTTTGTCATTTAGGGTCTAAAATAAGAGTCACCAAAGGGTCAATGTGACTGCAGGTGAAAAATTCCAAACAAGCAGAGCCACACCTGGTTTCACGAGTTTAATCTGCTGGTCTCTTAGGTCTATTAGTTATATTAGGTGTACCGCTCGGCTGGATTAAAAACGTTTGTGGATAAAATGGGTGACCCTTGGTTTTTGACATGCTTCATATGACAGTATGCTATTTCAATATAGCTACAACATTGTCCCAAACATGCTGTGCCATAACACCAAACAGACTGTCACATATTAAGAAACAGACTGTCCCATATGACTACTGCCCTGTAATCTGTCTCCCTGAATATTTAACCCTGTAACTACACCACAAATGAATCTAAGCAAATGTAATTTGGACCTACAGCACAGGTTTTGAACTGTAGTGACTTCCTCACCTGTTTGTTTGGCTGTAAAGGCAACTGTGCTCTCTTTAGACTGAACCGCAGCCATTCCTGATCCCCACACGCTGCGGCCTGAAATATATCCCCTGCCGGGGGCGCCCTCTGCAGCCAGTGGACCCTAGGAGGAGCCTGAGTGCTTAAAGATAGAGGATAGATACATATGTGAGAAACTTATCTGCTCAGATTTCTTTACAGTGGTACTGTTTCAAAAGCACCAGGGCACCTACTACTACTGGTAACCTAGTAAATCTAAAGCCATAGATGCATCTCCACCAATGGTAAAAAAAAAAAAAAACCACACAAAACACAAACATGCATTTTGATATTCCTTGCATTTCTGAAATATATTAGAAATGCATTGCAATCCATGCTGAAATACATTTCAAACACTAAAATGCATTTCCGAATGAATTACCATGTGGACCAAGTTTATTTGGTATATATAAAAAAGTACCATACTAAAAAGACACTGTTCATTCAGTGAACGTACATTTGTACCTGTAATCACAGCATTTTTCCTAGAAATGACCTTGGCTTATGTCAAAAGGGAATTCTATTAGTTTTTATATAAAGAGGTCTGATGTGAAATACTTTAACTGCAGAGAAATGTACCCATGATTTCTTTACAGTGGTGGTGACAGGAACGCAGAAATTTTGGAAAATCGGTGGACTTCCCCTTTAATCCTATACCACTCGACATGTTAGTATAAAGCTCTAATATTCTGTGGAAAAAAAGCTTTTTAAATATGAGGACACTTAAAAGAAGCATTCCTCTTGTGTTCTCTGTGACTAAAACCAAGCTGATATGTACCGCCCTACCTCAAGTATACAACCTAGAACATGATTTCACGTGGTGTTATGGATGGTTGACACAGTGCTTTAATTTAAAGAGACCATAAACCTCAGACAAAATCAGTTTTCTGGAATAGCTCAACTTCTTCTTGTTGGAAGAATGTAACTGCCAGAATGTAACTGCTGCACCATTTAACAGGTAATTGGACTAAGAAGCTAACTTCAGCCAAGTCTTTCTTCAGGTTTAGGCTCAATAACGAGTCCCCTCACTCAAAGGGCCATTCCACCCATTTTTAAACATTTCTGTACAAAAAAAGGTTTTGGGTTATATAATAATGTATCAGGTATTAGACAGTTTATCTGGCACATCAGCCTATAAGCTCTTTGTTTACATGAAATAACTTTCTGTGAAGGACTTTTTACAAGCAGTAAACAACGTTGATCATGTTTAGCTAGTTAGTTTATCTAGACTGTAATGTTAAACACCAAAACATGGTTATTCGTATTGTAATTATTTAAATATGCGGGAGTTTTGAGAATAGGTGGAGTTAACTTTTAAACTTAGCCTGATAATTATTGTTTAAACGAAATGTTAGTATGAATATTATCATCAGAAGCTAACTAGGATTAGCATAGCTTACCTCGCGCCTGCCATGACCTGTTTGTTGACACATCTACTGCTGCCATAGCGACACTCCCTCCAGAGCCGTCAGTACACCAGTCGCTGTACTAACTAGAGAAAGCAATATTAACCTACGCAAATGGACCATAAATCTACAGAGATTGATACTGTACACCCTATAAAGTCCAAAATCTTAATCAAGTAAAAGTATTACTTCACTACGTCTCAATCCCAACTAAAAGCACATATGGCTTCACTGTCTTAATAAAATCAGCACTCTGCTGACTGGTCCACCCTCAGACCACCCAGATGAAGTCCATTTGTCAAGGTTTAACTAAACAGATGTTCAATGCACAGATTATTTTTAGAGATTAATGTAAGATTATTATTAGAAGCAATTGAGAGAATTAAAAAAAAGAAATTTGGTCCTGGTTGTTTACTGCACATTTTAGTATTATCCCTGCCCTCATCATATCCACCTTATCCTCTCATTAAGCCAAGAAGTGAGTGTATTGAAGTAAGTAGAACACTACAATATGCAGGAAAGTGGACCACCAGGAACAGTGGTCTAATATGAAATTATTTTGTTGGAAATGCTGGCACTCTGCTACATAGGTTACAGCCGCAAAACCTGCTTTATTACTGATAAAACTATTTGCTGAAGTAATTTACTAAAATAATGAAAGGATTAAATGAAGAAAAATCACGTCTGTGAGTAGTAAAGGAGTATTGAAAGGTTTAACATTCTGTTTAATGACCAGTATAGGCCACCTAAACATGCTGTGAAAAGCCAGTGGGCCTGCTAGCTTTACCAACAGTGGCCCAACAATTGTTATAGGATTATTATATTTCTTTATTCATTTACAAATAAATGATTATAAATATAAATAATCTTATAATTAGATTACAACAAGCCTAGCATAAGAAAGAAAGCTATATTAACTAGATTTGAGATAATTATACTTGCCAAAATATAATTTTTGCTGTAACTGAGTAACAAGTTGCACCTCTCACTCATACTCAAATGTTTATTAGTTTTAAGTAGTACATGTATAGTAATGAGTAAATTTAATTATCAGATAGTCAGATAATTCAAATTCTTGATCTGCATGTTGAATGTGCAATTCATCAATCAGCTGTTTAGTCTGTAGATGGCGCATTAAGAATCCCTGCCACTTCATCACCTTTTGGACCAGGCCCCAGCGGTTCTGGAGTATCCATGTACAGCAGGATTTTGTGGAAATCCCTAAATGTACAGTACCAGAGAGCTGCATGACCTGTAGGAAACTGGTGCAAGAAGCAAGACAACTCTACCAACTGAATTTGTAATTTTATATACATATAAATAATATTTATATGTTTGTGTTTTGGTGTATGCCATTTTTAGGCCACTTTTGTCCACACTGCCTTTCTGGCTTGGCTTGGCTTTGCATGCTTAATGCCTTCGACTACAGCTACAGTGAAAAAATATGTATCATAAGCCTGAGGGGACGCTGGAGAGGGATCAATCATTATTGATCAGGCTTCCCATAGGGAGTGGCGCCTTTCTAGATAGGCAGAAAGCGTAAGTGGAGATGATATAGATCATGGTTATTTTCTCCATGTCTCTGTCAAGCGTGAACAGTCGATACATTAATTAGCCGGGAAGTATCAAATGGCGAATATCGACCGCGTGAACTCTTGAACTGGGAAAGACTGAGACACACTGACAGAGATAATTTCTAAAACTGTTAATGCTTAATTGTCAGGTATCAGTAAAGTTTTTAAATTTTAAGTGACTTAATAAGTATCTGTTTGCAGACTTGGACTCTAAGTGCACCATGAACCATTGAACTGGAGATGCTGTCCACTAATACCAGGAAGATATGTGTGGGGGTCTCGGTCAGTAATAGCTTGTGTAAGTGCACAACAACCCCCACAGACAGTGCCTCATGTCTGGACATTCTCTGCCCTTGATTGTCTCCATGGGGTCATGTGTCATTCAGATATAAGCTCCAGGCCTAGCTCAGGGTCAGGGCCTTCTCGCTGCTCTTAGCCGTCCTGGTTTTGGTACTTTCTGATGAATCTTAGATCCCAAAGAAACATTATGTTGACCTCAGGTCAGAAAGCAAGGGGTTTAAACTCACGGCCTGTGGAATTACAGAAGAGATGACAATGGATTGTGAAACCTGCTGAAGGCAGGCATGAAAATGAGATCATGGTGGCCTGGTGCCTTGCCATTGGCTGAGCAGTGAACCAATGAGGGGAGTGTAGGTGGAGCTATAATGCAAGGCATTTCATGAGTGACCAGTCAGAAAGTCACATTCAGTATAAAGACAAACACAAGGCTAGACAAGCCTGGGGTCCTCATTTCTTTCTCTCTATATACATACATGCATTCTGCATGCCCTCGTACACTCATATAATCTCACATTTCCTCCCTTTGCCTGCTCTGTAAGCCCTGTCATATGAGGAGATGAACTCCCTGAATGTGGTCACATGGCACAGAGGAGAAAGCTGGCAGAATATTCTCTTTCTTAATGGCAATCTCATTCGTGGTCAAAAGCTAAACTCAAGCTGAAGGATGACTGTTCTGTGAACCCTAAGAAAGAGAGAGAGAGAAAGAGAGAGAGAGAGCAGAAGAGGCGTACAATCCTCTCAGCTCTTTCATATTTGATGAGCCACCTCGTGAGGACCTCAGGCTCTGGAGACTCCTGAGCTGTGTTAGTGTAAGTGCGCTGATGTCTCTCTCTCTCTCTCTCTCTCTCTCTCTCTCTCTTCTCTCTCTCTTCTCTCTCTCTCCTCTCTCTCGTTCTCTCTCTCTTGCCTCTTAGCTCTCTTTCTCATTTCCCTTTCTCTTTATCTTTTTTCTTTATCTCCTTTTCTTATTTCCCCTCACAGGTTTTTCTTCCCTCTTATTTGTTCATGCATCAGTTTTGCCCTCTTTTACTCAATTTCCCTTTTATTTTTTGCGCTCATCTGCTCCTCCCTCTCTCTCTCTCTCTCTCTCTCTCTCTCTCTCTCTCTCTCTCTCTCTCTCTCTCTCTCTCTCTCTCTCTCTCTCTCTCTCTCTACTCAACCCTACACTAATGCACACTGGCACATTCTGCAGCTCCGAGTCACAATGCGACCCGGCTGTGTGCGCTGACCGAACCACGACCTCACGCACACACACACTGTGCTGTACTGAAGGGATGGAGGGAGGAGGAAAGAAAAGAGGAGAAACAGCAAGAAAGGGATGCAGGGATGCAATGAAAGAATAAAAAATAAAGAGAGAAAAAGTCATTTTTCTAAAGTCAGGATAGTTACATCTAACTGCGCTTACCACAACTGAACACTAATTGTGCATTACAGTTTGCAGATAAATATCTTCTGTAAGTTTGTTTTCTGTATAGGATGTGTTAACAGGGCTGTATTGTGCTTTACCAGTTTTGCCATTTTCCTTTAAAAAGAAAAAAATGTCTGCAAAGTTATAAAGCCCAAAGTACACACAGGAGAAACTCTCTTAGCTACCTGAAACACCTCTTTGGAATTCCAGCTCTTTTCTCTATATGGGGTGACATCATCCCATAGCACAATTCTTATAGGCCCCTTTCTGGCAAGCTTGGTATGCCCTCACACGATGCACAGACAGCTAAAACTGTAAAACCTTGCCACTCCGAAATGTCCTGCACCAATCTAGCTTGTTCTACCTGACTTTCAGGATCAGACTCTGGCTCAAACTGATACAGCAGAACCGACACCATTGCAAGATTTACCATGTGGAGCATAACTTATAGTGGGTTGCCACTCTGGTGGTTGACCAGTCAGAGTAGAGTGGGTAAGCTCACCAATCAGACTGGGCTAATCAGGAGGCAGGGCTTAAAGACACAGGAGCTCTAACACAGCATTTCAGACAGAGAGTACAATATAACAAACAAGTTGTATTTTTGAGAAAACTGAAGAGTGTAATTATCTTCTAGTAGAAGAATTTGTAAATCAGTGTAATAGGTCCTATTGAACTTATTTACACTTAGAGAACAACAAAACATATCATTTGACCGGGGGTGTTCAAACCTTTACATACAACTGTATATCCATCCATTCATACAATTATTTAGCCCTTGCCATTTATGTTAATGTATTAAGTGCTTCAGCTCCAACTGATTTTAAATACGCCCAATCAGAACAAAAAATCATATAAATATAAATATATATGTCAGTTTTAATGGCAGTTTGAAAAACTGTTAAGGTATTTAAGGAATGTTGAAAAGTCATGTAAAATTAGGATTCATTCTGATACATATACCTACACAAATATCATAGTTAAAGAATTAAAATACAGGAAATATGCAGGAAATATGAATGTTGCTTAGGGCCCCAAATGTTCAGAAATTGCTCTAGACATACTTAATATAATTATATAGGTAAAAACTTACTAACTGTAGCCCATATGTTGCTTCACACGTTGTCTGTCCCTTTCTACCCCATTTATCAAAAGTAAGGTAATTTCACAGGATCATCACTAGCCAGATTGGAGAATCATTATCAGGACAGCAGTGATACTGACAAGGATGCCTTGCATATTTGTTTTCCTACTGTATCACATTGAGCTTATAGTGGCTGTATTGATTATTGCTAGCGCTGCCACTAATTATTATATTTGCAATTTTACATAAATAAATGTTGAAGAGGTAATTGAAGTAATAAGAGATTAAGGTCAATACAATACAGTGAACAAAACGAATAATAAATATGAATAAATGAATAATTACAAACCATGCTGACCCAAAATACTTAAAGAAACCTCTTTAAAATACCCACATATAAAAAACAGATATGCATATTAAAGAACGTCTTTTAAGCTCTTATTGTAAAAGAGTCGGGTGGGAGAATTTGAAACATGCATTATTATCATGTAGTTTCATGAAATATTGATATTTTTTGTAACAGCCCTAATTTCCGCCATTCAGGACTATTGAAAGTGACGCGCAAGCCGCTGGAGGACAGTCATTAGTATTATGCTTCTGCTGCAGTCACAACGATGTGTGTTATTGTAAGTAAATTATGTATGTAATGACTAAAGCCAAAGGAGATGGTGCCCCCTCCCCTTCCGCACTGCATCCCCTCACGTTCAGAGATCTGCATCTTTGAAGCTGTTCTTTCAGAGTGTGGGACAAACATGCCATCTGCTCTCCTCTGCTGTTTCATCCACAGTGTTCCCCACAGAGCCACAGCCCTGACGTGTTGGTGTGTTTATCGGACGGACTTTAAAGGGAGAGTTCTGGCTGGAGCTCTGTGCTTTAAAAACTGGTTAAAAACTAAAGGGTAAAATAGATTTATCCTGTATGTGTAGCATTTGTGTGGAATAAACAGGGTTCATGCAACAGAGAGACTTAGATTTCCTCAAGCTTTACACTTTTTGTGGAAAAACATACCTGCTGTTTGTTAATAACAGTTATATTTTGCTTCAGGTCTTATTTGCTGTGAAGTGCAGGTATTACTTAAACAGTGATTTAATAGTTTTTATCTTTTTTTTGTATCTTTTTTATATTTATCAGGATAGAAATGGTCCAAAATTACTTGGACAATAATCTTTTTCTATTAACTCGCTTTCAATGTTAGTTAACATTCTCCTGAAAGTTTACCATTTTTTGTTCTCATGTTTTCTGTTCTGACCGTGATGATATTGGCTCTTGAGAAATGATTAGCACTGCAAACAAATTTAAAGACAAAGTTATTACAAAAAAATAAAAATAAATAATTGAAATTAGTATTAAAACATCTTAAAAAGATACGTTTCCAAACTTTCAACGAAGGGGACGTTTTCCTGAATAGAGCTTAATTAAACAAAGAGAGAAACAGACAGATGGAAAGATGGAAAATAAACTCTGAAACAGACCTGTCTGTGTAAAATCTCACACTTTGTCTACAAACCTGCAGGCCCTGGAGAGTGTCATGTTAACTGGGGGATGCTCTCTCACTCACTGTCCACTATTTAGATTACACTCCGCTGATGTCTGTCAGAGCCCTCACCTAAGCCACTCAGAAAACTATGTGGATATTATAGGTAATAACAGGTTAGTGAAAAAGTGTGAATCCATATGAGCTTGTTTATCAGGTATTAACTTTGTACAAAGCTAACTGGTGACGTAAGATTTCATCACCTGGGTTGTACGTAAAAATCACCAGCACAACATTTTATTATTAAAAATTATATTGGCACAACCATGTAGGTCTATTGCTGATTCCCAGTGATATCACAGCCATCTGTGTTCAGTAGGTCATAATTGACTGCAGCCCCCCACAATCAGTGTGACTCTGGCTAATGTATCTGTTATCTGATGTTGCAGAATTAGCAGTTAATGTTGTCCTCCTAGTGTGTTGAGCTGATTGTGTATGTTTTTCAAGAATGATGCGTACATTCTAAAGGAATTCTACAGCAACAATAACAATACAATTAAATGTAAGAAATTGTGATTCCCTGTTAGACATTAGTTGGGACAAGAAGTACATACAAATAAAAACAGAAATTAGTGATTTATAAATATATATTTTGGAAAACATTGATAGGCAAGATATATTATTTTTTGTCTTTCTGTTTCACAGTAGGGCTTATTTAATACTATAGGAACACTGTGAAATGTTAAAAATGCAATTATGCCTGGGTGTGAAAGGAGTGTCCAGGAAAGGATGAGCCATTTATAAGCGAGAGTGGGTTGAGAGGGTTATTAGTGTCGTCTCAGAAGGCACCATTAATGGCGAACACTTGTTAAACAACATATGCTGCCTTTTAGATGTCATCTTTTTCAGGTATGTCCACACATATTTTAGCAAACCGGTGGCAAGTCACATTCCACAAAGATTACACCAGCATGGCTGCATAGAGAGAGCAGTGTTACACTCACGTTCCTATGTCCCACTGAAACAATACATCGCAAAATACATCAGTGACAGGCTTGTGTGGTTGCACAGCTGAAGACCCATAAAAGAGATGAATAGAAGAACTTTATCAGTTTGTGTCAAAGTAAAATATAAAATGTATTGTGAACTGTTTTCAACTTTATACAGGTCAAACAGATCAAACAGCATTAGCTTAGCATTTCTTGCTGTTTTAAGAGCATTTCACAGTCTGTCCCAACTTTTTTTGCCTTTGGGTTTGTACATTGAAATAGTTCACACCTTAATAAACAAACGTGTTCCTTTGAAGTAGCTCCTTTGTC
This sequence comes from Megaleporinus macrocephalus, assembly GCA_021613375.1. Classification (NCBI taxonomy): domain Eukaryota; kingdom Metazoa; phylum Chordata; class Actinopteri; order Characiformes; family Anostomidae; genus Megaleporinus; species Megaleporinus macrocephalus. The sequence continues at coordinate 15,452,260 of CM038708.1, read as the reverse complement.
TGACAGTATACTATCAAATTACCTGCAAATCTTTTTTTATTCAGTTGTAATTTCTTAAACTAGCTTAGAAAGTGCCAAAAACAACTTAACACCTACTCATCACTATTGAGCATGGACTGGGTTTTCATCAATGTCTGAGGAAGAGCTTTCCTTCATTGCAATGAAAGCTCTGCTGGCTCTGACTGTGTGATTAGATCAGGTGTGCGTGTGTGGTGACCTGAAGGATGCATCTGCGATGCTGAGGAAAGCAGGTAAACGTGTGCGTGACCTGATCTAAAATTGTGTGTGTGTGAGTGTGTGTGCACTGGTTACCTTGCTTGTGTCACAACATTTCAACACAGATGTATTTGTGGAGAGCGAAAAAACAGATAAACTTAAAGTAGCATGGCTAACTTGTCTCTTAAGATTTATTCTAGGAAGGAAATTGTCCAGCACATGGGACTTGAGGTGTGTGCACACGAATAGCCCTAGTGTGGAACGCACTGCTTTTGTTTTTGCGCCTCAGAAATAGCCATAATTCTGCATATATACTCTTCAGTTCATACATTATGCAGTTATTCTTTCTATTCCATTACCTGCACTTATATATGTATACAGCTATACAACGACTGGCCACTTCATTAAAACCACCTCCTTGATTCTACACTGATTTTGTCCATTTTATCATCTCTACTTATCATATAGGAGCACCAAGTTCTACAGTTACAGACTGTAGTCCATCTGTTCTCACATTTACCCAGTTCTTAATGGTCAGGACCCCCACACAACCACTACAGAGCAGGTATTATTGGGTGGTGGATTATTCTCAGTGCTGCAGTGGCACTGACATGGTGGTGGTGTGTTGTGAGTGTGCTGTTGGGAGTTTTTAAATACCTCACTGTAAGAGCGTCTAATAGAGTGGACAGTAAGAGACACAATGTTTAAACACTCCAGCAGCACTGCTGTGTCTGATCCACTTATGACACACACTAACACATCACTACCACATTGGTGTCCTACTAGCAATAATACATGCTCTTTGGTGGTCCTGATCACTGAAGAACAGGGTGAAAGTGTAACAAAGTATGCAGAGACACAGATGGACTACAGTCTGTAAGTCTAGAACTATAAAGTGCTGCTATATGGTAAGTAGAGTTGAAAACATGAACAATGAGTGAAGAACTGGTTTTAATGAAGTTTCTGGTCGGTGCATGTTTGTCTGATATGTGTCTTGTCGAGTGTGCCAACACACCCAGTCAGTCTGTTTACCCAGACTGTGAGCGGTCATGACAGGAAACAGAGATGAAAAAGGTGCCCACGGCAGATTAATCACACTTACAACCTCTCTAGCCAGCACACAGGGTGCCATTCCTGCCACTGAATATGATTGGCTTCAGGAGTGCTAACACTGACACCATAGGCGGAGCATGTGTCAGGGGGCGTGTGAGACTATAGCCGAGGTCAGAGAAATTGCAGGAGGTCAGCTACAGGCCAACCTACAGAAAGCAGTAATGAGTGTTCCCCAAAACTTTCCCTTTTGCCCTCTTTATCTGGGAACGGGAATATTGCATACTTGTAAACATCAGGCAGCGTATTAATATCAATCTCATTTATCACTGCACAGCACACCACTCTGAATGACACTGATTTATTCCACTGGTGTACATTTGAGGGTGCAATTATGTTTTTCACACCACAGCAAAAATGTGCAGTACCAGTAATTTTGGACCATTTCTATTGGCCTCATCATTATGAAATTTTAACACAAGTGTAACTAGATTTTTTCACCCTCTCCAAAGCAGGTTCATACCAAAGACACAGTACAGGGAGTCTGCCTCCTGTTTAACTATCAGCTGCAGATGTCGGTGATAGGATTCAAACGTATGATCTCCTGATGATAAGGCAAATGTTTGGCCTGTTGTACCACTCAAGTACTCCTGTTTGTGAGCTTTTTGTTTGTGAACTTTTAATTTTAAGTAAGTATTGTGGCAAAACATTTCAGTTTGTATTATGTCATATCAGCATATAACTATTCATCCCCACAGTCCTGTTAATCCCTCTTTAAAACATAAATGATAGCGTTACTCATGTCAGCACTGGCAATGTTTACCAGAAGTGACCCAGATCTGTTTTGAGACATGTGGGCCATTAAATATTTTAGTATACAGAGTATTTTAACATACTTCTTCTAGTATTTGAACTTTTGTATTTAGTCATTTGTATCACCTCCTTTTGCAGCAATAAACCCCACCAAATGGCCAGATTTACACAATACCTGGATGGAATTTCAAACTGTTTCTCCTTAAAAATCAATTCATTGCGATTTATGAGATTCCTTAAGTAAACAGTTCTCTTCAGGTCAAACCACATCATGTGATCTGGGTGAAGCTCTGAATAGCTATCCCAGAACATGAATGCATTTTACTTAAGCCATTCTGTTGATGTTCTATACTGTGTACATGATCTGTACCCATCACGGTGCCACAGCAGAGCCACCAAGATGGTCAGAGATCCCACCCACCCAGCAAACGGACTGTTCAGACTGCTGCCCTCTGGAAAACGCTACCACAGCATGCGGTGCAGGACTTACAGACTGAGCAAAAGTTTCTTTCCACAAGCCATCAGACTGCTCAACACTTCCTGATGAGCAGACTCATCAGATCTGTTAAACTCTTGAACATATACCTACTTCATACTCAGGTGGTCCTCCACTTCATGCTGCTAATTTTGTGCAATAGACTGATTGTTTCTGTCTAAACCTAAGCACTCTTACACCTTAAAATGTTTAAAATTTACAGTGGTATGTTTACATTGTTACAGTGTGCAATACTTGGTCAGAACTGTGCAATATATATATTCCCTTTAAGTGCAATACGTCTGCAAAAACACTTTTTTTGAAGTATACATATCTAAAAAAAAAAGTCATATTGGCCAAAAAGCAAGTCCATCTTACAGAATGTAATCATAACGGATTACCCTCAGAAGAGATAGATAGATAGATAGATAGATAGATAGATAGATAGATAGATAGATAGATAGATAGATACCATTCTCTAAAGAGAGCAAACTTTAATACACAATTATTTTCTATATTGGGGAAACAGTTTTGCCACATTTCATATTTTATTTTCTTCCGATATGTTGAACTCAGCAAGTACTTTGAAATGGTGCACAAACATTGACAGAAAATTGATAGAAATATTTTTTTTTTATTGTACAGGACATGCTATTTATTGTCAATCAAAACATTCAATTCAGTTCAATTTTAAAGAACTGTAACCTCATTTGAGTAACACATCATAGTACATAGCATTAGGAGCCCCAGTACATACGTGCCCTTCATGAACTGGTTTACAGCTCAGCCCCCCACGGTGGTCCTGTTCTTCACCCAGTCGAGGTGACCTGCATTGGGGCAGAGGGGCACTGTCAACCTGTCATCTAGACATCCCCCCTTCAGCAGATGGGGTCGTACTCTGACTTACGCTGAGGTGGAGATACTGAAAGACCTTATTGGCTGAGAGGAGATCTGAAAGAATCTGATTGGTGGAGAGAGAGTAGAGAGAGCAGGATGCCTCACAGAGCTATTAGATTATGATCATATCTGGCACGTATGAGCTCCCTTGGCATTTGCATCCATTACTGGATGCATGAAGAGCCCATGAGCTGGAGCTGGCAAACACACACACACACACAGATACACAGTGTTGTAGATAAATGGCAGCAGATGTTATAATTAAATAACATAAATCAGATGAATTACAGTTCAAATCTGCTCTTGTGCTCTTATGTAATAAAATCAACACATAATTAATTACTGAAACCGAATTACACACAGGTATAAAATCACTCAAAATGCACTAATATGCCTATTTAGGCCAAATATTTGGTGGCTTTATCATCCTAAAGGCCACGCTCCAAGTGAGAATTATTTTTAGCTGCATGCTGTGTGAGCCAGCCAGGTAATGGGGTCTTTAGGGAGGTGCTAATCTGAGCAACATGGTGAAAGTGTGAAAACATTCTGGGAGAGAGAAAGCAGCCTAAAATGGGAGCTCCAGACGAGAAATATGAAGTGTCTTTGCTTACTCTTCTCCTTGTGCAACAGCAGGTTTCCATTTGAATTTGACAAAAGATGACAAGAAACATACATAAGATTCTGAAACAAACTAAAGACCCGCCCACTTTTGAATAGCCTGAAAATAGAGGCATCTCTTTCTACTGAGCACCTGGTGCTGAGTAACAGTAGTGGTTGCTTTAAGCTGCTTACTGTAAATGACACTTTAAAAATCCATATATTTAAAATGACATTTAAAAGTGAGATTGGCTTGTGTCCTACCAGCGCTTTTGCTGATTTGTATTTGTTTTTATACCTTCTTTACTTTACAGAACTGGTTGTTAATGAGAATAGCATTACTCAGACTTTCAGCAGCAGCTACTGTAAAAACAGCTATAGATTTATTTCTGGTCACTGTATTCCTCCTCACAGTCATGATACTTGATAGAACACATAGCCATGAGTGTTAGCTTTCAAAATTACTAAATAACTATGATGAAATAAATTGTCTGACTTCAATGTAGTCATAAGCAGGAACCTCTGAGACAGCAGACAGTGGCGAGTTGAACTCATGCATACACAGTTTTCAATCATTTTAAAATCTATAGTGTAAAGCAATTATAAACTTTTTTGAACATCTTTTTTTTATTTATTAGAATATTATAAGCAAGATGAACTAAATATAAACAAAACAATACTAATAATAATTATAAGAAGATAAAAAAGACCACTATCTAGGTTTTCTGATATAATCAATAATAATTGATTATCATTTGATTACTATATTTGATAATATTTGATCCTATCAATAGTTTTACACCATCCAGCTCTAATTACAGCGTTGGGGAGGTGTTACGCTAAGTATGGCTTCAGTGCATCATCGAACCATAATTTTTGATCTGCCCAAAAATACCCTAAGCACAAAAATGCTGTAACTCCACAGTTCAATATTACAGAATACACAGTTGATTCATATGTTTTCAGAATTTTTTTTTGAATAATAATATATGAAAATCTGAAAATGTCCTAATGATTTGAGTCAAGTGTTCCTATAATATACACTACAAGTTTAGAGGTAAAAGGTAAACTTGTAAAATGTATGCACACACTTTCTTTTAAGATAACAGATAATATTGTTTATTAATAAAGACCAAAATGGATTGACTAAATGTCTACAGCCATGCCAAACAATCAACTCCTACTTTTTATTTTCACATGCAGAATGCATTCTAGACCACTTTCTAGAATCTTCCTCTCTTTGTGACATATGAGTGGAATTTACACATATAAGAAATATCATTCCTTTGTTGGGGTGCCTGATGGGTAATGTGTGATGCCACATTATCATGGTTGACTGGAATTGTGAACCTGCATTAGTCTGGAAAAAAAATCAATAAAGACCTTCTGTAGGAGTTTGGCGTATGGATGAGACACTCATGCACACAAATAAAAACTCAGCACTTAAAGGGGAATTCCAAAGATTTTTTCAAAATACCAGCATAGTTCAGTGGTTGAGATACGAAGTTGTTCAGAGTGGTTTGGTGTGAAGTGATTTATTTATAGAGCAACTTACTGACCCAGAATACTTTACAGTGGTGGTGATAGGAACCAGGGCTCAACATGTGAACAGTGCAAATACAGACATTTTCTTTACTTTGCAGAACCGCCAGTAAGCCTACATTAGTCTTCTGCTTTTTTGGAACCTGTTTGTGGAAAAAATCTCTTCTTGCATGTACCCCTCCACCAAGATTGGATTAAAATACATTGTTTAAAAAATGTTTTGGGCCTAAATGTTTTCACAAAACTACTGCAAAACAACGCCATACCAGGTATTTATAGCCTTTATGTGTAATAACTTCCTGTGAGGAAGCTTTTAGAGGCGGACATCTGCTCACCTCCACCACCACCACTACTGTTAACAATATTAACCTGATAAGTTTCTCTAAAACGAGGTATTTTACACAAAACCACCGTCACTGTGTTTGTTTACATGCTTAATTACTCTTTGACTCCTTGACCCTGTTAATAAAATTAATTATTAATTAATTAAAAATTTATAAATATCTCCTTCAGCCATTAAGAGGTGTCACGGTGGTGTAGTGGTTAGCATTGTCGCCTCACAGCAAGATGATCCGGGTTGGATTCCTGGTCCGGGCCGTTCTGTGTGGAGTGTGTATGTTCTCCCCGTGCTTGAGTGGGTTTCCTCCGGGTACTCCGGTTTCCTCCCCAAGTCCAAAGACATGCATGATTGGTTGATTGGTCACTCTAGATTGTCTGTAGGTGTGTGAGTGTGTGTTGGCCATGCAATGGACTGGCAAACTGTCCATGGTGTACCCTGCCTTCGCCCAATGACGCTGGGATTGGCTCCAGCCCCTGTAACCCTGACTAGCGGGATTAAGTGGCAGATATTGGATGGATGGATGGATGGATAGCCATTCATAACAGCTAAGGTGAGTTTAGGTTTTGACTGTGAATGTTAGTGTCTCTTTCCAGAGGGACATGAGGTCAGTGATTTCTTTAGGAACAGCTGTTGTTGGGGATATACAGCTATAACTCGTTTAATGAAAGAGTTAATGTGACAGTTAGTGCACAATAATGAGGAGTGGACAAATGAAATACTGATAGTTTTGATGTTGGCTAATAATGAATATTAGAGGACTTTAACTACTTTTTTGCTAAATAGATTTTCTGACCCTGGAAAATGAATAATGTGTATTTAAATATCTGTTTTAACTTGTAATGAAAATGAACAAACTGGTGGTCTCTGACTTTGGCTAAATCAAAATCATTCTACTTTGCCAAGTGTGTCACACATACAAGGAATACACATACAAGTTGGTTTGTTGGTTCAGTTTACCAACAAGTGTTAAGTTGTGAGGTGTCCACTGTGGTTAGTGAGCACTACAGCTTTGTGGAATGAGCTGTTGATGTGTGTGGTCTTGCTGGTTTTGATGGTCCTGAGTCTTCCACCAGAGGGAGGTGTCTTGAAGAGTTGAGGACCAGAATAAAAAGATCAGCTGTAATTTTGCCAGCGTGCTTCATCACGCTGCTGTTGTCCTGAAACGTCTGGCAATTTACATCAAATGATCTTTCGTGCCATCTTGATTATGCGCTGCAGTCTGACTCGTTCCTGTGATGGTTATGGATGACATGAAGATGGACTCTGTGTAGAACTGGAACATCAGGGTCAGAGGCAGGTTAAATTTCTGAAGAACATTCTTTGCTGTTTTTTCTGAACAGCATGCTCCGCAGTACTGAACCTTTAAGATGATTGAGAGGCAAAAAGCCAACTGTTGTCCCCCCATCTACAGCTTAGTGGCAATTATTGTGCATTTCTAATCTTGCAAGAACCTGTTGGGGCAGTAAAGTGGGCCAAGTGTCCTCAAGGTTTCGTCAGCAGCATCTGATAAGTTCATTAAATGCCTCAGAGATGTAGCCATGGAGACCAAGCGCCAAGATTTGGCACCTCACGGGCCCACGGGCTGTGATGTCACGACCCAGCGAGTGTGTAATAGTGACACCTGAGCCGAGCCTTATGGGGAAATTCAGCAAAAAATAGCTCAGCGTTGGTGTAACATAATCTAAATAATTAACTGGAAGTAATTACTGGCCTGGAGAAATCGCATGATACAAAAGATTTAGAACTTACAAATATGTTATTTGAGACCATACTGTCTTCAGTTATAGATTCAAAAACATTAAAGTGGGACATTATTATGTTTTTAAATTTAAATGTATGTAATTAAAAAAAAAAGCTAAATGTAATTTATGTAATTAAAATGCAATTAAATGCATTATTTACATAGAACTGATATCTTAGTCCAAGTGAAATTTGTTAAAGTGGGTTAATGAAGTTAAGTCAACTGTTTTTCTGTCTGTCTGTCATGGTGTGAAAGATTATAATATAATGATGCTGTCGAAAATTGGGGCAGCCCCTTTTACCTTGTAAGCAGCTGTCCCCTTATAGTAAAGACCCCAAAAGGACCACCGCAGGTATTTTTAGGGCGATGTATCATTCTCAGCACGGCAGCGACATAGACAAGGTGGTGGTGTGTTAGGTTGTGTTGCTGGTGTAAGTGGATCAGACATAGCACGTAGCAGTGCTGCTGCAGTTTTAAACATCTCAGTGACGCTGCTGGACTGACAGTAGTCCACCAACAAAGACTATCCAGCCAAGAGTGTCCTGTGGGCAGCATCCTGCTACCACTGATGAAGCACTAGAGAATGACCAACACAAACTGTGCAGCAACATATGAGCTGTCGTCTCTGACTTTACACGGTGGACCAGCAAAATAAGAATGTCTAGTAGAGTGGACAGTCAGTAGACACCGTGTTTAAAAACATAGCACTGCTGGGTCTGATTCACGTGTACCATTGCAACACACACTAACACACCACCCCCACGTCAGTGTCACTGCAGTGCTGAGAATGACCCACCACCCAAATAACATCTGCTCTGTGGTGGTCTTGTGGGGTTGCTGACCGCAATATAACAGAGTGAAAAGGGGCTTACAAAGTATTCAGAGAAGCAGATGGACTACAGTCTGTAATTGTACTACACAGTGCTCCTATATAGTAAGCAGAGGTGATAGAAAGAGTGTAGATAGAAGGTGGTGTATACCTAATAAAGTGGCAGGTGGGAGTATAGGCTCATTGTGAAATTGATGCCTGCAGTATGTTGCAAAAACATTGGGACAAGGACATTTCAAGACTAAGAACATTGTTAAATGATGAAAAAACATTTTTGAAGGGGTGCTGTAATTATGCTTAGGTGTAAAATAAGTATTTTCTGTCTGTATTTGAATGGAATTGACTAATCCAGGACCCAAAGATCTAAATTTATATTATTTTGTTTCATTATATGTAATGGATGGCGAGAAGGCCCCTGCATAAAGACAGTTTCTTTTTGACTGACTGACGTGACCCTTTAAGAACCTGTGGGAAATCGAGTACTGTGGTCTTCATTCTTATTTACAATGTTTTAATTGCATGTGCCCACCCATATGAAGGGCTGGGCAGCTCAAAGCCTGTGTTTAGAAAAAGCCTGAAGTTTACTAATGACGCTCTTCCAAGATGTACCTTCTCACACCTATCACTGGGCTGAAAGGTGAAGCTGAGGAGCTTCTCGGCTGCTCTGCTTTCACAGGAAGTGGGGCCTCTTCTGAGACCCATTATGCTCATTTTCAATGTTCATCATTTTATGTTTAGAATCTACTAGAGCAGATTTACATGCTTTAATTTTCCCAAAAACATATTTTCATATTGTACATTTGTATTCACATTCCGTTTTTTTCTGTGTGTATGTGTTTGCTATATGTGTTTACTATATATGTGTGTATTTATATGTGTGTGTGTTGTATGTAGGTGTGTGTTGTTTTTCTGTGTGTATGTTTGCTTTTTGTGTTTACTTTATATGTGTGTGTATATGTATGTGTTGTATGTAGGTGTGTGTTGTTTGATGTGCGTGTGTATTTGCTTTACATGTTTGTTTTATATGTGTATGTGTGTGTGTGTGTGTGTGTGTGTGTGTGTGTGGTTTGTTTTATGTGTGTGTATTTGCTCTATGTGTTTGCTTTGTATATATGTGTGTGTGTGTATGTGTGGGTGGTTAGCTGTGTGTGTGTGTGTGTGTTTTGTATATATGTGTGGGTTGTTTGCTCTGTGTGTGTAAATGTGTGTGTGTGAATGTGTGTGTGTGTTAATCTGCTCGGTGTTAAACTCTCTGGTTCACGGCGCGGTCAGCTGCTCTGATCCCTGAAAGGTCCTGCGTCACTGAGCGTTAGTGTCGTGAGCCCAGTGAACTGTGACAGGAGGGGGGGGCGAGGAGGAGATGTCCTAAAGAAAGTCCTGTTAAAGAGGTACACAGAAAGAATAACGTGGGTAGTAGTAGATTTATTTATTCATGTATTTATTTATATATTTATTATTTGATGTTTTTTTTTCTTTTACAGACAACAATTATTAATATATAATAAATCTAATAGAATGTTTTACTTGTGGTTTATTATTATTATTATTGTAAAATATGTATATTTATGTTTTTCATACACATTTATTCTAACACATACTATAAATACTAAACTAAATTAGCATGATAAATTACGTTCATCATTATATATGAAGACTTATATAAATAAAGTTTAATAAACATTGAGTGGAAAATCCTAGTTTATAAATCATGTTTATACCTTTGTGACATCTTTTAATACTTTGAAAATATGTTATTTAGAATAGAAATTACACACACAACGGCAAAATATTCTGTTTACACATTAATATCATTGCATCATCAACGCTGAATATAAAACTAAAATAATGTGAGTGAATGTTTTACCTGGTTTCTTTCCCTGCGCAGCTCCTTAAATCCGACAGAGCAGCACTTCATTCCTCTCTCGCTCTCTCTCCCTCTCTCCCTCTCTGTGAGTGTGTGTTTAAGAATAACAGAGGAGGAGCATTCAGAGAAAAGAAGAAATAGAAGGAAGCCGCCAGTAACAGGGTTTAATTTGATGAGTCACTTTATATATTATAAGTATATTTACACCGCATGATTTCTTTTTCTTATAATAATAACAACAATAATCAAATAATAAAAAATATAATAATGATGATAATAATAATAATTATTATTATTATTGTTGTTGTTGTTGTTGTTATTGTTATTCTTCTTATTTTTTTTTTATTATTATTAGTTATAAGTAGTAGTAGTAGTGTTT